>JARHVA010000458.1:897500-1432500 GCA_037957365.1 Torreya grandis
CTATGGTTGGGAGGGATCCAAACCATGGATATGATAATGAAACTATTATTCTCTCCATGGTTTGGATCCTTCAAAATCATAGTTATAGTTTTTATTAACCATTGTTGGGAGCCCTCCCAACCATGGTGATTTAAAATAACATTTTAAGATGATGATTTCAATCATTTGATAAAATATTTTTTGAGCATCCACTAAACATTTTCACTTATTATACATGTATATTAAGGGCATTTTTTATAAAATTTTGTGTATAAAAATAAATTTGATTGTATGGTTAAAATGTAAATTCTAAGAGATGATAACAATGGATTTATTTACATTTTCTTAAACATTACATGTGCTTTCACTTTGATTTCACATTTTCTACACATGTCTAACAATCTTTCACAACTAGAATATCTTATAAATATCCCCTTTACCATTCACCATTAAAATTATAATGTATTTATAATCACCTAAAGTGGTGATTAGATGTTAAGAGTGTCATTTGAGTTAACCTATCCCCAATCTAGCCATATACCTATACTTGAGAATTAGACTTAATTTTACAATCATTTAGCAGACCACAATTCCTTTAGTGAGTCAAAACATAGTCCTAGAACTATCATTTCAGATCCCAATCCAAATTTCTTAGTAGTTTTCAAAGAGGACAGTACCACCACATTTTGGACACTTTAGCCACATTGCTAGTATCCCCAACTAGGTGCTACTATTCTTAGCCATAGCTATTTCTAATGGATAGTTTTTAAAATGTGTGCCCCTCTTACGGTTGGCATAAGCATATTTTCTTATGCACATAAGTAACATAACCCTATAAATACAAGTCTAATTTACCTATATTTGTTAGATGGAAAATATATACAAAGTTTATTCAAACCAAAGACAAAGTTCAACAAAATTAAGGTATTTAATACATAGTATGCATTAATTATATATACTACCATATAATATAGCCTTAAGCCCAATTTTCAAATATTTCAAAGCTCAAGCACATTCAAGGCTTCCAAGGCCACTTTCAATATATCATTCACTTATACTTGCAACAAACACTAGGTGGGAGAACTACATTGGGATTGATCCCTCTTTGGAGTATTGGTATGTAGGCAACTCTCTTCACAGGAGGGTGTTGAGGATTTCCATTTCATCCTAATAACACACAAAATTATTGATCATTCCATACTTATAATGAGGATTAGGGTTTGCACATTAAATAAAATTTTCCATGTAGAGCTCTTGATTTTGTGCCTGTAGGAATAGAACCTAAAAACACAGGCACAAGTGCTCTAAGAAAATAAGAATAGTTCCAAAAAGGGGACATTACACATAAATGACATAACTATCCATACTAAGCATTATTATCTAGTGTGTAGACAAACACCATAATCTTGTTGAAGACACAAATAACTACCCAAATCTCAACTTTTAGAACCCAGATCATCTATGATAGTTATTTTTCAAATAAGTCTCTATTTATGCATATTTATTGTTATTATTAGAAATTCAAACAAGGTTAAAGGTCATAACAAATCAATACTTAATTATTGCATATTCAACTAACTAATTTAGGCATCTCAGCCCTTTAATCTAAACATAGGTTTTTCATTGTAAAAACCTAAAATCTTAAATCATTTGGTGAACTTGTCTTACTTAAAACATTGATTAAAAGCCTAGCTTGCATTAATCCAAATTTTGTGTAATAAATTTAGGGTTGCCTACTTCTATTTTTATAGACAACCTAGCTAAAATAAATCAATTTTGCATTAGGTTTTAAATTTAATTTAATTATAATTTAAATTATTGTAAGAAAAACCTTAGATTCTAAAAACCCTAACCCTAGATTACCCTAGGGTTTACATTTCCATTAGTTACTAAGCCTAAATTTATAGTTTGCTACATAATCATCATGATAGAAGCCATATTTCACTTCATGGTACAAATCTTGGTACTTTTCTTAGCATGTTTATTACCAACTATTTATAAGAAGGTACACATGTCTATTTATCCTATCATGGATTCAGTTCGAGTTAAGATTGTTTTACATATTATTCCTCCATCATGTGAACCTCATTTTTTTGTAGATAATTGTTATATGGCTCACTTTGAATTACATATAATTAATAATAGATGATAGAGGGCTCAGATAACTCCTTTTGTTCCACCTCCACCTAGACCACTTGATTGTCTATGCTCCCATCTAACCTCTACTACTTGCCCCTAACAAAAAGTATAGCTTGTGGTTCAAGCTATCACCAGGCAGAATAGGGTACCTCCTATGCCTATACAAGAGTAGTGTAACCCTACCATCACTCCTCATGCCAAGCACACTATGAAAACACCTAAATATTGACAAAGATAATTTAATATTGTGGATCAGTTAAGGAATAAACTAGCTTTAAGAAATCTATATTAGAATTACTTAAAAAATAAACCATCATCAAAGATATTCTATTTCAAACACTTAATCACACATTTGTGCCTCATGATACTGATTTATCCTATGTCAACTAAATCATGAATATTATCAAATATGTCGAGGATGTGATATCTTTTTCTAAGAATGATTTACTTTCATAGTTGTTGATAAGATCTTGCCACTTTTTATTCTAGCTCAAATCAATAACACAACTATTAATTGAAATCTAATTGACTATGGTTAAGGACTCAATATATGTAACCTCACATTTATGAAAACCATAGGGCTTGATATAACATCTATTTAGAAGACATACAATAATATTTTAGGGTTTGATGGCATTCTTTGATAAACATTAGAATCAATTACATTGGGTATTATAGTGGGACCAAAGACATTATCTACACAATTTTAGGTGATGTCAAACCATTTACATTATAATTTGCTACTTGGGAGACCCTATATACATGATATGGAGGTTATACCTTCCATTATTCATAGATGTGTCAATTTTTTTCATGATGGGTACCTATACACATGTATAACAGATAATCAACCATTTAGATATTGCAGGCTCACTAATCCTCCTACACCAAGTACATCATTAGATGGGAAACATCATGTTATCATTGAACCCCCACCCAAATGGATTAAAATTGATAAGATGCATACTTATGAGATGGGGGAGTCTAGTAATACTATTCATATACCACCTTTAGAGCTTCCTACAACATAGAAACCTTCATCAATGATAGACGATGAGCCTCTTTGAGCATAAACACCTTCACCAATGATAAATGACTAACCTCTCTAAGCATAGTTACCTTCACCAAGAATAAATGAAAAGCCTCTCATAGTATATATATCCTCATCTAGTATAGATGATGAGATTATTAAAGCCTAGTTACTACCACTTGTCAATTTAAAAGAGGCTTACATTTTTAATTCTGACATAGATTCACATTCCACTTCAGATGATGATCAACCACCTATATAAATTGATGATTATTTATGTGGATTTGTATTTATAGCAATGGGCCTAGTGGAGTACATATATAAATCAAAGTAACTTATACCTCACTCCACACCAAAAACCTCACTTGTTCAGGATTTTACAACCACTGGATCCCATAATCATCCATAGTCCATAGCAAATACCCTGATCTATTTAGTACATATGGTCACATCCATGGATATCAATTCAATCATACAAATTCAGGTAGGGATTTCATAGGAAAGACCAAACCAAATATTATTGATATTACTTGATAGAGGATTGATACTATTACTCATAATTTGACATAGATCAACCAGAAGATTGTTGCCATAAGAAGGTCAACCATTTTCCCACTTCCATAGATTCACAGGACATGGTACAAACACATGTGCAACACTAAAATGTAAAATAAACAAATTTAAGGTTAAAGGCACTGTCTAGATCATACAACTTCCACCTCCATAGGCACCACCACCACCACCAATGATAAAATATACTATACAAATATGTGCACCACAATAGAGTCATCACTAAGACATATATTCATGACATGATCCATTGACTATATAAATATTTGTAGCAGACAAATATCTTTCCCATGTGATTATATATGAGGATTATAATCCTAATACTTGCACTTTAGGATTCTTACACCATATTGGTTATCATAAGATAAAAATATAACATGGTATACATGATCAAGACTCTGTTATACATATTACATTACTAGTTACATGTGGCCCCAAGGTGGCCAATACATTATTCTTCATTTTGATTAGAGACACTCATATACAAGCTATACTTTGAATTACATGGTTACATGTAATGGATGATATAATTAATTAGTTATACAAATGCTTGACATTCACTCATGATGGACACATGGTTTGCATTTTAGATGATGACATAGATGAGAACCACAAATTTCACATAGATACTATGTGTTCTAATTTGGTTTACCCTGGGACCACATGAGAGGCATCTTACATATTTGAGAAACACACCATTTGGATGCACATACTCTAGAATCATTCCAAGGATAAGTCCCTTTTGATACATATAAATTGGTATGATGATCATGATGATGATGACTTATTTAAGTTTTTCGAAGCTTAGTATCTAATACTAGATGATCTTCCCCCAGATCAACCATTTGATTATCCACATCCCATAGACGTGTTTTTGGGTTTATAGATACATTAAAATTTTCTTGTATTTCACTTCATTTACATTTCTAGAATTTAATTCTACTCTCTCACTCCTTGTACATAGTTTATTTTCATTTACTTGTACCTATCTTATACTCAGAAAACATAAAAACATTATAACATGTCAAAATACAAAAACATTCAAATATTTCAAAAATATAAAATGTTTATAGATTTTATGCATTAATATGTTTATGTTTCTATTACTTGTCATATATTTCATATTTTTAACTATCCTAATATATTTAGTTTTATCATACACATATGCTTCACTTATTCTTATTAAGTGATTGCAAATTCTAGTTAGGACTCTAGTCCACTGCACTGATCTAGACTAGATATAATCTACCCATTGGGGGAATTTACACTGATCCAAATTTATACATTTTGATACATATTCCCACTCAAGGTCATCTCATACATAGTTTCTATAACCATGTTTCATCCTTACATACTATACTTTCTATTAATGCATTGATTTATCTTGATATTGATCATTACTCCTCATTTCTCTCATTTTTTGTTGAATATCACTAATTACACTTAATATATATGCATCCTATCATTTACATAGATTTATACTACATAATTATACATGCTTTCATTTCTAGTTCCTATATTAGACTTGATTGTGTTTCTTATGCTTCTTTTATCTTCAAGGGCATTTAAATATGCCTTTGTTTTTTGGATTCTAAGACACTTTGCTATTTGTATACCTTGGACATGTGCCCATGTCCTTTGTGTGTGTTTTCTTACTTCTATATCTAGACATTTGAACATGTACTACTATGTATCTCTGCACCAAATTGATTATTATTTGCATATGTGGACATTTAAACATGTCTTTATATGTCTTCATTCTTAGATTTAGTGACATGTACCCATGTCCCTTGTATTATGGCCCCTTGGCCTACCTTTTATGTGATTCAAGTTATTATATATTTACTTCCTTTATGAGCCCATGTATTTTCTTGTTACATACACACTAGTTTGTGATGCCATGAGAGATCTCATGTATCTACCCTTTCCTACTTGGGTGTTGTGATAGACATCATACACCAACCCCCTAGGTAATTAATCAAAATTTGTTATAATATACATTGATTAAATCTATCTTGACACCCTTATGTAATGTTATATCATAATATACATCTTACAGTACCTACTTATGCTCAAATTCATTTACATTTCGATGTTATGTTTGTACATTATATTGAAATATCATACACATGCTCTGGCTAACACATTTTGTAGATTTACTTATTTAGAGCGTAGTTCTTACATAGATTTCACAACTACCCTCAAAAGAGGGGCATTTACATGGGTTTTTCATAGATATCAAGATCTTACGTTATTTTTCATAGACAGATTTCATCACACAAGCTCAGTTTTAGAAATCAGACTTAGTTCAGACACAAAATAGAATAGAGACTTAGTAGTCAGTTAAGATCACATTAAAATTAGACTAGGCATACATTAGCACTCAAATTGGGACATTAGTGCTATAGGCCACTACTATCCATTAGCCCCATGTTTAGGATAGTCTATATCATTCTAACTAGTACACCAAGTATAGTACATATTTACATAGATATAATCATAGATTTGGTAGTTATATTTAGATTTAGCTCACATACATTCAATTTAGCTTATATTCATACCATGTGTTCAAATTTGGGGACATATATAACATGATCACTCATACATTTAGATCAGTTATATAGATTTAGATATTACATAGTCAAATTTATTATACTCATATACTAGATTAGGGGCATGTTCACATCACATAGTTTCCATATACTCAACTTTAGATAGGTTAATCAAATGGAATGTCAAAATCTATGTCATTCTCTATGATGTTCACACTTTTTGTCATATTTTAATTTTTTACCAAATTCATTCCTTACTTCATTTACAGTGGTTGGCATTCTTGAATGGCCCATAGCTGTTTAATATATTCGAGTGGTTGCAGATCTAACCTAATTAGGTTTACTTAATTAGATACTTTCAACACTTTGTATAGTTTATTTATAGATGCATCTACTTCAAACAGGTAAAAATTGATGGATTCATGGCCTACTTTAGTTCTTAAGCCATCTACAGGAGAGGATTAGACACACTTACAATCTTAACCAATCTATTCATAGAGATCAAGATGCACTGAATAGGGGTGGGTAATGATGGAGTCAAAATCAAATTGAGTTCTTGAGCCACCCATATGAGGATTGAGTAATCCATCAACTTGGTTCAAGATATTCAATGATGTGATAACTATGCACACTCACACATTGGTTATCACTAGGTTCATGCATTGGTTTATGTACCCAATAAGGTGTATTTATTCCTTTCCTCTCTCTTTACTCATCTTTACTCAGTTACTTCATTTCAGCATAGTATTTTGTTATTGATCATCTCTTAAGTAAGGACTAATTTTTTGCATCTTTCATTGCAAGGCATTGCTTTGGATCATGTTTCACATATGCAAACCTAGATTCACATATTCAAACTTAGATACATGGGCTCACTTCCAAGGCAAGTCTAGGTATACTTCATTTTCCTTTATATTAATCATTTCATGTTATTTTATTACTAGCATAAAGGGGAGGGAATGCAATTACCTAAAAGTAGTAATTGGATGTTAATAGTGTTTCTTGAGTTAACCTATCCCTAGGATATCCATATACCTATCCTTGAGTATTAGACTTACTTTTCCAATCATTGAGTAGATCATAGTCACCTACAACCAGTCAAAACATAGTCTCAAAACTATCATCTCAGATCCCAATCCAAATTATTTATTAGTCTGCAAAGAGGACATTAGCACCACATTTGGGACACTACAACCACATGATGCTTGTGTCCCTAGTTAGGTGTTACTGTCCTTGGCCCTAGCTCTTCACAACAGACAAATTTTCAAATGTGTACCCCTCCTAACATCATCTTAAGCATATTTTATTATAAACACAAGCAATAGAACCTTATAAATATAAGTCTAATTCACTTGTATTCACTAGGTGGAAAATAAATGCAAAAGCTATTCAAATGAAAGATAAAGATCATCAAAATTAAGGTATTTGATCCCTATTATTTCTTACTTCTACATACTACCATCTACTACAACCCTAATCCTAGTTTTCAAATATTTTAAAGCTCAAGTATATGTAAGGCACCCAAGGCCATTCTCATTCTAGCATGCACTTGTACTTACATCATTCACTAGGTGGGAAAACTATATCAGGCTTGATCCCTCTTTAGAGTATTGGTATGTGGGAAAATTTCTTTATAAATGGGTGTTAAGGATGTCTATTTTATCCTAATAACACATAAAAAACAATTGTTCATGCCATACTTGTAATGGGAATCAAGGTTTGCATATTAAATCAAGTTTTCTAGGCACAACACAGAGCTCCTAATTTCATGCATGTAGGAATAAGACCTAAATAGATAGGTGTAGGTGTTCCATAAAAATAAGAAAATAATTTCAAAGGGAAAATTAGTGCCACATTAAGGACACTACACATAGATGGTGTTACTATCGAATGAGTGGATGAATACCAAAATCCTTTTAAAGACACAAATAACTACCTAGATATCAACTTTTAGAACCTAGATCATCTATGACATCAATTTTTAGATAATTATCTATTTATGCCTATTTATTTCTATTATTATAAATTCAAACAAGTTCAAAGGTCATAAATAATCAATACTTAATTATTGAATATTTATTTAATTGGTTTAGGCATCTCAGCCCTTTATTCTGAGCTTAGGATTTTCATTGTAAAACCCTAAAATATTAAATTAGTATTCATAATTTTTACATAAACATTTACATATTATGTAAAATTTATTCATCTTTTTCAAATCATATGAATGTATACACAAATTGGAAGCATATTGAAAGTGCAGATATGAATAACAAAGATGGTTAAATCAAGACTTAGTCATGAAATCCAAGGAAAAACAATAAAGAACTAACAATCTAGGCGAACCTATTCAATGGGGTATGAAAATGACAATTAAGAACTAAATGAAAGAAATTAAACAAACATTACCTTCCCAAGATCATCTTATCATCCATAAGTGGCTCAAAACATGTTTTTCCCTTGATTTGATGCTCAAGTTTTCAACAATGGTGTAAGGCAAACTCCTCCACCATCTCAAGAACACCAAGTATAATCTAGGCTCATGATATGAAATCAAATCTATGCCTATCAATTAATCTATCATATTGAAAATAAATCATAATAATCAACACAAATAAAGTTTATGGAAAGAATCCTTCATTATAAGTTTACACAAATTAAGTTTAATAAAAGTTGTCTTTGCCCTCCTATTTATAGAGTTTTGAATTTGATCAGGATCAACCATGACCATCCATCTTGAGATCAAGATGTGTGGACATGAATTAATCTAATTATGTAAATAATATATAAATATCCTCATAAATATTTGGGAGGAATGGACATTAAAGAGGCATGGGAAGCCATAATCTTAATATTTGTTGCATTTATGGCTTATGGATGTCACCCCATTGATCATGTCATTTAATGATGTAAATAATAGGAATCAATTTACAATAAATAAATATTAAATAACTTCCATGGAATTCTTACTTAATCACTTAATTTGAGTTAATTTACCTAAGTAAGATTAACCAATTTTTAGTGCAACTCTTTGTAAATATGGTGCACTTCATTAATCAAACTAGTCCGAAAGTCATATTATTGGGTCATAATTTCATTGGATAAGAATTAGAAGGTGATTTTAATTGCATATAGACCATCATCCCATTTAGGATGTTGTTGACATAAAATAACATAGGCATGCGTTGTGTGCTTCCAAATTAGAAGAAAAGAGTGATCCATACCACCAAAATGTGTTTTCATCATTTTGACTCAAAATGATTTGATAAAAGTTAATAATCACATAAAATGCAATACCCCATTTAGGGATACATTAGTCTAAATTGACACTTATATATGACAGGCTCAAACCATTTAGCATGTTTAAGTGATTTTGGCTTAATTTGTGCATTTTCACAAATTTTGAGTAAGATTAACAATTTCAACATAATGATGTTAGGAATTGGATGTCTACATTTTATCCTTATTTGAAGGCATAGTGAGACATTCAATAAATCAACATATTTTTAAATAAAAAATTTGTCAAGAAGAAATTGGAAATAAAATGACCCAAGATGCCCCCTCAAGAGGATGTATATGGATGAAAGAGAAGGATGGACTCTCAAAAAGAGAGAGAATGTGAGATTAACCCATGTAATAGATTAAATCCAGATGAGCTAATGTTTGCATTCATTTATTCCATCAATGATAAAAATAAAATCAGAATAAAATGGCCCCAAAGATGGGGGGAATGGGAAGGATACAATCCAAAAATAGAAGTGACACACTTTGAACATACCCAAAGCTAGGGTGAAGGTTGGATGCTTCAAAACTGATCAATCTCAAGATAAGTTGAACACTAAAATATTTCCAAAATAAGGGAAAAAGCCTATAGATATTGTAATTAGAAGAAAAGGAGAATCGTGTCTCAAAATATATAATAAATAATAATGTGCTTCATTAGAGCTAATTTGATCATGTAATAAGTAATTTTGCCCCAGTATGGCTAATTTTGATCACTGATAAATAATGGTTTTCCCTTATAGGGTTGATTTGATTCAATGGTTAGTCCAAATGTTATGCCTCTATAGGGAAATTTGGCAAGCAATAGATGAAGGATATAACCCATTACATAGATTAAAGATGAGTAGGCATAAACATAGATGTGATGGTATAATGAATTTGAAAAATACACCAAAAACCAAGAATACAAGGATACACAAAGTGATGAAAGAGATGAAAAGAAGAATGAAAATGGTCAAGTTGACCTAAGACATGTCATATCTAAGCACTGCCTACATAGTCTAAATGGACCTCAAGCCAATATAGTTCACTCAGAATTAAGAGAGAATGGAATGAGGGATAAAAAAACTAACCATCATTTGATTAGACTCATGATGTATGCCAAGAGATGCATGTCTTGTATAGAGTCAGAGTAATAAACCTATTGAGCCTAGTTTCCTTAGTGTACTTGAAAGTTGTTCAATGAAGCTGCATCGATGTTGATTCTAAAGCATAAAGTGATTTCTATAGAAAATGAAATTAAGCATCATAAATATGAAAAAATTATACTAACATGGAATTTTAATTGCTTTGATCCATTTCAAATGTGAATACCTACAACTAAGGATAATGGTAAAAATGACCAAGACAAGAGTTATAACTATTTACATTTAAACAAAAACAAAGATAAAGAAAAATAACAAAACATAAATGAACCTAACTTAAAATCAAGATATGAATAATCAAGACTTAAGTATGACAAATAATGTTTAAAAATAAATCAAGAACAAATTAATAACATGAGATCAAGATATGAATAATTAAGATCCATGAGGACCATCAAGATGTTCCTAGATAAAACAAAAGAAAAGAACAAGAGTAAACAACAAAACAAAAAATTGAGAAGAAATAACCAAAGGAAAGAAAAAAAATAAGGGGAAATAAAGTACAATAAAACACCAATAAAAATCAAATAAATACACAAAAACAAAAATAACACTAGTGTGGTTTAAAAATAATTGTTTAGGCATGTGTAGTAGAGGCGTTACTTTATACAATAGTGTAACAAGAACAAGGACACAAAGTTGCCCCTTAGATGATAGGGAAACAACACAAAAGAAGTGGGGAAGAGAAGAAAAGGAAGGGGGTGGCTGAGCTAACTCTAGATGTATAAGACAAGTGGACATTGCCTACATAGTTCCATGGATGCCTGGTCTAACATGAACTTCAAGCCAAATGTGGTTCTCCCAAGAAGTGGGATAAAATAAAAAGGTGATGACAAGAAAACATGATTAATATTGTATAAGAAAAGGGAATATGGGATAAATGAGAATGGTCTTACAAAATGGCAAGATCATGGGATGTCAGGGGATGAATATAATAATAAAATGTGTAAGACAATGTTTTTATTCTTTTATAGATCATTTTATAATGTTTTTATGTTTTTTGGGATAAGAAATAGAAATAAAATATGGACAAAAGAATATGGTTCTCATAAGAATGGTCCAAGTAACTACCTAGTTGAGGAGACGCACGTCCATAGGTAAGATCTCAAATAATAGCTAAGTTGACTACATTAGCCCATACTCACAAATTAGTGATAGTGAGGTCCTAGTAAGGAAAAAATGATTACCAAAAAGCATTAAGAAAAATAGAAAAATATGAAATAGGAGATAACTCTAAATAACCATGCAGCAGGCAAAAACCATACTCTATAGTATCCATGTTCCCTTATTTGTAAAAGAAGCTACAAAATATTATTCCTACTAATCTACTTTGTATAACTAGCATCAAACATGTTCATGATTCTTATGAGTCATAATCAGAATCATAGTTGGTCAAGAGATAAAAGGTGTTAAGGTTAAAACAGCCCAAGACATGAAAATAATGTGGTTCTCAAAGAGAATGGTCCAGAATGAATGGGATCCATGAGAGGATGATATAGAATGAATATGGTCCAAAATAAGATAGTCTAGGGTAGTATAAAATGTGTTCAGAGTGCCAATGGTCTGAGTCTTTCACTATCAAGAGTCGTGAAAATAATACAGTTCTCAAAAGAATGGTCCAAGTTAGGTCAAAATAAATATCGTCCATGAGAGTATGGTCTAGGATATAAATTTAGGATATAATACTTTAGCATAAGTTACCCCTAAGTAAGGGGTCTTGTAGACAATGGTTTGAAGCTATCAATCATAAAACCTCTTAAGGTGTGCAATGTTCATGGGTTCTAGAAGTTCTTCACCATTTGGAGTAGCTAGTCTTGATCCATAGTTTTCCATGATAACAAATGGTCCCAACTAATTAGGTTATAACTTTTTTTTATGTTCAACATTTATGTTCTTTTAGATCTCTTTCAAGACAAAATCATCATTCTCAAACTCTTGATGTAGAATTCACTTGTTGTAGCTTCTCTACAATCTATTCTTATAGGATTACAAATTTTTTAGGGTAGCTAAACACTTACCATCAAGAAGTTCTAGTTATTACAACATTAAGACTCTATATTCTTTGTCATCTTCAATATGATCCAAAGATAATTGCAATGAAGGTATATTGATCACAATCAGGATAATAACTTATGTGTCATAAACAAGGGAGTATGGAGTGGCTCCTATAGGGGTTCAATGAATGGTTTGGTAAGCCTAGAGGGTATGAAATATTTACAAGTGATAATTATAGACAACATCATTGATAATCTTCTTTAAAATGGATACAATGGTCTTGTTTGACACCTTGGATTGTTTGTTGCCTTGTGGGTTATATGGTGTGGATTTATTATGCTTGATTTTGAATTTTGTGCAAATGTCTTTTACATCTCTATTTACAAAGGATCTACCATTATTGGATATAATTTGTGTTAGGATACCATATTGATAGATGATGTGGTAATGAATAAATTTGGATATCTACTTCTTGGTGATATAAGTGAGAGGAATAGCCTCAATCCACTTAGTAAATTACTTAGTAGTAGTTAAAATATGTTTATGGACATCTAAAAATGTTGGGTTTATTTACCAGATGAGATCAAGGCCCTAAGTAGAAAATGGCCATGGTGTTGTGATTAGATGTAGTGGTAAGGAAGGTGTGTATATTAGATTTACATGTTACTGATAAGGAACATACTTCCTCACATAATTTCAAGCATTTATCTCTATTTTTGGCCAACAATAGCCTATTCTAAGGAGTTTTATAACTAAGACTACACCATTGGTGTGGGACCCACATGTTCCTTCATGAACCTCCTTTAGTGTTGGCTTGGATTATTTTGAATATAAATAACGAAGTAGAATTCCATCATAACTTTTATGATAAATCATGTTTCTAATGAGGGTATAATAAGCTAGATGCTGAAGGAATAATTTATGTTAGTTATTAGATAAGTCAGGTGGAAAAACATGATCATGGAAGTAATTAAAATAGTATTGATACCAAGGTATTTTTGGTGGGGGATTAGGATGATCAATGGTGCATACCCTTTTTGAATCTGGTATAATATGTGTAGGCTATTGAATATCTTCAATCAAAAACTGATACTCTTTAACACTGCCATCAATCTATACCATAGACCCAATTATTTCCATTACATTATTCGAATTGTACATATTTAAAATGAATCTTGAGATTATCCATGATTTGATTATAGGGTAAAAACTTGTCATCTCTAGCTTGATAGTGATCAGTGGTTTGATTGATGATCAATTAGGAATCACCATAGACCATTAATTGTTGAATATCCCATTGAATTACAAGACATAGTCCCATAATAAGTGCATCATACTCGGCCATATTATTGGTATAATTAAAATTGATGTGGATCACTTTTAGAATAAAATACCATTGTAGTGTAATTAATAATATGTCGGTTCTAGATCCATGAAAAGTGAAGAAACTATCAAAATATAACTTCCATTATTTAGGCTCATGTTGCACTTCTTGTACTGTCAGATAGAGTCATCTGGAAAGTCAAATCTGAGTGGTTGAGTGTCTATAATAGGGTATTTTACAAGTTGATCAGTAATAACCTACCCCTTGATAGATTTTTGATTCTAAAACTCAAGATAAAATTTTCTAAGGAGCATGACCCATTTATCCATACATCCTGTGAGAGCTACTTTAGATAATAAAATTTTGATAAGATCCACTTTAGTGATGACAATTATTTTATTGTTCAGCATATAATGTCATAATTTTTCGGAAGTAAATACCATAGATAAACACACCTTATCAATAGGTGTATAATTATGTTCATAATCCACCAGTGTGCAACTTAAATAATAAATGACATGTTCTTTACCTTGATCATCATGTTAGGCCAAAAGTTCTCCCAGTGCATGCTCAATTGCTAATATGTAAATAAGCAGTGGTTATCTAGGTGTTGGCGATCTCAAAATTGGTACATTGGCCAAATATGTTTTGAGATTCACAAATGTTAATTTATATTCTTCATCCCTTTGAAACATGACCCCTTTATTCAAGAGATGAGTAAATGGGTGGTACTTATTTGCCAATTGAGAAATGAATCGATGAATAGACTAAATCTTTCCTTATAGGCTTCAAAGCTATTTAAGACTTAAAGTTGGAGGCATTTCAATAATAACCTTAACATTAGCATGGTCGACTTTGATCCCTTTTTGTGATAGAATGAACCCTAATAATTTACCTAAAGTGACTCTAAAACCACACTTCTTTAGATTCAGTCCAACTTTATATTCATGAAGCCTCTCAAAAATTCCTCATAGAATGTTAGGATGTCCAACATGTGTTCTTAATTTTGATAGTATGTCATCAACATAGTCCTCAACAATATCATACATCATTTCATGGAATATGACAATCATGGCATGTTGATATGTGGCTCAAATGTTCTTCAAGCCAAATGGCATTACTTGATAATAGAATGTTCCCCATAGATTTGTGAATGCATTTTTGTGTTGATCTTCTTGGGCTATCTTGATCTAATTGTATCCAAAAAATACATCCATGAGGGAAAGCATCTCATACCTAGAAGTAAAATCAATGACCATGTCAATGTTGGGAAGAGGAAAATCATATTCGAGGCATGCTTTTTTGATGTCTTTAAAATATATATAAATATGTATGCCCTTTGGCGTCTTGATAACTCAAAATATGTTTGATATCCATTCATAATAGTCCAATGGCATAATGAATCACATTCCTAATAACTTTTCCAATTCAGATTTTACTAAGAGGGCAATGCATAGATGGATCTTTCTCAATTTCTATTTAACTGGTTTGACATCTAGATGAACAATAAGTTAATGTACTACCAAGTGAGGGTCTAAGCCCAGCATGTCTAAATATGCCCATGGAAATATTTCCATGAAATCTATTAGGTTGGATATAATGTGTTCACATTCTACTTCAGTAAGGGAAGCTCCAAGATAAATAATTTTGGGATCATCATATGTTTCTAGGTTCACTTCAAATGTGTTCTCTATAATAAGTGTGGATCTATTTTCAATAATAGTAGGCAAGGTGTGATTGCGATCATATTATTATTCTATAGATTCTTGTTTTTACTCCCAAAGCTCTGGATAATGTTATGAATGCAAATTTACTATCTCAAGTAATGGCCAAGTAGCAAAAATCTCTAGAAACTCAAGAGCAAAACACTCAAAAAGTTATTTTTCTAAATATATGCTTGTACTAGCTATATGGATACGTCCTTTGGGTATGAGAAAAATTTCCCATCCAATAGCACCTAAAATAGGTTTTCACTCAAGGGTGTGTCTTTATCTTTACTTTTTCCCTGATAGATGAGCACTTTGAAGAGGTTTTCACCTGAATATCTCAATGTTTTATCTTTTTTATGACCAATAAAGTTTGTTTGCTCCCTAAAGTAGGTAGAAGGATCTAATGAAAAATCAAAGCCTTGTTTGTGATTATGAATGGTAAATATGTCTCTTAGGCCCATGTATTCTACAATTGATTCTTCATTCTGAAAATCATCAAGGCATATGACCAAATTTTGTTAGTCCCAATAAATAAGTTTGGGACATAGGGTAAAATGAGGTGTTAAGGTCATAATGGCATTTTTATCAAATAAATTTGAGTCAATAAACTCATTGAAAAGGCTATAATGGGATAATACATCATTTTCAAGAGTTTCATCATTAGTCGATTCAGAAGAATCACTATCAAAAGTCATAAGGTCACCCCACGGTAGTATAAATCCAAGAACATGATTCAAATTAGGTACTCCAGTTGATAAAGGTTTCAGGATTCCTTAGTATCATTGGCTAAGGACTCTTCCTATATAATCAAATTTATCCATTATTTGATTAGGGATAGGATATTTTGGATTCTAAAAATAATGAACAATGTCATCAGAATATAATAACTCTCCTTTAGTGAAAGCCTCTCATTCTTATTTTGGAGAAGTAACAAGTATAAACACCATAGGTGGTTTCCACTATTCTTTCTTATTTTTCCAGATCAAGTTGGGTCTATTTAGGATTTTAGAAGGTTTGGGTTTACCAAATGTTTTAGGAGACTTCAAAAATTTAGCAGCATGAAAGGCATCCTTAATATGGTGCATGCAAATTCCCACATCTTCTATAATAACCTACTTTGCAAGAGCTATGGGAAATGGAATAGCTAAAGTGGAAGCGAGGTCACTATGGTTGATATAAATGAATGGAAATGTATGTGAAACTATTACTTTGTTTTTCTTTGCAACAAATTTAGAACAAAGATAATAGTTATAATTGTGGAACTTAGCCTCTAGATGTTTGTAATATTGATAAGGCTATTGATCGATGAGAATTTTAATTTTGATCCCATCATGGGGAAAATTAAGGCACTGATACAAGGTGTATGGAATGGCCTATACTTCATGGATCCAAGGATAACCAAGAAGTATGTTATAAGTTAGATCAATGTACACAACATGCAATAGTGTGTGGTGGGAAATAGACCCAATAATGATCGGCAAATAAATAGTACCAAAAGACTCCTTCTGGGCATTATTGTAAGCCTCTATGGTGATCATTTCTATATTAATGTCCTTCATAGTATATCCCAATATATATACTAGCTTGAGAGATATTATTTTCATCCCTAAACCAGTATCTATAAGAAACCACTTGATCTTATGGTTTTCAATGATGACCTTAATATACAATGGGTTGTTATGGCTTAGACCTAGGGTAGACATGTCTTTTTGATCAAATGTGAGCTGAAAAAATGAAGACAAGTGTAAAATTAGCGTTTAGAACTATTCAAGATTTGTATCTTTGGGAATAGTTGATTCTTGTAAAAGGTTATTCAAAACAGTTATATGGGCTTCAAACATACATAAGAGATCCAAAATGGAAATTTGTGTAAGGGTTTCACTCAGTTGGTCTGATAGACTATAAGGTTTTTTAGTGTTAGGATGGGATGGTTTAGCCTTGGCTATCATAGTATTCAGATTTAGATCTAAAGGCATAATGTTCACATTGGGTTCAGTGGAAGAAGAGAGTGAAGGGCCTTGAAGGGCAACTTGTGAGTGTCTAGTTATGACTGTACAACTTAGAGGTGACAAAGAGTCATTATAATTAGTAAATAAAGGTGAAGGGCATTGGAGGGTGACTCATAGGCATCTAGTTGCATTAGATCAATTTTGATTTGATGAGGAGCCATTATTATAATTAGAGGAAGGGTGTTGTATAAAAACAATAACCTGTACAAATGGAATTGTAATAGATATGTGAACTTGACGTGGTGTTAATAGAGGGAGAGGGTATTAACCCTATAATATTAGGTCACTTACTTTAAGGAGCATAAGATGGATCATGGGATTTAATATTAATAGTGTTAATTTGGGTTTCATAAATGCATCCCATGATGTTGTTATAGTTGTAAGGCATGTTTTTGTAACCCAAGTTATTAGTATGGGTATTATGATCCTAATTATGATCACATTGATTATGATTTTGACCCTGATGTTGGTTCTAACTATATGACTAATTCTATCCTTGGTTCTTATTCTTCCTTAGTGGCTATTGATTATGTCAAGGAAATGGATCTTGGTAGATTCCCATAACTTGATTAGTACCTTGTGGGGAAAGCTTGATCTCAAATTCACCACTCTTGATTAAATATTCAATAAGGTGATACAATTGGATGTAATGACAAGAACTATGACTAATAACATGATGAAAGTTGTACCATTCATTTTCCTTGTACCAATTTATCTTTGGTTGATATTGAGGAAATGGCCTTGGTACTGGCCATACAATTAGGTTAGCTACTACAAGCTTCTAAAACACTGTCTCAATAGGTTCTCATAATTTGATGAAGACTCTAAATTGATAGTGTAATGTCCTCCATTAAGGTTATATTTGTAAATTAGTTAGTGTATTAGTTTTATCTAATTGTACATTTGGGGTTTGTGAGGCCTACACCATTTGTTTGTGTCTTGATTTAGTCACATTATTTCCAACCATGTTTTTTTTCTTGTTAAAACCCTTAAGTTTCTCTTTTGTAACCATTGGACTAGGAAATTGGGTCTGATTTGATGTTTGACCCTGTGAATAAATATTGATAAGGCCTTTTAAAATAAGTGCCTTCTCAATATATACACCCTTGTTTATGATTTATTTAAATAAATTGGTGCAAGCAAGCCATAGATTGTGCATGACCTCCAGGTGTAAGTTTTATGAAAATATGTCCACCAACTATTTATCTAGAAAATTATGTTGAAAGCGACCAACTAATGCTCTCCACCTTTATAGATATAATTTGAAGCTTTCTCTATCATGTTGTTTGGCTTTTCACAAGTCAAAAATGGTCAATTCATGTTTAATGTTGTATGAGAAGTGGTTGATGAATTTCTATGATAATCATTCCAATCTATAACCAATCCCTTTGGTAACTTAAGCAGCCAATCTAAAGCTTATCCCATTAAACTTTGTAAAAAATAAGTGAAGTAAATAAATGCTATTATAAGTAGCCTCTTGGCATGATACAAAGAATGCCTGAATGTGTTCATGAGGGTCACCCTTTCCTTTGTATTTGTTGCATTTAGGTGCCTCAAAATGAGATAAAAAGGGGACTTGGAGAATAGCTAAATCAAATGGATATGGAAATATCTCATCAAATTTTTACTTCTTGTTTAATTTTCCAGTCTCCAATTATGACATAATCTCTTTCATGGATTTCCATTCTTACATGTTTGGTGCATTCATGGGTGGAACATAATTTTTTTGGGGTGGTATGTGCCCCTATTATTGCATGGATTTTTTAGGGATGTACACCATATGATTTATAAATTGGTTTTGGTTCACTCATTGAGTTGAGTAAGTGACATTTTGATTCCTTGGAATCTTCTACCTTGAATTATACATGTTTTATTGATTTTGGGGAGTCTATGGTCTATTTGCCAAAGTACAGTTTGGTTGAGATGAACTAGCCAAATTGTTTTGTATGATTTATTCAATACATACTAAATGTTTTGGTCTTTGGTTTTGTGAAGGAACAAGAGGTTCTTGATGATTTCAAAATGTTTACTTTGTGTCTATCAAAGCATGGTATGGAACCTCTTCGGACTTAGGTTTTTGATTGAGACATCTTGATCCATCATTGTTATGTTCTCAACTAAATTTTGCATTGGTTCAACCACATTACTTTGTTGCTTGGAAGAATCATTGTGGGTTGAAGTGGAAACTAAAGAGTCTATAAAGTGTATGATAAGTTAGTCTGCATATCATTGATTTATCTTCTTAATCTTGGTGATAAGATCTTGATCAGTGGGTTTTGACTCTATAAGTATTTATTTACCTTTTTTAGAAGAAGGTATGTTTATTTTTTCAATGTTTATGAATGATTGTTCTTGATTTTACTCACCTTATCTAACCAAAATATGTAGTTGTTCCATAGGAAATTCTAAGGGTATCCTAGCACTAGATTCAATCAACCTTATGAGGGATTCATCTTTGTCCTCTTGGGGTTGATATTCCAAAAAATCTTCCTCAGATCCTATAGTTATGGGGATGTCTTCAAAGACCATAGAATGATCTTGACCATCATAAAAGTTTTCATCCTCATATCTAGGTCCATAAGAAACCCCATTATGAGTGTACCTATGAGTCATGTTTAAAAGGTTTGCTCTCTATATTTGGAAAGATCTAGAAAATATTATGCAAACATTTGAACAAGGTATGTATTTTAATCTTCCCTAAATGAAAAGGTACAAAGAGACTATAATAAAAGGAGAGTGGCATAGTACCACACATAATTAGAATGATTTGTTAATGAAATTACTCAAACTTGGGTAGGGTTGAAATCATATAAATTAGAAGAGGATATGATAACTCAAAAACCTAAGTGTAAACTAGTACACCAAACGTAGGTCAAGAGATACATCAATTCTATGAAATATAGTTCAACTTCGATGAGATAATACTAGGAAACTAGAAGAAATCCCTTCAAATTAGGAAGGTGACAATGTGAACCAAGAAACTCAAGATGTGAAAACATGCAAGAATTCCTGAGTAGAAAATTAAGACTAGGTACGCATCAAAATGTTGCCAGATGGTAATAAGAAGTAGAATAAAATGTTTTCTATAATTTAGAGTGTGAGTAATACACTTGATGACCTAAGTTATCGATTATCAAATGATAATTATTCTATAAATGGCCTTCATTCCAAATGGGAATTGAACCCAAGTTAACTTAATTCAAGTTAAAATGGTAAAACCAATTAACACATTAACCCATAACTTAGAAAGGTGCAATTCTTAATTTGAATTATCAATGGAATTAAAGATTTTTAAAAAGTGGTTTAGACTCAAATGGGTAGCATAAATACACTAATTAGGTAATACAAACACAAATGTTTAATATGAGAATTTGAATAAGGCAAAGATGATTTAGATTTGACTAGTGTAATGCCTCCTTATTCATGAAATCATGGACAATGTGTTTGGTTACGATGTTTGTTTATAATAAAGTTTTGAATCAAATTAATAACTAAGTAATTAAAGACTAAAAAGACCAAATATAAATAAGTAAATCATACTAGGCCCTAAACTGACGAGGTTGCTTTGTATTATTGAAATCCATATTTATGCATGCTCTTGGAAGGAATAAAATTGTTAATCAAAAAATAAAAGTGCATGAGTTTGTAGGGTATTTTACACCTCCCTTCTCCCAAGAGACTATACAGTAACATGGACCTTCGAGTTACTTACCTTGCATCAAAAATACTCCATGGTTAGTGGGGTTGTCTAAAAATTCCAATTTATGACCATCTAGATGGTCCCAAGCATGGTTTATGCTAGAGATGTAACATGTCAATTTAGTTCATACCAATCAAATTACAATTCAAAGGTTTATTCCTTTGCATAGTGAAACCATCTATATGCTACTTAGTGGAATCCTCTGGTTGACTAGACCTGACTCAGGGCTTCATTATGAAAGGAGAGATTATCCCCTCAACCCCTTAGATATCACAACATACATATCCTAATTTATATACACCAATATGGAGTGGGGTTAAAAAAATTCTAAGAGATGAAGCCCTAGGTCAAAGCTTCCATAAATAATCCATGAAGAGGAAATGACCTCCCCTCCATAAGCCAAATTGCATAAAATAAAATATCTGATTGAAAAGGCTTTAAAGGTTGCTTTTATATCACCCAAACCATATGGGTTTTGGGGAGAGCCTAGACAACTTCCTTTTCATGCCATAGACAAAGGCACAATCATAATGAAAAGGCACTTTTAGTCACCCAAGTTATGTATAAGGGATGGGGGGAGATCATACACTCAAAATTCATTTTGCTCAAGCAATCTCAAAAGTAATAAAGGATTGCATAAAATAATGCTTCAATAAATTTAAAATTTAAGTGAGAGTTTATTTTATACACCAAATTGAAATGTTAAGTGAAATTCTTCAGCCCTTTTCCTTAGTTTACAATTTTTTTGAAAAACATTCACAAAATAATCAAATAAACCATCTAAGTTCCTTTTAAACACCAAAGGGAAGTGTATGCAATTAGAAATGCATCATGTCTAAATATCAATCCTAGCTCAGAGAAGATAGAACATACCTACACTTCTAATTAAGGATACATTTTTTAAGCAAGATCATGACCAATATGGGGATCCACTAAACTTATTAGGGGATCACTTGTCATAATACACCATGTGAGGTAGGGTTCTAAAGCCTACAATCTAAAACAATCATGAAATAACCCTAAAAGAGTCCTAAGGTTTGATATTTCACTTAAGTCTAAAGAAAATAAATCTAATCTAGTGCACACCAAAACTTGTGGCACAAAGTGGGGTTTAGAAACAAAACAAACAAATAAAATAAACATGCATAGAATACATATACTCACATTAATGTATACATAATCCTAATGCATGGAAGAGAGAAGCACATCTACGCTATCTATCTTCTCTTATAAAGGAGAAATAAAGTTAGGAATACTTACCTTGAAGATGAACCCGATGAGCCTCAATCTTTCCCTTGGCTAAGGTTCTTCGTAAGAGATTGTTGTGGTATGTAAGGATAACAAAGACAAATCAGCTCTAAGATACACAACCTATCTATGCATCTAAAATAATTCTCCACAAGATAAGATCCATATCTCTAAATAAAGTAGGGGCCCCTACACTTTATTCTTCAAGTAGAATGCGCAATAATCAATTGTTCATTCTCACTTATTATTATTTATTTATCTATATTCAAATGGTTGGAAATGAACTTGTATATATAGGAATATTTTCTTCTAAATCCTTCTAAAAAAATCATCTATACAAGGTTAGCCATGGTCAACCTAGTGTGTTTTTGGGAATAATTCACTAGGTCTAAGCTAGGTCGGCCAAAAGGCTGACAAACTCAAAAAGTGAAAAATACCCTAAACTATGTAGGGTCAGCCATGGTCAATCTAGTTCAATTGATAATCAAAAATGGAGTTAAGGAAAGAAAAGGAGGATGGAAAGAAGAAAATGGTTGGAATTGGTAAGACTGAGAAGAGTAAGCTTAGGATTAATGTTTTTAAGAGATAAGTGTGTAGATGGAAAGTGGCAAATGGGACAATAATCTTATGAAGCATTGATGGTCTACCCACCCCTTTATTGGTGCACCCCTTAAGGCATTCACTTAGAGAGATTAAGACTTGACAAGTTCTTTCAAGATACATAGTGTTAGTAATCAATAAAATTTTGAAAATATTATATGTACACATATGCCCCACTTGAAGCTCATCATGTCTCATGTAAGTGCAACATGGGATTGTGCTTTGGGAAATAAAACATGATAAAACACAACATTGATGTTAAGTAAAGTGTAGTAAGCAAAAAATAAGATAAAGGAAAGGATAAAATTTAAAAACACATACGTTTACTTACCTTAGTGTTGTAGATAAAAAAGTAGATTACAAGAAATGTGAAGGCATCCAATGTGAAGAACACTAAGTGAAATGTAGAAGTGCAAAAATAAACAAAAATCAATTTTTTTTAGAAAATGGGCATATGATAGTGTAAAATAATATCTATGTAATCACATATCCAATGAATTTTATGGATTTGAAAATGGATGAGTAAAAATAAAGATATAGACAAAACAAGGATTCTGTAGGACAATAATTAAAGAATTTGAATTGCTAAAAGTGGTTTTAAAATAGGGGAAAAGATAAGTCATCTGTTATTTTGAATTTTGAAGGAGAGAAAAAAGATCTCTAGATACAAAATGAGCTAGGATGGCAAAGAGATGATAGGATAGATAGGATCTAGAGGCAGTGATAGGTACACTACAAGCATACAACTATAATCTCAAACCAATTTTTGAAATTTATATTGAATTGAGTGTATTTTCAGTAATTTTGAATTTTAAGCATTTTTAGATATCAAAATGAGGCAAAATTAGATTTTAGGGGTAGCAAATAGGAAGATAGGAAATGAGTTTAGAGGAATTAAGAAGAAAGTAATAAAAATCCACTTTTTTAGAAGATGCAAGGTGTTGGTAGGTAGAATGAACTAGGTCAACCCAGTCAACCCAATAGGATAAATTTAAGTAGAATTCAATATTGACCCAGTAAGTATAGGTTGACCCGGTACATTCTATAAAATACCAAGCTAATGCAGTTTACCAACTCATTCAAAAGGTCTAAAATGACAAAGAAACATTAGGAAGGGAAAAATAAGAGGGTTAATGAAGATTTTGGAGGTAACAAGGGGGAAAATAGGGAAATTTTGGTCAAACTAGGTTGACAAAAAAACTAGAATAAGCATAAAAAAGCATGTAGAAGGCTGAAAGAGGGCTATAATGGCCCAAAATGACCAAAGAAGGGAAAGAAGGATTGAGTAGGTTAAAAATAGGGTGAAATGGATAAATGAATAAGTTTAAACGTAATTAACCTTATTTTTGATGTAAAAATGTAAAAAGAATGTATTTTGACTATACATGACATGAAAGAACTGATACATCATTTATTGTTTATTAGTTGTAGAGATGAAAAAGGTTTTGGAGATTGGTAGATGTGGTCTGGTTACTAGTATTATTAGAGTGATTGTCAAATATAGATAGGGCTATACTAGTATCCATAGGTCTAGGAAGTATAGATGACATGTGTAGGATCCCCATGAGTTCAAATCTATTAGTCATGTTCCTCAATTGTTATGAATGACTGACTAAGAGCTTCATATAGGAGATGGATGGGGATGTGATAGAGGTATCCATCATACTAGAGGATGTCCATGTCAACCTTGGGTTTCCCATAGTAGGGGCACTAGTGACCATAAGGATACCAGATAACATAGAGGAGAGGAGAGCCTTAGCCATGTGGGATATAGGTTTAAAGATGATATTGGGAGGCTAAAGAGTTAGTATGGATGATATATATACATCATATATTTTGAATATCCAAAAATTTATGATAGGACTTGTGACATAACGGGTGCTATGTCACAAGTCAAATGACAAGGTACCATTATTCATGGTAACCTTAAGCAAGATGATGTTAAAGGAGAAATTTCTATATGATCTAGGATATATCATCTAGTTTCAGCTCATACATGATCTATATGAGATGTTGGTCAGAGGTTATAAGACCATGGGACCAATCATATTGCTGATAACCTAGATATATGAGAGTTTTCATATGTATCAGCCAACTGGGTTGTCCCATGTGGTTGATGATAGGTCACCTTGGGTATAGGTATGGAGGGAGGACTAGGTAGAATGGGTCATGCCCCATGTGCCAATGTTGAATTTAGTGAGATTTACAAACATTGTGTGGTAGCCATATGTAGACATAAAGACTACATGGGTGAGATGGCACATAGTTACACCACTAATAGAGAAGACAAAGGTTATTAGACACTACACATGGTGGAGAGAGCCATATCTAATGGCATAAGTACCAAAACAGATGGGTTTGCCTCATCCAAAAACACCGATACTGATGCTTGAATAGTGGGATCATCATGTGAGGGAGCCATGGGGGAAGTGAGGACTCAAACCATAGATAGTGAGATTGATACTCAAGCCTCATCATGAGTGACCATAGACTGATCAAGCATGATGAGGAGAAGAACAAGAGGATAGGGAGGTAGAGGTAGAGATACTAAATGTATCACTACTATTTTTGTAGTAGGAGGAGCTACAACCATCAAAGACATGATGATGATGGAGGTAGCGAGAGATAGAAAAGATCGATGTCATTCTTGATGAGCCAATAGAGGGTCCAAAGGAGGGATGGATGATAGAGAGATCACATAGGCTCAAGATAAGATATATGTGATCCATGATATAGGGATTTGAGCTAAGGAGGTGGCCTATAAAGGAGGTAATAAGAGGCCATGCATATGGAGAGACTATACTAAGTGATCATGCTGATGGTGAGACCATAGTATCTGAGACAGATAGGTAATAATATATGGTTAAATTATTTATTTAAGGTTTTTTATTTGAAAGTAAAGATAGGTATTTTGAGATATAATAATGATTTAATATTCGTCTAGTGTGATTTTGTAAATGTTTCTAAGGATGCAAAGGAAAAATGGGGTCCCTAGTTAGGGGAGCACTCCATAACATCCTAGATGAGACTCTACAACCATATGACCCAACTACATTAGAGGACCTTAGTATACCATCTTCCCCAACTTAGATGAGTTGGTTTAGACTAACTGAGGAGGTAGTGAGATAGATACATATGATGATACAAAGGATGAAACCACTGGCAAAGATGGGTGTAGGTGAGATGTAGGCATGGTAGGCCTTGGATGAGGAGAGAGTTACACATCTGGCCATAGTGGTATAGATGATAGAGATATGGACCTAGATGATAGAGTCATATGTGTGGGTAGCATACCTATAGGGACATGTAAAGGGATTGAGATCCTAGATGACCTCCTTATAGAATATTATTTAGAGCTAGACTGAGGCCTTAGTAGGCAGCATGGCTAGGCCATGAGATAAATAGGATAGGACCCAACCATATAGTTTGAGCATTGTATATGATTTTATGTGTTATATCAAAAATCATGAGATATATATTGGATCATTTTGGAATATTGTTGTTAGTTCTATATGTTTTCATTATTATTTATTATTATTGGTCATTATGGTTGTGGTTATGGATGCTTAGGATATATTTCTTTCTAGAACATGTATTTTATCTTTGTTGTATATGCTATAGGAAATATATGAGATGTGGTTTCTTTTCTATCATTATCAAAAATACATGCATGGTTAAAAATAAATAGGCAAAAAGGACTTGGAAAAATATAATCAATCAAGATAATGTACTACACACTATTTCATGCTAGGAAATGTGTAATAACAAGAAATGACTAAGTATAAAGAACCAAAAAATGGAAAAACAAGATGGTAAAAATGGATTTTTTTTTAAACCAAAGTAAAATATTTTTGTACTAAATTAAAACAAGTGAAATCATACTAATTCCTATTGGGAAGTATGGAAATAATATAATAAAATAGAAGGTATGTAAAAAAGCACAAATGGTATAAAAACAAATGAATTAAGTCAATCAATCATACTATGTCATGCTTGGAAGTATAAAATAACAATGAAATGGGCAAAAGATTGGTCTTAAATTGATCACACTAATTCAATCTGGGAAGTATGACAAATTCAAAAAATGGTTGAATTCTTACATGCACTTGAAAAATAAGAAGATAAAAAGATGAAAAATAAATTAAGCATAAAACACACTAAATCAAGCTTGGAAGCATGTTAATGATGTGTAAATTCATAATCAATTGAATCTTATCTCATATTTGACACATGTAATTTTGGATTGTGACTTAGGTATTGGAAAATTTTATGAGGAATGCCAAGTCCTATCTATGGTCTTACACTACAACTTATAAAGAGAACACCACTGAAGTGGAATAAACAAGACAATCAAGTAACAAAGGATTTAGGTAATAGGAAGGAAAAATATGGTAATTTGTGAAGATAGTCATGTCCTATCCATGGTCTTATAATGCAACTCAAAAATTAAATCCCAAGGGGAGTGAGCAGTAAACAAAACAATATTTCTTAAGAGGAAATATGAGGGATATAGGGAATGAAAAAGGGAGTGTAAAAATCAATACTTAAGCATCTTATGAAAAGACCTTAGGAAATAAGAGGCATATTAAGGATATGAGAAGACATTAAGTAACTAGTGGTCATCTATGTACAAAGGTAACCTGTTCGCTATAGACATAGATTTATAGGAAAATAAGCATGCTACTAAGATCAAATCATGAAGGTAGATTGGTACAAGAAAAAAAATACCTACCTTCCCATGACATGTTCCCCATTTTTTAGGACCCCTTATAGAGCCATTGATCTTCTAAAAATATTGGGTACTTGCATGATAAAGTAGGTAGCACTAAAAGAATATTTATTCTCCTCTTCTAATCTACTAGCATACCACACCCTCAAGGACCTTGGCTCTACCGTGAGACCAACTATGGAGTTTGAGCTTTGACTATAAGAAGGAGATGTAC
Organism: Torreya grandis; assembly: GCA_037957365.1. Lineage (NCBI taxonomy): Eukaryota > Viridiplantae > Streptophyta > Pinopsida > Cupressales > Taxaceae > Torreya > Torreya grandis. The sequence goes on from JARHVA010000458.1 coordinate 925,723, forward strand.
TTTAAATCACATCTTTTAGTATGACTGGACTTTTAGTAATAATTTTTCCTTTTGATATCATTACCTTTTGTTTAAATGATTTGGCTTTTAAAATTTTGTGGCTTTTTAAGATTCCTCCTCCATACAGATTTAGAATGACCAATCAATAGATATGTAGTGATACACATGAATGAGATGTAGGCTAAGGCTAAAGGAAGCTAAGTAACCAAATACAAATATTTACTAGGATACTTAGGATTGATAATGAACTAGCATGTGATATCAAGTCTCAACCGTGTCTATGCTTAGTTTGTATAAAGGAAAAAAAGGGAAAAAAGAGATCCAAAAAACAGACCGATGTAAGGAGATAGTAATGATTAGGATTGTTTTCTAACTGATCACATGGTAAAGGAGACAAGAACCAAAGGGAAAAGGTTTTCTATAACCAAGTCATAATGATAATTAACTATGGAAAATGGAGATAAGAAAACAAACAATCATGAAGAGGAAAGAAAAGAGTTTTGATAAAAACTTAACCAAAATAGAGAAAGCAATGATAAAGAAAGAAAACCATAATAAAATATAAATGTGAAGATAAGAAAGATATAGTACAACAATTAAGATCACCATATATGATAATGAAAAATTTGACATAGTGTCAAATGATACAATAGATAAATAAAGATAAAATTAGAGCACATGTCCAATCTAAATGAAAATGTGAAAGAACCATGCATGTGTTCATAAATACTAATAAATTTATCCAAATACATTATCCAAGACATCAGATAAATCTTCGTGAAGATGGAGATAAATTATTGCTAATGTCTCATTGATCTTTAATGAATACTAGGCAAATACTTATTTTCTAATCTCCACCACAAAAAAATTAGGAATGCTCTATTGATCATGCTAAGGAGGGAAATTAGGAAAGGGATGGTCAGGAGAATTCATGGGAGCAATATCTAAGGGATATGCAATAATCTCTAGTGGAGAAGGATCCACAGGTGAGGGAAGGTCCACGGGTGTAGGCACAAAAGGTGGTGAAGGGACCACAGGAGGTAATGGAACCATAGGAGGTAGAGCCATGGGAGAAGAAAGAGGAGCCTTTTTATGAGGATGACCTATGGTATTAGTGGTATAAGGTTCAATAATGGCTATAAGGTGATCCTTAAGATGTTGTTGAAGGATGCAAAAATGATCGGTATGATGGGTGACACATAGATGTCATAGAAAATATACATCACCATATTTTGGTATATACTTAGGAAGTACCTTCAGGGGAGGTATGTATTTATCTAATGATGGGGAAGAAATATGCAATGTATCAATATATTATTACAACTTGTAATAATGGGTGGAATAGTGGTTATCTGTTCCATGGAAGTAATAGATATGTTTGTGAGTGGTTTTAGTAGAATCACTCATGGAAGGAGGTAAAATATGAGTAGAAGAAGCTAGAGAACACTCATCAACCCATTTAGTGGGTAGAGGAGTCATATTAGGCGATGGAAGTAAACCATCACCAAAAAATGGTGTTGATAAGGAAGGAATAGAACTAGTCTCAACAAAAGGAGCAATAGAATTGGAAACAGGGGTAGGCTCAACAATAGTAAGAATAGAAACAAGATCAACTATAGCAAGAGTGAGAAGAGGCTCAACTGTAATGGGATCTACTAAGGGAGGAGTGGGATATACATAAGGTCTAAGGAGAGTTTAACTAACCTTAGGGGTAAACCAACTACGAGGGTTAGGGTACCAAGCAAAGTGGTTAGGCCTGATCATAGCATGATCCATGAGCATAATCCTACATGGATTCTTAGAAACTAAAGGTGTTGAAACATCTCTACCCTATTATAAATGGGAAAAATACAAAAATTAGTAATTATAAGTTAACTAAAGTGATGATATGCACACAAAGACTCAAGTAAAGAAGAATGATAATGGACAATCTTAGCATCACGGGCCTAGACAAGACCACCTAATAGTGGATCATATAATGAATATCCATCATCATAATCTAGGGTGTGAAGATCAATGACATAGGTAGGGATGACCTTATCATCCAAGGAAGTACGGTGAATATACTACCTAGTCTTAGTCAAGACTATGGGAATGCCATTGTAAGGAGGCTTGTGAGAGAGAGGATGTAAAGAAGCAAAAATTTGTGAGATGGGATGAGGAAAGAGATTAGAGGTTTTGATTTTTAAGTTAATATCATCAAGCATATCATCATCAACGTCTAAGAGGTTGGGAGGAATATTACCAATGAGCTTAGGATGCCCATTATAACATATGGTTGAATTAACATGAAAGTTGAGACATTGTGACTCACAGAATGGAATTCTTGGCAAAGGCTCAAAAGTAGGAATCTTGAAGACACCTTGATCTTGGAATTGTTCAAAATTATAAGGGTTAGTATCACCTTGAATCCTATAAATGGATACATTATGAGGGAGTTTAACACATTGACAAGTAGAATAAGTGATATCTCTCAATTGGTAGTCCATGACCTACTAAGAAAGATGTTATAAGAAAGAGGGAAGTTAAATATCATCACCTTCACATGGATGATGATAGGTGGTATGGTAATTGGAGGCCACATGCAACCTAGAGGAGAAATTTTACTTCTATCATATCCTTGGTAGGTGTTACATGTAGACTTGAGATTGCATTTAGAATATCTAAGAGTTTTAATGAAATTGAGAGAAGTGACACACATTTTAAAACACTCATCAATTAATTCATTCTTGACTTGGATATTGCCTATTTGGATGCTAATAAATAAGGGATGATCATCTGTATGAAGTAGAATCTCATCAAGAATCATATAATCTATGGGAAATTTAAAGAAAGACAAGTGTCTATAGTTTCATCAACATCGATAAACATTTATTCACATTGCTACAAAATACTATCTTCAGAACTAGATAAAGCTATCTCCCATCCTACTAGGGGAGGATGAGGGACATTTGTCATGAATAATATTTACATAATATGGTTTATATGATTTGTAAAAGTCCTCATAATCTCAATTAATGGAATATAGGGTGGTATATTAGTGATTTTCATGGTTGGATCTCACTCATCATAACCCATAAGAAGGTTGTTAGATATAGGTGCGTAATGGTTGAGGAGGTCCTCAAAAGGATGAGCTAAAGTGCATTGGAATTTTTGTTGATAAGATTGAGAAGAATATTTGGAACAAGGTTGTAAATCATGTTGAGATGATGAAGTGGTTGGGTCAAGCTGATTTAGAGAATCAAAATAAAAAAAATTAGTAGATTTTTTATGACCATTAGTATTGGAAGATGATGGAAGAATGGTAGAAATAGAATGGGAAGTGTTATCCAAGAGGGAATCATAAATCAGATCATCAAAATTAATAATGTCATCTTTCCCCAACTCATTTAAATGATTTGGAGAAGAATCTAAGATAACATGATGTGTTCTAGATGAAGGAGGAGTGTAGATAGGCTATGAATCAATAAAAGAAACCACCCTTTGCATATTAGTCATGCTAACCAAATTATCTTCAGAAGTTATTTCAACAATACTTTCAACATTTTTTATGGAAGGGTTGATCTTGTCTTGGGTGTCTTGAGTCAGTTGGTGATTAAGAAGAGGGTCTTTATAGATAGCTAAATGAGCATTTGCTTGATTTAAGGCTTGAGTTTTCTCATGTGATTTATAATATTTTAAATCAATGTCATAAGCTTGTTGACTCTTTCTAATGATGAAATCATGATCAAAAGTAGTTTCAAGATTAAAATCCATAACTATAATATGAATTTGTATGTAGGTCTCATGAGAGTGGCCCCAACTAGTGTGAAACCAACAAAAATTATTAAGATCATATCAAAATTTCATAAGATGAGTAGGTTCAAACTTTTATGCAAGAGGCCAAGGTAGATGCTTAAGCAATTTAACTAAGGATATAGGTTTGTGAACATTGATGTTGTTTGTAAAAGATAAATTAGGATTAGTATATTTTTGAGAAGGGGGAGCTGGTTCTGAATATTGGTTAGGAATGATAACTTGAACATTGTGAATGGTGTCATAAGAATTGATAACACCATCATTGGTAATATTGTAGTTTTTGTTATTTAGTAAGAGACAAGGACCCGTAGAAGGTTGGGGTGGCTCAAATTGATACATTATGAAATATTGGAATTTATATTGGTCAATAGTCTCCTTCAAGGTATGTGGAGAGAGAGTGCAGACTTGATATTATCATTTAAGAAAGAGGGCATCGATAAATAAATGGAAAAGATTATCGTCAGCCATGTTATGTTCACATTTGTTTGAAAAAGTCTTATCTCTTTTAACAAAGTCTTAAGCAATTTAATTTTCATTTTTTTTGCAATTTATAAAATGGGCCAAAGTGTTTTTGAGAAGATCACTAGTTTGAAACTCTCGCACTAAAGCATTCACTAAATCTTCCAAACTAGTAATAGAATGCGATCTAAGTTGATTGTACCAATCTAATGCATCACCTATGAGGGTTTTGGAAAGGATCTTGGTAACATAAAAGGTGTTTAATCTGACCCAATACTTATAAATATTTCCAAATGTATTAAGATGAAGGGTGGGATCGGTTGATCCATTATCATAAATTTTAGGTGTTATACCTCCAATATCAATGTTAGCAATTTGAGTAGTAAGAGGTTAATTTTGAATATGTTTGATGGTTTTGTTGATTAAAAGAGGTTGAGAAATGAGATTGCCTTGAGAATCTTAAAGAGGGGGAGGGGGAACATTTTGGTTATGTGTATCCTATGCCATTGGTCGTAGATGAGATTGCAAGTGGAGAAGGTGGTTTTGCATTCTCATCATTTGATTTGTATTATGAGATTGAAATGTATTCATTTGATTGAGAGTTTCAAACAAAATTTGATGTGTTTGATTATCATTATTATAAGAATTAGGGTTGGTATTAGTGTTAGTATTAGTGGCTTGGGTACCACTATTGGTGTTGGTAGGAGCTTGAGAAGAATTATGAGAGTGAAATGCACTAGTGAAAAAAATTGCTTGTGTAGAAAAATATGGATGATTGAATGGTTGAGAGGAAGAAGAACTAGAATCATGATTGCCTTAGGTAGAAAATGAAGCACTAGTAGATGGATTAAAAATAGTGGATCTCAATAGAGGTCCACTAGATGTAGAACCTACCATGTTAGTTGATATACTAGGCATGGAGGTGGAATAAGTTAGAAAAGAAGAAGCCATGGTATGAGAAGGGGTCAAACTAAAAGGAAGAGGTTGAGAATAAAAGAAATTTCTACCCCCAAATATATTTGAGAATGTAGGAGTAGGTGAATGAGGTTCTTCAACTTAACCACTAATCATAAGATTTTAAATGGTAGAATGATCCTTTCCTCAATGTTGAGGAAATTTAGAGATAAAGAAAATCATTTTAGGAGTATACTCTAACTCATGTTGATATTCTAATGATAAAAGATGATTATGTTGTTAAGAAGTATTAGGAGAGATCCCATAGTTCATTGTGTGAGTGGAAATATGAACATTATTAGCATCTAAGAGAGGAGCCCTACTATATCTATGGAAGACCCTATGAGGATTGGTAAGATTCATCATGTCCATTAACTGAAAATTAGTGTCACTATCAAATAAAAATTTCATGATGAAGGGAAATGAAGCAAGATGAGAAATCAAAGAACTAGGAAGTGACTAGAATAGTATAAATTCAATTGGGTTGACCTCGCATAAAAATAGGGATTATAAAACTGTACAAGGTCAACTGGGTTGATCCAGTACAGTATATAGAGACTAGAAAAATAAGAAAAATGGGTTGTAGATAGTATAGGGTTGACTGGATCGATCTTGTATAGTGCATAGGGGCTGGAATAAATTATAGGGTCAACTGGGTTGACTAGTATAATAGATAGGGAAAAAGATAAATTTTGATAGCAAGTTGTGAACTAAAACAAGACAATTTTTGCAACTAATCTAAGAAAGTAAGAGCTGAAAGGAAACACACAGTCAATTGAATCAACACTGGCCAATCTAATTGAATCACACAATACAAAACCTTTCACTAACATTGGCTAATGTAAGTTTTTGCACACAGATAAGTGAGTAAAGAGTAAGCAATAAACTTGAAATTTAAAGAGATAACTAATTGGTCAACGTAATATGTGTTATTAGATTATTAAGAAATGATTTTAAATGTGATGGGAAGTTGGTTGTAAAACAAGGAACTAGATAATAATCTAAGGGTGGTCTCAAGTAGTTTGGGCTGAAAGGGACTATAGTAAAAATGATACAAGATTGGTATTGGAGCCTACCCCCTCACTTCACACACCAAAATGATAATGGTGTTAGGTAATTAGACAAAATATACCATTAACCACACTTTATACTTGACCAGAGTATCAAGTTAGCTTCCCCCTTGGTGATGAGATCCAAGTAAGTTGGCCTTGGGTAGACAAATTTTAAAGTGATTATTTAGATTGTGTTATTTGGCCATGTGTGCATAAAATAAAAATAGTGAAACTAAATGGTTAATTAAAAACCCCTTACCTAGACTATGTGAACTATTCTAAGCATGCAAGAAACAAGAAAAGAAAGTGGAAACTAATTACTAGCATGTAGAAATTAAATCCAATTTGAAACAAGGTATAATGTTGACACTATATGCACAAAATATAGAATAGGATTGATAGGGTCAAACCTATACTATGAAATCAAGGTCTAAAAATGTGCAGGGTTAGCCAAGATTGACCTAGTTATTTTAGACAACACACAAAACACAGAACTAAGTCGACAAGGTTGATCTAGTTGACTATGCAGGGAAAGTTTTGAAGACTGCAAAATATGAAAGGAAAGATAGTAAAATAAAGAGATAGAGAGATAAAAATGGAACCTTGGTGCATCAAAGATGCAAATGAGGAATATTTCTAATCAAGAACCTTGAAGAATGCTTGAAAAACCTGCCAACTGGGTCAACTAGGTTGATCAAGATGTGCAAGGACCTATTGTAAAAGACTAAAAATATATAAGGTCAACCTAGTATGTTTTATGGATGATTGAAAGTGTATAGGGTTGATTGGGTTGACCTAGTAGTATGAAATATAAGTCTAGAAGTCTGGAAACATGTATTGGGTCATCTGAGTAGACCCAGTTGCCTATTCCTAAAAAGTTACACATAAAGATTAGAACTGGGTCAATAGAGTTGATCTAGTATGATAAAAATAATACTAAAAAGAATTAAATAAAGTGAAATAAATTTTTCAAGGGTTAGTTTCACATTAATTTCACAAAATTATATGCAATTAAAAATGCATCATATTTATAAATCAATTGTAGCTTGGAAAAGATAGATCATACCTACACTTTCGATTGAGAATACATTTATTAAGTGAGAGAATGACCAATATGGGGATCGACTAGACCTGATTGGGGGATTAATTATCACAATACACCATATGAGGTAGGTTTCCAAAGCCTACAGTCTAACACAATCATACAACATTCCTAATAGAGTTCTAAGGTTTGATATTTCACTTAAGTCTAATAAACAAGAAAGTAAATCTAATCTAGTGCACACCAAAGCTTGTGGCACAAAGTCGGGGTTGGAAACAAAACAAACAACTAAAATAAACATGTATATAATACATATACTCACATAAATGTATGAAAAATCCTACTGCATGGAAGAGAGAAACACATATAAGTTATCTCTCTACTCTTATAAAGGAGAAATATGTTAAGTTGTGGAGCTAAAAGCTTCACCAAGATGCAAATAGGAGAAGTTACAGAGGATGCAGAGTTGTGGGGAGTTGCAGAATCAGTTGCAGGAAATCGACGTCAGTCTGATCAACCAATGTCGGTCATACAACAAAGAGGAAGCAACTGGCATCGATCACCAGTCGGCCAACATCGGTCATGGAGGATCCGACATCGGCAGCCTGTGCGAGAACAGGTAGTTTGTATGACGAATCTGGGAGAGTCTTTTTTTGGACTGTTAGTTTGCATGTTGAAGGCTAGTCATAGTCTTGAGTTGTGAGTCTAATTATTGTAATTAGGTTAGTCTAATTATTGTAAGCATGAGATCTATATATGGACTCATGGGCTGTATTGTAAACTTGTGCTAGAAAGCCATTGGGCTTGTAGAGTGAGCTAGTGTAGTTCCTCCTAGTTACCAATAGGGGTACTTAGAGTGTATGATCAAAGAGAGTTGCAGGTTGTGCAAGTTCTTGGAGAAGATCCACTGGGGTACTGGTTGAATAATCATAAGGACTTGGTGAGGCAAGGACAAGGGTTCTTCAGGTGTGTAGAAAGACATCTACATGGTGAGTATGATCTAGTTATTTACAAGTAGCAGCAGAGAGCAGGGGATCTACTTGAAGTACAGTTGTGTACTTAGTGAACTGGTAGCATGTTACTAACTGGTTGGAGAGGTGAACATCAATTCTATATTGGAATTGATTGTTGTGACCAAGAGAGAGACGGAATAAGGTCTTGAGGAGTGGTGAACCTTTGAGGTGGAGGAAGAAGTGGCATCTTCCTTATTGTATATTCTTCTGAGTGATTATTAATACAATTGTGTATTGTCTCTCAATTCCTATGTTGTTTCATATTTCTAGTTACTTATTGATTCTAGTTAAATTCCGTGATTAGTTGCTAATATGAGAAGTAATCATATGTGCTCTAATTGGTAGAGCAAGATCCCTGACAAGTGGTATCAGAGCTTTTGGTTGGGTTGACTAACAGGTGGTTTCAGATATGGTAGTGTTTGTTGATTACAAGTCACTCATAGGGTTTCAGATTGAGTGGGAGTATAGCAATGGAAGAAGAAAGTAAGCTACAAATGGAGAAACTGAATAGCACGAATGGTCTGATTGATGGAAAGGAGCAGATAAAAAGAGATCGTTGGTCGGTAGAAGATCAGCTTATGGAAGCATATGTTGCAGGTAATATTGCACATGATGTTCTGGATAAAGTGGAATCTTTGTTTACAGATTCTTTTACCTCTTTCCATGCAGCCTAAAATAGAGCATCTCTTCATGGGTATGTCTTTGGAGACTTTGGAGAGATTTATTCAGGGGTTGGAGAGCCTTGTCAGATGATTGACGAAGGGGAAGTGAAGCTGAAATTGTAGGCGAATGACACACAGTGGTTGAAGGAAGTCATGCAGGTACCAGTCTTGGAGATGAGTCTAATTTCTTCAGGAAATTTGGGTGATGAGAGATGCACTGTAACTCTCACAGCAGATGCACTTGAATTAGATGGTGGTAAGAAAGTAGGTATCCTTTATCTATCTACTTATATCACTGATTCACCTTCTGTTGCAGAGATGTGGCTTCGTAGGCTTAGTCACATATGTAGAAGGAGAATGCAGGTTTTGAAGTGGAGGTCAGATGTCTTTGACAAGCTAAAGAATTGGAAAGCCTTGGTGTTCATGGAAGAGATGATGGACAGAGATCAGGTGAGGAAACTGAATTATTTTGAGTAGAGTAGGGTTGATTTGATTAGGATTTTGATCCATGGAGAGCTCACGGGTAAAAAGTTATCACCTACAGATGAACACAGGTACCAGCGTCAGTCATATAGTAACTGACATTGGCAGAATAAAGACCGACGTTGGTCATAAGGACCGACGTCGGTAGGAGGGACACCGGCGTTGACCAGGGAAATGATGTCGGCAGTCAGGTTTAGTACAGGGAGCCGACATCAGTCGAAAATAGACTGGGAGGTGGCCGAGATTGGTCACTGGTACGGATTGTGGGCAGACAACAAGTCTTAAATGCTCATGTTGAGGTCAAAAAGGGTAAGTGAACCTCATATTCATTGTTCACCTTCTTTATATTGCTTTTTTGATAGTCAAGAACCAGGAAGATGGAAGAGGCAATGCAGGTAGAGTCCAGATACAGTGGGAGCTTGGCATGGATGAGGAGTGTGAGTCCTTGGAGAAGAACCAAATAGGTATCTGTTGGTAAAGTTATCAGCTGGAAGTAAGCACTGAGAGACAGAATGGATTCCCAAGTTAAAGAAGAGAGTGGACGGATACATGAGACAAAAGGCCAAGGCATATGGCCTTGAAGTAGCTGCAAGATAGAGGTACAAGTTTTGACATATGGATGACTAAGCATGGCTTCAGTCAATGTCAGTGTAACTATTGTGGTTTTGTCTTACCAGGTGGATGGTGAGTCATGACATCATTCTGTTGCTGTATGTGGATGGTATGTTTGCTAGCAAGATTGTACATACAGGGTGTTGCTGAGCTAAGGGGTAAGATTAGTTCAGTGGTTTGTCATGAAGAATTTGGAGTAGCAAAATTCTTTGGCATAAGAGACATGGAGATTTGATCTCCAGTGGGAGCTGATGTGAAGACGGTGTTGGTGGGGTTCATGATGCAGGATGCAAAATTGGAAAGCACACCAAGGGCTGGACAGTTCAAGCTTAGCCTGAAACAGGGTTCAAAATCACATGAGGTCTAGTGTAGACCTAAGTTTTCCCAAGCAGTGGGGGTTGTCAGAAAGTATGGAGCCAATTTGGGGAAGGAGTACTGGAGGGAAATTCAGTGGAACTAGCAGTAGGGATTCTCGTTATGCAGGGTCAAGTTCTTCACTACATGGATATGTAGGTTTAGATGTGGCAGGTTACTTGAATGATAGGGGTAGCATCACAGGACGTGTGGTGGTTGGTCTTCAAGATTGATCTTGAAGAGGAGTACAAACCAGGGAATAATTTAGATGGTGTATAGGTACAGGTACAGGTGCAACTATTTATCTCCAAGTGGGAGATTGTTAAGTTGTGGAGCTAAAAGCTTCACCAGGATGCAAACAGGAGAAGTGATGGAGGATACAGAGTTGTGGGGAGTTGCAGAATCAGTTGCAGGAAATCAGCGTCAGTGTGATCAACCGACATCGGTCATATAGCAAAGAGGAAGCAACCGGTGTCAGTCACCAGTCGGCCGACATCGGTCATGGAGGAGCCAACGTCGGCAGCCTGTGCGAGAACAGGTAGTTTGCATGACAAATCTGGGAGAGTCTATTTTTGGACTATTAGTTTGCATGTTGAAGGCTAGTCGTAGTCTTGAGTTGCGAGTCTAATTATTGTAATTAGGTTAGTCTAATTATTGTAAGCATGAGATCTATATATGGACTCATGGGCTGTATTGTAAACTTGTGCTAGAAAGCCATTGGGCTTGTAGAGTGAGCTAGTGTAGTTTCTCCTAGTTACCAATAGGGGTACTGAGAGTGTATGATCAGAGAGAGTTGTAGGTTGTGCAAGTTCTTGGAGAAGATCCACTGGGGTACTGGTTGAAGAATCATAAGGACTTGGTGAGGCAAGGACAAGGGTTCTTCAGGTGTGTAGAAAGACATCTACATGGTGAGTATGATCTAGTTATTTGTAGGTAGCAGTAGAGAGCAGGGGATCTACTTGAAGTACAGTTGTGTACTTGGTGAACTGGCAGCATGTTACTGATTGGTTGGAGAGGTGAACATCAATTCTATATTGGAATTGATTGTTGTGACCAAGAGAGAGAGGGAAGAAGGTCTTGAGGAGTGGCGAACCTTTGAGGTGGAGGACGAAGTGGCATCTTCCTTATTGTATATTCTTCTGAGTGATTATTAATACAATTGTGTATTGTCTCTCAAGTCCTGTGTTATTTCATATTTCTAGTTACTTATTGATTCTGGTTAAATTCCATGATTAGTTGCTAATACGAGAAGTAATAATATGTGCTCTAATTGGTAGAGCAAGATCCCTGACAAAATAAAGTTAGGAATACTTACCTTGAAGATGAACCCACCAAGACTCAATCTCTCCTTTAGCCAATGTGTTTTGCAAGATATTGTTGTGGTATATAAGGATAACAAATATAAATCATCTCTAGGATACACAACTTATCTATGCATCTAAAAGACTTCTCCACAAGACAAGATCCATATCTCTAAATAAAATATGGGACCCTAAGCTTTATTCCTCAAGTAGAATGGTCAATAAGAAGATGTTCATTCATACTTATTCTTATTTGCTTCTCTATATTTAAATGGTTGGAAATTAACTTATATATATAGGTGGATCTTGCCTTAAATCCTTCCAAAAACATCAATTGTATAGGGTTAGCCATGGTTGACCTAGTGTGTTTTTTGGAATAATTCACTAGGTATGAGCTAGGTCAGTCAAAAGGCTAACAAACACAAAAAGTGAAAAATAACCTAAATTATATAGGGTCAGCCATGTTCAACCTTGTTTAACCACAGTAAAAAAAGGAATTAAGGCAACAAAAGGATATGGAAAGAGGAAAATGATTGGAATAGGTATGACTAAGAAAAATAAGCTTAGGTTTAATGCCTTTAGGAGATGAGTGTGTAGATGGCAAGTTTAAAAAGACACAACAATCTTACAAAGCATTGATGGTCTACCCACCCCTTTCTTAGTGCACCCTTAAGGCATGCAATTAGAGAGATTGAGACTTGATAGGTTCTTGCAAGATACAAAGTGTTAGTAATCAATAAAAGTTTGATAATATTATGTGTATATAGCAAGGTTCAAGATTTTAACATGCTCAAATAATCACGTTTCCATGTGGGTCCTAAAAAAAAAGATAGAGAGTCTCCTTCAGCTTTGAATCATAATTTGTAATGAAACAAGCATGTTTGGATTTATTGCTCTTAGTTTCTCTATTTTTTACACATAGAGACCAACATCGATTAATAGTGACTGATGCCAATTGCTACAAAATTGATACCGGTCATAAAAGAATTGTTTTCAATTGAAAATGACTGATAATGGTCACCTGTGAACCCTTAAGAAATTAAGATATGATAAAAAATACTTTTTTTCACAATGTTAGGATAAAATATCCAAAATCAAACTTCTAAATCAAGTAAATATGTTCAGACTAGAGACTTATAAACCCAATTTGATTACTTAAAACTTGAGAAAATATCTAAAATGTAAATTGTTAGCCTTAACTTTTCCTTCAACCTAACTGATGCTGGTTAGCCCTAACTAATGTTGGTTACCTAACTGGTATTGATCACTATGTGATCTATATATCAACAAAAAAATGTAATAAAACATGGGTAAAACAAGCTAAAAATTGATGTTAAAGGATTTTTAATGACTTTTAATGGAATCTAAGATTGCCAAAATGTATTCCTTGCTTGAGAGGGATGCATGGTCCCACTGAGCATGCCAAGATGTAGATATCGATTACAAATATGGTTAAATCAAGCATTAGTCATGAAATCTAAGAAAAATGCATAAAGAACTAACAATCTAGGCTAACCTATTCAATGGGGTGTGCAAATGACAAATAAGAACTCAATGAAAGAAAAAAAGAATATATTACCTTACAAAGAGCATCCCATCATCCATAAGTGGCTCAAAACATGTTTTCCCACTTGATTTTGTGCTCAAGTCTTCAACAATGGTGCAAGGAAAGCTCTTCCACTGTTTCAAGAACATAAAGTATAATCTAAGATCATGATATGAAATCAAATCTATGCCTATCAATGAAGATATCCTATTAAAAATAAAACATAATAATCAACACAAAGAAAGGTTGTGGAGAGAATCCTGCATCATAAATTTACTAAAATTGAGCTTAATAAAAGTTGTCTTGGCCTTGCTATTTATAGAATTTTGAATTTGATCAGGATTAACTATGACCATCCATATTGAGAACAAGATGTGTGGCCATGAATTAATCCAATTTTGTAAATAATATCTACAAATATCTTCATAAATATTTTGGAGAAAGGGGCATTAAAAAGGCATGAGAAGCCATAATCCTTATATATGTTGCATTTATGGCTTATGGATGCCACCCCATTGATCATGTCATTTGATGATGCAAATAATAGGAATCAATTTCCAATAAATAAATATTTAATAATTTCCATGGAATTCTTACTTAAGATATTAATTTGAGTTAATTTGCCTAAGATTTGTTAGTGTAGGTTTTTATCTCCTAGTTAGGTTATTTATTTTTCCCTATATTCCTAGTTTTTTCATACACTTCTATTAATCTAGCTTAGGTTAATAAAGCATGTCTTATTAGGTGAGAGGATTATGATGTGTCACATTCCTACATGTGAGCATCAATTATCTATCTTGGGAAGATACTTTGCTATCTTTAGTCCGATAGATGGTTGCTCTTGATTGGTCGGTGTTGACACCTCCTCCCTCTTCCTAGTCTATATAAGCATGTTATCTGGCTTGTATTTTGTATCTTTTGCTTTTGCATCCTCTTAATGCTATTTTGATTCTAGAATTTGCATTACTCTCTTGGAGACTAACTCTATGTTTCTATTTTGATTTCGTATCATTTGCATTCATAGTTTAAATATCTATTCTTTTGCACTAGTTTTTTGGGTTAATAATCTTTTCAAATTCTAACATGGTATCAAAGATGTTCTATGTGCAAGAGTAGAATTTAGTTTCCTTATTTGAGAGATTCGAGGGGAGGGGGGGGGGGGGGGGGGGCGCGGCGGGGGGGTGCATGGCTAATAAAGCTTATTGCAATTTTTTGAAAAACTTAGTATGCTCTTCTCTTGCATCTTTGGATGATCGTGAGAATTCAGAAAAGTTTGACAGAAACTTTTTTAATCTCTGGGGTTGCACATGTGTTTTATGAAATATAGATGATTTCAGCATTTTTTTTAATACTTGAAACATTTTTGGCTGTTCCAACGCGTCCAAGAGGCTTGAGAAAGTCAGATTTGGCTTTCGTTTCACCAAAATCGGAGATCATCATACACAGTTGTAGAACCAGGGTTTCAAGTTTAAATCTGACAACCAGCTTGTATATTTGATATTTTGAATCAATATTTCAGGCTCCAGCATATGATTCATCCTTTGCATGTCATTTTTTGGTTATTGGGGTCATTTTTTGTAGCTAAAGGCATTCTGTTTACACTGGAGCAACATCTTCTGTACATCTGCAAGAAAAATGTCTTCTAGGTTTTGTTCGTAGCACAAAAAAACCATCTGGGTATCTTTTAGTTTTTGCATGTAGTCTGCATATTTTTTATAAACATACTCAAAAAGCTACAGCAAGACCCCTCTCCATTGGTAGTTGTAATTTTGAATGCAGTTTTCAAATGCTCCATTCTTGCTCATACAGACTCCTTTTCTCATAATTTTTTTTTTTAGTTTGGCTATTTTATCATGCTCTATGCACTAGTGAAGACATTTTTTGATTTTCATGCTAATAACTTTCAAAAATTTCAGATTCTCAGTCGTAACATTGCACAATTCTCATTTTGGGAACTTTAGAGGATCATAACTTTCACATACAACCTCGTATCAAGGCGATTATTTTTTTGAAAGTGCATGATTTTTTTAGTAGATCATAGTGGTGCTATTTATTTCTCTGCATATTATGCCAAAGTTGTATTTTCAACATATGCTCTTCATGAGGGTTTTGTAATGCATTGAAATCAAGACCACTTATTATTTCTTACTAGTGTCAGTTGTAAACACACTAACACAAAGTGATAAATCATATTTTATTGGGGGGTTTCTTTGATTGATTGAAAAATGAGGGGGGGTTGTCTTGGTTGGGTTTTCTTCTTTTCGGCACTTCTCTACATTTCTTCATCATGGATCAAACAAATTTTCCCATCCTAACTCCATACAATTACTTTGAGTGGAAATCATGCATAACAATTCACTTAAGGAAATCTGGATTAAATAGGATAACTATGGGACTTGAAACTGAACATGTTAAAGATGAAGATAAGCCTAAGTGGTTTAACAAATGTGATGAAGCATATGGAACATTATGTTTGTCTATTTCTCTTAATTTTCTCTTTCACATTGAGTCCTTAAATACACCAAATGGAATCTGGATATAACTAGAAAAACTATTTGGCACACAAGATTCAATGAGAGGTCATATGTTGGAAAATGAACTAATTAGTTTAAGTCCAGGCAATTTCAACTAAATCAAGGATTTCTTCACTAAATTAAAATCACCAAGGCTGTAGTTAAAATAATGTGGAATTTAAAAGAAAGATGAACAACTGATTCTTAGTATTCTCTCTAAGCTAAGTTTAGAATATTATGTGTTTGTTTCTACCTTCTATGCTACTAAGGGTGCACTTGGTACTCAATTCACCATGCCATATTTAGATGATTTTGCTGTCAGTCTCACTCGAGAACATGAAAAACTAATCTAGATGGGCACTCTTAAGTCCTCTAAGTCACATGCCTTGGCTTCCAACCAAGGCACAAAAGAATAGAAAGGACAAAGCAGTAACAATAATAGTAAGGATAAGAAATAGAAGAATAGCAAGGAGAAGAAGGATTAGATACCAGTTACTTCAAAAGCAATTAATGAGACCTAATATTCCAAGGGTGATAAGCCTAAGAAAGAGAGGGTCCAATGTGCCTATTATAAAAGACCTGATCATGATGAACATAAATGTTTGAAGAAACAAATTGATCACTTGACACACATTCTTGAGAAAAATAATATCAGTGTTCCTGAGTCTATCAAACAGAGTTCTAATGAGGGGCCTAATAAGGCAAAATAAAATAGAAAGGGGAAAGGAAAGGGCAAGGCCCTTGTTGTAGTTGCTTCTTCACCATCCACTTGGGTTCTTGATTCGGGTGCTTCACACCACATGGCTTCATCTAAGGAAGAACTTGCATCTTTAGAGCCATGTACTATGCCTTCTATTTTGATGGGTGATGACACTCCTATTGAGGTGTGCGGGAGAGGGTTTGTTGATGTGGGGGATGGCTCATTCCATGATGTTCTTTGTGTGCCCTCATTATCAACTAATCTCCTATCAATATACCAGATCACTCACACAAGTTCAGGTAAGTGGGTTGAGTTCACTCCTGATTTAATGGAGATTCATGAGTTACACAGTGGTTCTACAGTTGCAGTTGGGAGAGTAGATCATTAGTCATGGATCTATCTATTTTATCACTTTGTTTTGTATCCTCCTTCAACTATTTTACTCACTCATTCTAATGATGTGAGTAGATTATGGCATGAGCGATTTGGCCATCTTAACTTCTGCCACTTGTAGTAGCTCAACTAGCAGAGCTTGGTCACAGGGTTGCCTTTAGTTCAATTTTTAGGTGGTGTTTGCCAAGGGTTCATTCTCAGTAAGCATCCTAAAGAAAATTTTGACAAAGGGAAGGCATGGAAAGCTTCACAGATACTGGAGTTAGTTCACAGTGATTTGGCTAGTCCATTTCAACATCCTTCTTTCAACAAGACCCGATATGTCCTCACATTCATTGATGACTTTTCTTGATATACTTGGGTGTACTTTCTCAAATATAAGTCAGAGGTATTTGATCATTTTTAGGACTTCAAAACTTTAGTAGAGAAGCAATCTGAGAAAGCCATCAAAGTTTTGCACACTAACAATGGTGGTGAGTATGCCAACCATTGGTTTGAGAGGTTTTGCACTTTAGAGGGGATTGATTTACAACATTTAGTTCCATACAATCCTTAGTAAATGGTGTTGTAGAATGAAAGAATAGGTCCTTGAAGGAAATAGAAAACTACATGATTCACTCCAGATCTCTTACACCAAAGTATTGGGTAGAGGCCATTAACTGTGCTTGTTATATTCAGAACCATGTTCCTCACTGAGCCTTGAAGGGAGTCACTCCTTTTGAAGCTTGGAGTGGTTAGAAACCATCAGTTAAGCACTTTCAAGTTTTTGGTTCTCTTGCATGGGTCCACATTTATGTAAAGAAATGCAAGGCCTTGGATCTGTAGAGCAAACCTTATATATTTGTAGGTTATCCTGGTGGTGTGAAGGGTTATTAGTTGCTCCACCCTACTACACATGAGTTGTTCATTGAGAGGAGTGTTTAGTTTAAGGAGGGCTCTTCGAGCTCACTTTCTATCACTTCTCCAACTCCTTCTACTTTGACATTGGAGTCACTTGGGATACATGACATATCTTCGGATGAGTCAGATTCACCTGAGTAGTCTTCTACCTCCACTTTTGATGCAGAGAGTGATTCAGAGGACTCACCTCATTCCTCTCCTAGTCATCATTCAGAGGTTGATGATTCTCCTCCAGATTCTCCATCTTTTGGTCCACTTTGGACAAGACAAACATTATAGTTTGTAGGTGATTAGGTTGGGGATCCATCAGATACCAGGTGGACTCGTTCATAGTTCCAGAATGCTCCACATGTCTTCATTTCTACTACCTCAGGTCCACAGTCTTTTCATGAGGCTTTTAGTATTCCTGAGTGGGATATAGCTATGCAAGAGGAGTATAGTTCATTGATGAGGAACCACACTTGGGATCTTGTCCCTCTTCCTAATGGAAGAAAAATTGTTCAATGTAAGTGGATCTATTAGATAAAATTTGTATCAAATGGGTCGGTTGACAAGCATAAGGCTTGCTTGGTTGCCAGAGAAGTCTCCTAGGTTCTTGGGATTGACTACTCTAGGAATTTTGTGCTAGTTGCCTAAATGAATTCCATCTGACTTGTTCTTGTTATTGCTATAGATAATCATTGGGAAGTACACCAGATAGATGTGAAGAGTGATTTTCTTCACGATGACCTTCAAGAGGAGATCTACATGGAGCAGCCACAAGGTTTCCTTCAGGATTCTTCAATTGTGTGCCATCTTTAGAAGTCTCTCTATGGCCTTAAATAAGCTCCTCAGGCCTGGTATGCCAAGATAGACTCCTTCCTTCTATTATTTGGGCTCACTCAGTGCTATTCTAATCCTAATGTCTACATTTTACAATAGGATGATTCACTCTTATTTCTGGTTCTGTATGTTGATGACTTGTTGATCACATGGAGTTCTTCATCCACCATTGGGGCTATCAAAATTGCCCTTCATGACAAGTTTTTGATGAATGACTTGGGCTTATTACATTACTTTCTTGGGATTGAGATCTATCAGTCTTATTTTGGGATCACCATCACACAGTCCAAGTATGCTCTAGATTTGCTCTCGAGGTTTCATATGGCTGATTGTAAGCCTGCTCTGACTCCCTTTCTTTTTGGAGTCAAACTTGAGGCTCAGTGTTCTTCTTTATTTGTTGATGGCACTTTGTACTGATAGCTTGTTGGGAGTCTCATTTATCTAACTCATATGAGACCCAATATTTCATATGTTGTAGGCATGATCTCTCAATTCATGCAGGAGTCTCATGAGCTGCATTAGAAAGTGCCAAGCAGATCCTTCACTACATTCAGGGTATTCACTATTTTGGGATTCACGACGTAATGGGAATTGAGCTTGACTTGGTGGGCTACATAGATTTAGATTAGGCGGGTGATTCTTAGGATCACAAGTCTACTTTAGGTTATAGCTTCTCACTTGGTTCAGGTCTTGTTTGTTGGTCAAGCAAGAAGCAATCTATTATTGCTCTATCTTCTACTGAGGTTGAGTATTAGGGGGTTGTGAATGCCACCACTAAGGCCATTTAGCTTTAGAATCTTCTCACTAAGTTTGGTAACCAAATTAGATGGCCATCATTCATATTTTGTGATAACCAGAGTACCATTCAGATCTCACAGAATTCGGTCCATCATCAGCAGACTAAACACATAGAGGTCCACATGCACTACATTTGGGAGCTCATCCATGGCCATGTCATCGACCTTCACTACTATCTAACTTTTGAGTAAGATGTTGATATCTTCATTGAGAACAATTCCCTTCATTTGTGAGCTTTGTTGGGGGTGTAGGATGTTTCTTCTTTTGGGGGGGCTTCTTCCTCTCACTCAGAGTCCTGACTCTCTCTACTTTGGGGGGGGGTCTCTTCTCTCTCTCTTTTGGGGGGAATTTTATGTACATGGGTACCTCATCAGGCTTGATTTGTTGGGACCCATTTCTACATCCACCTAAGCTTTGCTTATGGGGGGGGTGTTAGTGTAGGTTTTTATCTCCTAGTTGGGTTATTTATTTTTTCCTATATTCCTAGTTTTTTCCTACACTTCTATTAATCTTACTTAGGTTAATAAAGCATGTCTTATTAGGTGAGAGGATTATGAGGTGTCACCTTCCTACACGTGAGTATCCATTATCTATCTTTGGAAGATACTTTACTATCTTTAGTCTGATAGATGGTTGCTCCTGATTGGTTGGTGTTGATACCTCCTCCCTCTTCCTAGTCTATATAAGCATGCTACCTGGCTTGTATTTTGTATATTTTGCTTCTATCATTTGTATTACTCTCTTGGAGACTAACTTTGTGTTGCTATTTTGATTTCTTATCATTTGCATTCATAGTTTAAATATCTATTCTTTTGCACTAGTTTTTTGGGTTAATAATCTTTTTAGATTTTAACAAGATTAATCAATTTTTAGTACAATTATTTAGAAATTAGTGCACTTCATTAATCAAACTGGTCAAAAAGTCATATTACTAGGTTGTAATTTGATTGGAGAATAATTAGAAGGTGATGTTAGTTGTGTATGAACCATAATCCCATTTGGGATTTTGTCGACACAAAATAAACATAAACATGTTGTGTGCTTATGAATTAGAATAAAAGAGTGATCCAGAGCATCAAAATATGTTTTTATCATTTTGACTCAAAATTATTTGAAAAAATTTAATAATCACATAATTTACATTACCTCATTTAAGGATACATTATCCTAAATTGACACTTGTATATGACAAACTTAAACCATTTAGTACATTTAAGTGATTTTGGCCTAATTTATGTGTTTTCATAAATTTTGAATAAGATTGATAATTTCAACACAATAGTGTTAGGAATTGGATGTCTACATAGGGCATATAAACTCTTTGATATAATGAACATTTAATATGCTTTTGAATTCTATCCATACATATCTAGTAAGGAAATCACAACTATCATGAAGGTTTGGTGTATGGTGTATGTACATACTTCAATTTCATGTGAAAAATCTATTGTAATATGACTAAAACCAATAATAATGTATTTTATGGTTAGCCATTTTGGTTATTTTGCTTGTCATAAGGAATCAATAAACTTCAACATGAGTGAATCATATTTTAATATTCATAATAAAATTCATAATGTATGCATGATTAATAAAATACACAACCTTTGAATAAATTTTAACATATTTTAAAACCAAATATATATATGTTATGAATGACTATGCATTCCTACAATAACCATTAATGGAATCATAACTTTACGTATTTAACAACATTAATGAAAGATATAATGTATTGTGTAATGATAATATTATTTCAAAAATGGAATGAACAAGTGTGAAATTAAATTAGTTCAACATTTCCATAATACTTCCAACATGTTACAAAATAAAAGGTTTGTAACTTGGTATAGGCATCCATCAATGCATGATGGAAAGATAGTTTTTTAGATGTCGTAGCTTCAAGTGCCCTAAACACATTTAGAAAACTCCAATTATAAATATAAAATTAAATTACCAATTTCATTTATTTCCATTTAGAATATAAATCTCATGGGATTATGTAGAGAATTTTAGTTGAAGGATGCACTAGACATTCTTCTTATGAAACTGGTAGGTGTAAATTTTGATTCCACATCCATAGAATGGGCAGTTTTAGGTAAAGTATGGACATACATCAAATAATAATGGAAAGGGGATTTTGATGAGCTATATATTTTCTAATGAATCATATGGTATTCTCAAAATTGTGTTCTTCATGAGGTTTAAATAAATTTTAAAATATATCACTCAATAAAATGTGGTGTCATGAACTGCTTCAATGTTAAATATGTACATGATGGGCATGTTGAAAAATAGTGGATATTTTTAATAAAATTCAATTATATTGTGTAAATACACACTTGATTGCCTTTATCAACATTCATCCAACATGTACCAGAACAAGAGTTTTGCAAGAGGGTATGGAGCTCCATCAAATAATTATTAAAAATAGTTTTTGTTAGATGTATTTATAATTGCACTAATAAAAAAAGATTTTTTTTGACATGATTACTATAAGTTAATGTGGTTTAATGAAATGCGATGAATGCAGGATATGAAAAAAATGGCATGTGATTTGATCTTATAAATTGTAAATGAAATCAACAATATTGATCCCCAGATTAAGAGTCACATCACCATTTGAATTAATGTTTCTCTTATAAATAGATAATATTTCTTATAATCAATCTAATGTTATTTTTTATACATGTATGCTTCCACATTTTATGCATAAGTTTTTAATTACATTCAATATAATGACATTAAAATACCATTTGTCATCCAATCATCACATTATAGGGTATAATCAATGTTCCACATGTAACATTTCACAATTTTTGTACATGTATACCTTGGAACTAAAATATGACAATGTGAATTCTTATCCTTAGTTAGCTATAGATTGTTTATTCCATGAGAAGATGTCTATTTCATTAAATTATTCAAATACTTTGTAAGTATCCACTCAAATTATGCACTTGTCATATATGTCTATTATGTTTTTTTTTTTTTTTTTTAAAATTTTGTGTGGAAAACCTACATATCCTCTCATTAGTGTTGAATTTGATTTTATTACATTATAAAAGGTATTTTTTAAAATAAAATTTTGAAATAGTTAAAAATATGTATAAGAGTTTATAAAGTGGTTGTGTGTAAAAAGAAAAATGTGTAGCACCTCCTTCAATTGACCCTCTCTACATAGTTTTATAAGATTGAGATTAAGATTTTTGTAGATGGAATTGAAATTGGCATTGTATTTTAATAATTAAATCATTGGAAATGTGAATTTTTATTAAACATATTTATACCATAATGTCATTGAAAAAATATGAAGATTTGTCTAGGATTTTGACATGACTAGTCAAAATATTAATTTATTTAAAAATTTACATGCAAGGTTAAATATTTATTGTATTTAGAAATTTGATATGCAAGATTAAAAGTTAAATAAAAATAGATGATAACATTAGATTTATTTACATTTTATCAAATTGACCATATGCTTTGAATGTGCTTACTAATTTTACATACATTTAGAGCAATGCATTCACAATTACAACATCTTAAAATTTAGCAAGGAATAGACAAGCAGATTTAAAAAGGGATACTAGCCACCTTTATCACAATGCTTTATATCCCTCCCAAACATAAAAATGACAAATCAAATTTTATCCTCTCTATGATTGAGATGCCTATTAGTTATGGAGAGGATAAAATTTAAATACTGATAGATGATAACAATAAATTTATTTATATTGTGTTAAATAGTCCATGTGCCATGAATATGGTTCCTAATTTTACATAAATTTATAGAAAGTCATTCAAAACTATAACATATTAAAAATATACACTTTGACATGCATTATAGAAATTTAAATGTAGTTATACCTTTAAAATGCAAAATTATAAAGTATAGACATTCATTAAAAAATATTAAAAGTGGGCATTTTTCAGTTTTTTAGTTTTGAATGTCATGATAGACATGTAAAAAAATGTGGAAATATATTGAATTCACATAAACTATTTGATAGAATGTAAACATACTAAAGTCACATCAACTATATGATAGATTGTATACATAGTGATGGTCCATGAACCATGTGACAATTTTTTTTATTGTTTGAAAAAAAATCCTCAAATAAATGCTTCCTTAAGGAATGTGATGACTTTAAGACAAATGGTGTTATTGTGAGTCATCATATTAAATCCTATGTTCTTAATTTATGAAAAATGTTTAATTATATTTAATTTATGTGAAGTTTTTGATAGAATGTGCCTTTAGTATGCCATTCCAAATTCTATCAAATATTTCATGTGCCTTTATTATGCTTCCACAATTTGCATATATGTCTACATGTCATTCAAAACTACCATGTAATTATAGTACATATCATGGTTTTAAATTTTTTAATCTACCCACAGTGATGGAAAAAATTTTACTCTCCATGGTTGGGAGGGCTCCCAACTTGGGAAAGGATAAAAGTTTCCCTCCCCTTGTCATGAGAATAATTGTCTTAACCTTTAATAAACTTTATAGGAAATAATGATAATTAATTGAAAACTAGGTTAAGTTCTAAATTACCTTTTGAATTAAAAGTTATTATAGTGATAAAAACATATAAATGGTTTCTCTTTGAATTTATTTCCTTAAATATTATGCTTTGAAAGGCTCTTCACTATATTTTTTTTTGGGGTATTGTCAAAATCTTATTGCCATATTGCTTAAGGCCTTTATGCGATGGACATCCAAGTTTCACTAGCTAAGTTCCATTTTAGACATAATAAATAAGTATTTGAATATTTCCATAGTGGTGGGAGGTGTATTAAGCATACATAAGTAAGTGTTTTAGGTAATCCCTTGTTTTATCTTATCTTAAATAGTGCCTTGACTTGCATAGCATTGACATCTCAATATATATAAGTAACTATATTTTGAGGGTATTAAATGGAATATAGAGGAACTTACAAGAGATATATAGCTAGTTGTGCCCAAATAAATGAGGTACAATATACTATACAAGTTTGGTATAACATTAGCATGCATAAGTTTTATAATTAAACTTTACCCATCTATGTTGAACATAAGTCAATATGAGATACAAAGATGGCTTTACCCTGTTTATTAAATATTCACTCCCTCCATTTTAATGTTATTAGTTATATGAGGGGTCATATTAAACTTATCAACATTGGTATATATATACAACCTTTACGAAATGTTAACATCTTCCCTATTCTAAATAACTAACATATAAAGGATTTAAATGTCTTTGGAAAAAAAATAAGGAACTAACACTATGGAATGATAAGAATAAGAATTAATAAGAAAAATTATATATTTTTCCTTATTCGTTTCTTCATATATAATCTCAAACATCACTTTATTTAAACTAAATAGTCCTATATATAAGCCATAGTCTCTCTTGATGATATGTGATGACTTGTACACTCAGATTTTCTAGAGTGTATGTTGTAGAACCATTATTATCCTTGACTAATTTGATGACACTATTCATGGACCATGAAGAGGTCAAATTAGTATGAACTCCCTCAATCATAATTTAAATCTTACCTCACATACCTATATATTGCTTGAGCATGTGTATAGCCCATGTGATGGATCTTATTTAATGACTATATTTTCGTGGATGTCTCATGGTACACTATGAAACTCAAGGTTATCTTTTCATTTCTATGGATTTGATCCTATTTCAGCATAATGTTTTATGCTTAAACTAATTTTCCTAAAGGATACCTACATATATTTTGAAGACTACCCTTCGCCTTGAAAATCCTAGGGTGAAATTAGTATTTAACTAACTTTGGACTCATCATGATAAACAATATGGTTAAATACTAGACCTTTAACCTTTAATATGAACTCTTTGTCTGCATGTTTACTCTAAACAAGAACTATGGGTCCTTGAAAAAAAAGGAGGAAGGTCATTTTGGGAATAACCATGATGATTAGTCTTAAGCCTATATAGAAATCGAGAAAGAGAATTGTGTTATGAAGAAGAAATGTATCCTCATACACTAGAGCTTGCCCCTATACAAGTTTAGGTATGCTACTTTAATAGACCTAGATGTGCAACCTATATAAGCTTATGAATGAAATAGTAGGATAAAATGTGACATATTACATTTTTTATATGACTAATTATCAATATAACTATGGTTTTCATGATATATATTTGGTATTGTGAATATAGTCATTATTTTAGCCTCTAATATAACATAGTATTTTGAATATAGTTTTTTTGGGAGGGAAATTTTTTCCCTCCCGCATGATTTGGAAGGCTCCCAATCATGGGGAGGCTAGATATTTATGGCCTCCTCATGGGGAGGGAATATTTTCCCTCCCATTTGTTGGAAATATTGTCATTGATGTCAAAGGTTTAGCATTATTGGTGATAAAGGCCCCATTGCATTTAATATTGTTTATTTTGGCTAATGTGAGTTAATATTTATTTAATATTAATGAATATATTTTTGGTTGCATATGAGACAAAATAAGGGCCCATGGAGAAGTCAAAGAGCCATGGGGTAAAGATAAAAGAAGGATGGATGCATTTTCCCATGAAGAGTCATCTTGGGGAATTCCAAGAGTCACCAAGTGAAGACAAAAGAGTAAGGGTGCAATTTCTCATGAAGGGACACTTTGAGGAATACAAAAAGTCACCAAAGATAAGGACAAAAGTGGCCAGGACGTTTTTGATCATGAAGGGTCACCACATGACTTTTCAAAGGCTTGAATATGAAGGGTCATCCAAGATTGGCTCCATTTTCCATGAGGATTGAAGGGTCACAAAGGGGAAAGGCCAAAGGTCATTTGGAAAGATATAAATAAAGGCTTGAGTAGCCATTTGTAATGTGAAAGTGTGAGGTTAATTTGATATTGTATTATCTAGCTTAGAAGAGCAATTTTGAGAGTTGAATATGATTTTTATTTGTTATATCTAGCTTAGAAGAGCAAAGGTGAGAGAGAGGAAAGAGAAGTTGTATTGAACTATCATTTGTTGATATAGCAACATTGAGAGATAGGTGTGTGGTATACACAAATTGGTTGATGCTCATGTGGGTTGGTGCTCACAAATGATAGCTGGGTTGGTGCTCGGCAAAGGGGTTTGAAGCTCCTGTGGGTTGGTGCTCACGAATTGTAGCTGAGGTTGGTACTCGGCAAAGGGGTATGGTGCTCCTATGGGTTTTTTCTCATGAATATACTTGAGATTGTTCTCCGTGGTTTTTCCCACATTGGGTTTCCACGTTATATCTGGTGTCTCTCTCTTTCTTGTGTGATGTTTATTATTTGAGTTTTATTGCATATCTTGAATGTTTTATTAAGTGGAATTTGATAAAGGGAAAGTTTTATAAGATATATAATATACTGATTCACCCCCCTCTTAGTATATACTGTGCTTAACAATTGGTATCAGAGCAGGTTCCTTTTTGAAAAGCTTTATAGCTTGAAGGTCAATCAGGAAAGCACAAGATGGCCATACATAAAGGTGCCTCTGCAAGCAAAAGAATAGTTGATCAAGAAGAAGAAGAGATATGTTGAAGCTCTTACAAATAAAAAAACAAGAAGGGAAGGAATGAATAATACCGAGGACAAAGAAGGTTGGAAGGAACAAAGCTATAAAAGGCAATGAGGTCAGAGATTCACAAACAGGTCCTATTTTTATGGTTACTATTTTTATTGTAATGGATATGGTCATAAGAAATTAGAATGTAGAAAAAGAGCTAACAATCTCAAAAATAAGGAAAAGGAAGGTCATATAGAGTCAAGCAGAAGCTATAACTCTTTTTCTCCTCTATCAAGCTTTGATGAAGAGACCATAATTTGTTACAAGTGTAACAACTTTGGAAACATACCTTGGTATTGTAGAAGCGTGTTTGAGTCAGTCAAGAAGGACCAGAGTTTCAAGGCTCCATTCATCAAGAAAAAGGTTCAGACATGGCAGAAGAAACAATCTAAAGGTTCTATGTTGGTCCAGATAGTTTTGCATGCAAGAAATGAAGAAAAGCCATGGTTTATTGATAGTGGATGTTCAATGCACATGACAGGAGACAAGAGAAAGTTCATAACTTTGAAGAAGATCAAGGGTGGCATAGTGAAATTTGGGGACAACACTACTGCTAGAATTGCCAAAAATGGTACACTAAGTTTAGATATGGTAGAACTAAAACTAAAAATGTTTTATATGTAGAAGGTCTTAAGCATAATATTTTGAGTGTAAGTCAAATGTGTGATCAGGGGCACACACTAAAGTTTTATGTAGAAGGTTGTGAAATTAGAAGAAAAAATTCAGATGTATTGATTGTAGATGCTCAGAGATCAGGTAATAACTTATATATGCTATCAGACATCAAAGGTCAAAAATGTTGTTTGAGTCAGATTGAAGAAAGTTGGCTATGGAATAGGAGAATGGGGCACATAAATTTTTACAATATTATCAAAATTTGCAAAAATCAAGCAGTCAGGAATCTTCCAATGATCACAAAGCCATCTAACACCCTTTATGGACCTTGTCAACATGGGAAGTAGGCTAGAAGGCGGTTCAAAACAAAAGAGTCATCGACCACTCAGATGCTAGAGCTTGTTCACAATGATCTATGTGGACCTATGAGGACTCAAAGTACTCAATATTATATATATTTCATGTTGATTATTGATGATTTTTTACGTATGACTTGGATAATGTTTTTAAAGAAAAAATCAGAAGCTTTTAGACAGTTCAAAGCATTCAAAGCATTAGTTGAGAATGAAACTAATCTGAAGATTAAGTGTCTAAGATTAGATCAAGGAGGAGAATTCATGTTAGATAAATTTATTGAGTTTTATGAAGATCATGGAATAAAAAGATAGTATTCAGCAGCCAGAACTCCACAACAAAATGGAGTAGTTGAACGGAAAAATAGAATAGTTCAAGAGATGGCAAGGACAATGCTAAATGAATCCAAGATAGAAAATAAATATTGGAGAGAGGCAGTTGGTACAATAGTGCATATTTAGAATAGAGCTTTATTAAGAGTCAATAGCGACAAAACTCCTTATTAGCTATGAAAAGACAAACCAACAATAGTTGATTATTTCAGAGTTTTTGGTAGCAAATGCTTCATAAAGAGAACTGATGAAAAACTTGGTAAGTTTGAATCCAGAGAAGATGAAGGTATATTTCTTGGTTATTCTTGCAAAAGTAAAGCTTATAAATGTTAAAACAAAAGAACCAAGAAAATTGTTGAAAGTGCAAGTGTCAGGATAGAAGAAGATGGAACACAAAAGATCAGTGATCCAATAGACATTCCTGAAATCATTGAAGAGGAAGGCTTTGAATAATTAGATGAAGATGAGGAAAAGGAGAAAAAGGGCACTAAGACTCCATCCAAATATGTTTATAAAAATCATAATGAAAGTGACATCATCAAGGATATAAAAGAAGGAATTCACACCAGAAGAACGATGGTAAGTGAATTTGAATAAGTTAATTTCTCTTTGTTATCTAAAATTCAGACTATTTTTTTTCAAAAGCCAGACATAATGAGCATTGGGTTAAGGCTATGGATGAAGAATTAGATCAGATAGAAAAGAATGATACTTGGGAATTAGTGCCTAGACCAAAAAATCACAATGTGATAGTAAAAAAATGGGTTTATAGAAATAATTTGAATGAAAATGGAGAAGTAACCAGAAATAAAGCAAGATTAGTATGTAAAGGATATGCTTAGATTGAGGGAGTAGATTTTGAAGAAACTTTTGCACTAGTAGCAAGGTTAAAGGCTATTAGAATGTTTCTTGCATATGCAGTATTTAAAAATTTCAAAGTATTTCAGATGGATGTCAAATCTACCTTCTTAAATAGGAATCTTGAAGAAGAGGTCTACATTGAGTAGCCTGAGGGGTTTATTCTCTCGAATATTAGTAATCATGTACGCAATTTGAAGAAAGCATTGTATGGATTAAAACAAGCTCCCAGAGCTTGGTATGCAAGACTTGATAAGTACCTGCAAGATCAAGGATTCAAGAGAGGATTTGCTGATAGTAATCTTTACATCAAAATAGAAGGTGAGCATCAATTGATTGTTGTGGTTTATGTTTATGATATCATTTTTGGAGGAAATATTGAAAAGATGACAAAAGAATTTTCTGATAGATGCAAAAAGAATTTGAGATGTCTATGTTTGGATAATTATTATTTTTCTTAGGATTACAAATATTTCAATCAAATAAAAGAATTTTTATATCTCAAAGTAAATATGCAAAGGAAATGTTGAAGAAATTTGGTTTTGAGAATTGTGTACCAGTTGGCACACCTATGTGTACAAGAAATAAGGTGAGCAAGGATGAAGATTCAGCTGTTACAGATCAATCTTTGTATAGATCTATGATTGGTAGTCTTTTATATTTGATAGCATCGAGACCAGACATCATGCATGCAGTAGGTATGGTTGCAAGATATCAATCATCTCCAAGAGATAGTCATGTTCAATTGGTGAAAAGAATATTTAGATATATCAAAGGGACATTTGATTATGGATTATGGTATCCCATAGATAAAGATTTCACTTTAGTTGCTTATACAGATTGAGATTGGGTAGGGTGCTTAGATGACAGAAAGAGTACAAGTGGATGAGCTTTCTTCCTTGGTGATAGCTTAGTATCATGGCTAAATAAGAAGCAAAACTCGGTATCACTTCCTACAACTGAAGTAGAATATATTGCAGCAGTATTGTGTTGTACTCAAGTGCTTTGGATGAAGTAAAATTTGGAAGATATCAAGGTAGAGTATGATGAACCTATTTCCATTTTTTGTGATAACACAAGTGTTATAAATATTTCAAAAAATCCAGTAATGCATTCAAGAACAAAACATATTCCCATTAGATATCACTTCTTGAGAGAGTAGGTTGCAGATCAACAGGTTAAGTTGGAATATATTAGTACTATAGAGCGGATTGTAGATATTTTCACAAAGGCACTACCAAAAGACACATTTGAGTATCTACAAGAGAAGTTGGGAGTAACTTCCTTTACTTCTTGCCATTGAGGTTTAACATCAGTTGAGTGGGAGCTAAGTGTTAGCTCTAGGTAGGCCCTTTGCCATTGATGTCAAAGGGGGAGAATAATAGGTATAGGTACAAGTGTAGAAAAAGGTATAAGGAACAGGTACAAGTTGTTATAGTAAGGGGGAGTTACTGTATGTTTTTAGATGATAGTATGTGTAGGTGACAGGATGTGCCAGTTTCAGGATTGAGGTTGCCATCAATGATGAAGGGGGAGATTTTTGGAAATATTGTCATTGATGTCAAAGGTTTAGCATTATTGGTGATAAAGGCCCCATTGCATTTAATATTGTTTATTTTGGCTAATGTGAGTTAATATTTATTTAATATTAATAAACATATTTTTGGTTTCATATGAGACAAAAGAAGGGCCCATAGAGAAGTCAAAGAGCCATGGGGTAAAGACAAAAGAAGGATGGGATGCATTTTCCCATGAAGAGTCATCTTGGGGAATTTCAAGAGTCACCAAGTGAAGACAAAAGAGTAAGGGCACAATTTATCATGAAGGGACACTTTGAAGAATACGAAAAGTCACCAAAGATAAGGACAAAAGTGGGAAGGACATTTTTGATCATGAAGGGTCACCACATGACTTTTCAAAGGCTTGAATATGAAGGGTCATCCAAGATTGGTGCCATTTTCCATGAGGATTGAAGGGTCACAAAGGGGGAAGGCCAAAGGTCATTTGGAAAGCTATAAATAAAGGCTTGAGTATCCATTTGTAATGTGGAAATGTGAGGTTAATTTGATATTGTATTGTCTAGCTTAGAAGAGCAATTATGAGAGTTGAATATGATTTGTATTTGTTATATCTAGCTTAGAAGAGAAAAGGTGAGAGAGAGGAAAGAGATGTTGTAGTGAACTATCATTTGTTGATATAGCAACATTGAGAGATAGGTGTGTGGTATACACAAAGTGGTTGATGCTCATGTGGGTTGGTGCTCATGAATGATAGCTGGGTTGGTGCTCGGCAAAGGGGTTTGAAGCTCCTGTGGGTTGGTGCTCATGAATTGTAGCTGAGGTTGGTACTCGGCAAAGGGGTATGGCGCTCTTGTGGGTTTTTTCTCAAAAATATACTTGAGATTGTTCTCTATAGTTTTTACCACATTGGGTTTCCACGTTATATCTAGTGTCTCTCTCTTTCTTGTGTGATGTTTATTATTTGAGTTTTATTGCATATCTTGAATGTTTGATTAAGTGGAATTTGATAAAGGGAAAGTTTTATAAGATATATAATATACTGATTCACCCCCACTCTCAGTATATTCCGTGCTTAACACCATTGAGGAAGCCAAAATAATTTGATATTTTTTGAGTGGATGTTTTTGAAATGTCCCTTTACATATTTATTTGTTTATAATTATTATATTATTATTTAATAATATTACATTAATAATTATTTTAGTTTATTTTGTCAATAATTAATAATATTATTTAATGATTAGTAATCCATTGTATCAAGGCCATAAATCCATGTTTTTGACTAAATAATGTTTGATTTTGGTGATTCAAGGGTCGGGGATGCCCCCCTTCCCACCACCACCCCTGAATCGGCCCCGCACTACACGTTCCTCTTGTTAGCTCTTTATAGAAGATATATACTCCTATATAGTATCTAGTATACCCCTATATAAAAGCTATGTAATCTTATATAATACTAGTATAGGAGTATATATCTCTTAACAATAATAATGACATCATCATCATCATCATCATCATCATCATCATCGTAAATTAACAAGTGATATAAGGGGCTTTCCTAGTAAAAAGATTTAAAAAGAAAATATTTAGATTGATTACATTAGGCAAAACCTTGGATCAAAATGCAACTCATATTGAGAAAGTACCCTATAAAGAAAAAAATTTCGACCAAACACTAGAACCATAAAAATATACATAAGAACCGTGCAACTTAATCAAAACCTAATCCCCTCTTAAAGCCCTTAATCGATGATCGACTAAATAAATTAATGTTATTTTATTATTAATTAATATTATTTTATCAACAATTAATAATATTATTTAATAATTAATGATTAATATTTATTTAATATTATGTTATAATTATTTATAGTAATTAATGATTATTTAATAATAGTTTATTAATATTTTACAAAATTAATAATTAGTTGTTTATTATATATTAATCATTAAAAATCAGTTTATTTAAGTAAATATTAAACTTAATAAAATTACAATGTCAATTTTTATTGAAATACTTATCACAAAACTCTGAAAAGAATGAATTTTATTTCAAAAGAATGGAAATAAAAAATACTATTAATTAATAATTAATTATTAAAAATGTTAATAAACAATTAATAATTATATATATATATATATATATATATATATAAAAATTATATAATGATTACTGCTTAATAATTATTTCGTATAATTGTGTTATTAATTTTTAATTAATTAATATTTAATAATAATATTTATTTATTATTATTTTTATAATTAATAATTAATTAAAATTATTTAACTAGTAATATTTAATTAATATTATTATTAATTAATTAATATTAGTTTATTAGTATATATCTATCATTAATAATAATTTTAATTAAATATTTATTAAATTTATTTTTAAAGTATCATTTATTATTAAAATATCATAAATCCCATCTATTTATAATTAATCCATTTTGTAAGTCCCAATTATTTGTAATAAGCCCTAGTTTTTTATTATGAGTTTTATTATTTCTACATAAAATTTGTCTTTTGAGACTTTTATGAGTTGTGTATTATATTATTTTACTAATAATTAATATAATTTAATGATTAATTATTAATAGTTGTTTATTATTATTATTATTATTATTTTGATGAATCGTATTTTATGTAGTGATCTTTAGCTAAGAGTCAAGAATTGAGGGGTATCCATTTCACTAAAGTCACTTGGGGTATGATCCCAGCCTCATCCCTTTTCACATGTCAGGTTTTGCTAGCTACAAGAATTGATCCCTGGAGGGCTCTTTGTGAGCCATGCAATTTCACCAGTTGAACCAACAACCATTCACTTTATTAATATTTTTGATAATTAATAAGTATTTAATTTAATTTTAATAATTATTTTATTGATTATCAATTATTAATTAGTATAATTTAATGTTTAATTAAACTAATATATTTATATTACTTTATTATTATTCAAAAATAATAATAATCAATTAATAATATTTAATTTTTTATTTTCAATAATTAATTAATATTATTTTATTATTAATTAGATTATATTAAATAAATTATTTGGTTGACTACTTCATTTAATTTTTTAATTGATTACTATATTAATTTTATTAATTTGATTGGCTAAAGGTCATAGGTTTTGAAGTTCCTGGAACTTATTACAAAGGAGAGAAAGATATAACATTCACACTCAAATGGGACGTCTCTACTAGCAGCAATCCAACAGGTAAAAAACCAAACAACAACATGCCAAGGGACAAAAATTGAACATAACCAAATATTGAAAAATTGCCTTCCTCTAACAACCCAATTACAAAAAGTAGGTGGTCTTCTACAAAAAACATGTACCCAAGATAAATAAATGATTCTCAACTACATAATACCTTAGCATAAATTACCTTTCTCTAGAAACCAAGTTGCCTTCAAATAATCTACCATGATGCTACTGCTAAACTTAATTGAGGGGCAAGTCCCCTTTTTCACTCATCTTCTAAACTTCAGATCGAAGTCCCCCCAATTAGAGGGACATACAAGAAGATTAAACTATTACTTTTCTACATTTTTCCTTTGTTATACCTTGGTCCACCATAGCTTGTCTTCCACAATATCTAGTTGGATAGATAAAGGGTTTTTAATTGAAACACAGGGATGGGATTTGTCTTCCTCTATTATAACATCAATTGGTTATGCCCTGGATAAGTCAATTTTTGGGTTCACCTCTAAGGAAATGGATGGAAAGGAGGGGACACAAACCAAGTTCACATCCTTCCTGGGAGATATTAGATCCATTAGTAGTTCTTCTTCAGAGTGAGGACTTTTAAGGTCCTCATTTAGAACAAGGGATTCAAGATCATCTGAAGATGAGACAAAATCACCGCTATTAGAATTAGCCAACACTTCACTATCATCATCAGCCAACATAGTAAGGTGGGTGGGAAGGGAGTCTTTACACTAAGAAGAATCCTTTTTTTTTTTAAGAAGCTATAATTTTTGGTAAAATTTCTTGTATTACGACAACAAAACAACAAGCCTTCATAGTCAAGGGGTTGAGACCAAGAGTGGTATCCTACTTGTAAAGTGTTTTTTAGGAAGATTCTTAGAGTTATCAATATTCACCAAAATCATGGCACTTTTAGTGTAGGATAAGTGATCGATATCCATGTGTATTTTTAAAAATTGGCCCAAGAATTTACCAATTACCTTCAAAATATATTTGATCTACAACTGAAGTGGGAGATGAGGTAGGTGAACCAAGATGGGTTTTACATTAAGTGGTATAGTAAGGGGATTGAAGGAAGTGGACCATTGTTTCAAAACTAAGGGGTGGTTATTCAAGCTCCAAAATTAGTTTTAAATTTTCTCTTTTTCCATAATATTATGAAAAATAATAATAAAAAAGCTTTTTGCATAAG
Organism: Torreya grandis; assembly: GCA_037957365.1. Taxonomy (NCBI): domain Eukaryota; kingdom Viridiplantae; phylum Streptophyta; class Pinopsida; order Cupressales; family Taxaceae; genus Torreya; species Torreya grandis. The sequence continues at coordinate 960,778 of JARHVA010000458.1, forward strand.
GGTATATTTCAAGACTACCTATTACGAGGGGTTGCCAATATTTTGAGATCCAAGCATGAAGATATTAAAGTTTTGTTCATTGATCTATGCATCTATATATGACACCTTTAGCTAAGAAGTACTCTTTCAATCTAAGCACTTGGATAAACTCCTCCTCATCTAAGATCACAATAGGGTTAAGAGATGTAGGTTTGAGAGGTTTGGGATCTTCTTGGGAGCTATCCTATGAGAGACTACCTCAGTGAAGGATTTGTATCCAATATTTAGGCTTCTAGCATCAACCATGGTTTTCATCTCTATGACATATAGATCTTTGTTAACAACAGAGGTAAAAAAGGGAGTTTTTAGTTCTAGGATCCTATCCCAGGACTAATCATTAAGATTATGGCCAAACTCGTCAAGGGAGTTAGTTGTAGCTCCAAATTTAGTCATTGATTCCTATCTCATATGTTTATGCCCATAGATCTACATTGAGTTATCTGTGTGCCCTTCATCTTCTAAAACTATCCTTTAGCCTGACAATAGTCTTTTGCATGGCATCAATCTTTTATGTAGCATTAGTCTTCTACCCAACATCACTAGACATAGAAGGACTACGTGCATTCTTCCCTAAGTGAGTGTAAGGAACAATTTAAGGAAATGTTGTAGGAACATGTGAATTGAATGAGTGTTAATATCTTTTGTTAAATGATGCAATGTCATGATCTGGCCGATGAATGGGGGAAAGCATTTTGAAATTTTTAAATATTAATTAATTAATGATGATTAAAATTATTAAAATTATTTCGGTTGGGGGGTGTAGTCGGTTGGTAAGGCATTTCCGTTGCGGCTCTGCTGGTCAAGTGTTCGTGTCCCCCCCGGCCCCGTGGTACCGGTATTAGTCGTGTCTAGCCAGTGGCGCCGATCACGTTAAAAAGTTTACCTGGCTTTAATAAAGTTTTAAAAAAAAATTATTAAAATAATTTTAAATAATTAATTCAAATTAAATTAATTAATTAAAATTAAACTAATTAATTAAAATTAAATTAATTAATATAAATTCATTAATTAATCATGACAAAAAATCTAAATAAATACAAATTAATATAATTTTTTGATTAATGAGTCCTATTTATTTATCATGAGTCTCATTTATATACCATTAGCCATATTTATTTTAAATATTCTTAGATATTATAGAATCTCAATTGTTTGAAATAATATTTAATTGGGAGATGAATATTATTTAAATTCCCCAAAATTCCTAAGTTTTTGAAATGGCCCTTTAATTATTTGGACTATCTACAATAGTATCATTTTACATTGCAACTTTACTTTTATCTTGAGGAAGTGGTTTAGAAGATGGTGGTTGACTATTATAAATTTTCATTATGTTTGAATTATCTTGAGGAACATAATTGTAATATTTTTTCCTTGTTTGGATAGCATAAATATTTATTGTATTTATTTATTCTTACGTCTCATCAGAACTACACATTCTTATATTATCTGCCATGTCAATAGAAATACTCTCTTTTCCTTAAATAAAATATTTGAATTTTTTAATAATGATGCATGTATTTACGTCTCATTAGAACTACACATTCTTATATTACCTGCCATGTCAATAGAAATACTCTCTTTTCCTTAAATAAAATATTTGATTTTTTTAATAATGATGCATGTATTTAGATCATGATCTATTTCAAATACATGACAATAATGATCCTTAGTTTTAGACTTATGAATATTTGTCATTTTACTTGAAGAAGAAGTTTTATCATTTAATCGTCACTTAATGGTGACCAACTCATTCCCAAGATTATGTATGGCTTGTAAAATATATGCATTGTTAGAAGTTATACTAGTAGAAGTTATTTTTTTAAAACCGATACATTTGAGTTTGTTTTTCATATTCAATAAAATAGTAGTGCCATATTATGATATATCTTATAATGTGATTTTATACTTTATGGGTAATGCAATCCAATAATACAATCTTTATAACTTCTTAGAGGGTCTTAAATAAGCTAGAACTTACTATCTAAGTATTGTAAATTTAGTTTTAAAACTATAAATAGCTCTTCTAGGGTTATTAAATATATTCATGAGTTATTTAACTAACTCTATATCATATTTAGAGTTACCAAAACACAATTCAATCAAATATTTGATATCTTTCCATTCATGAATAAATTTAGTAGACATAATGATGAAAGCTTGATAGGCTTTACCTTTTAAAGTTTGTGAATATAACCTAATAGATATTTTTTATTAATAACACCAATATTTTTGTAGATAGGTTTAAATGCATCAAGATGTTCTTCCCAAGATTCTCCTAAATTACTTGAGAATGTTGGAACATTTACTCATTTTAGTAAAGGGATTTGACTAGGATGATTTTTGGATTTCCACACATCCAATTAATATATTGGTGTTCATTTTTAACTTCAAAATTTATTTCATCATTAATTAACTCATCATGTTTTTTATTTTATTATAAACCAAGTATGCAATCCCTAATTTTATTTCTTTATTGATCTACCATTGTTAATAAATTTAACAATTTTTGGGTGCATACCTAATTTTACTTTTGTATTGATCTACCATTGTTAATAAATTTAACAATTTTTGGGTTATCAAAAATAAACTTAATATAGGGTCAAGGATTGGTAGCTAAAAATTGTTGTATTTCATGTCTTAGAAGTTGATTTCTTTAGTAAATATGGTATTGAGTTTACAATACATCTAAAGCATAATTATCAATCTCAAATGCATTTTAATCCTCAAAATTAATAATATCAATAATATTCTTTAGATTTTGTGGATAATTATACCAAATGAAACAAGTTAAAATTTTAGCAATATCATCTTGTTCATCATTAAAGTTAATATTAGGTTGGATAATAGGAGGGTTTACATTAATGGTCATATAAATATGAAAATAAAAAAGATGTGAAAATCTAGAATAATAATGGGCTTGAGATAATTAAAGGGAAGAAGTACGCTAAGTCATAGTGCTAAAATCCACGTGAAAAGGGTGAAATAAAATTGAATTTTGATAGGGCCTCAAAAGGTAAGCCTAGTCATACAAGGGTAGGTGGGGTGTTCTGAGATAGTAAAGGGAAACCTTTGTTATTATACTCAAAAGTGATGGGAGTCGAATCTAATAACGTTGTTGAAGTAAGAGCATCTCTTTTACGTTTTCAAATAGTAGATATGTTTGGATGAAAGGATCTCAATGTTGAAAGATATTCAAAATTAGTGACTAATACTCTCTTTTTAAGGGGAATAAAGGCTTGGAGAATTGGGACAATCCTTGAATAAATATAGATAGTAAAGAATAAATGTGGATTTGTTGGGTTTAATCATATAAAAATAAAAGGAAATGTCATAATATATTGGGAAACTAATGAGTAGTTTTGCTCATTGAGAAGCAGATAGTCAGATATAAATAATAGATATATATTTTACTGAATTAGGTTCACATGTTGATAACTAGAGATTTGAGAAGCTTTATAGAAGCATATGAAGATGATGATTAATGTGTGGAAGTAAAATTAAAGTTTTGGTAGTAAGCAATCTTGTGAAATCTAAATTTATATAGTGTATATTCTTCCGTAGTTGGATCAAATATTACACCCCATACGTTACGGTTATATGAATAGATTTAAATGTCTCAATGGTAAGAATAAAATTATTAAAAGAGGCATAGGAATTTAGGAAAGGATTTTAATGTGATAAAGCCTTATTTGTGAAGTAATCATGAGGAAAAGCAAGAGGAAGGTTGAAACATGCAAAATTAGTGATTAATATGCATTGAGAGATGGGATAAATCATTTCAAGATATTATATGATAGCAATGAGTGTGATACAAACCTTATAACAAAAGTTTAGTGGAAAAGTAAGAGCAAGAATATTGAATTACAAATAAGTGTGACAAATAAGTATGGATAGAGGAAAGAGGCTAAAGTAAAAGGAGGGTTATGTAGTTAAGAATCAGTTAGGAGATAGGGTGGTGTATATACATAATATTTTTGAAAAAGTCAATTACTGATGTTTTCTCTCTTGTAGGAACCCATTCAATATCAATGTCTCTAAATTCACACCTTAAATGGTGTACAAGGAAATGGGTGGAAATACCATTGGTTATTTTCAAATTTGTTATTCCATATACCACCACTTAAAACCAACACAAAATCCTATTATACATTTCCTTAAGCTTTGACACCTCCCTTTCATGCTCCTCCAAGTAATTCACAACCTCAAATAGCCCCTACCTAATCCAAACCTAATTTTTATATCATTTAAGCATAATCTAATGGATCGACCCTATTATGGGTATTGAACATGTTACAAGACTAATTCAGCCCAATCGACTTAGTCTTGGACCTAACTAATCTATTTTATCAACAACTAGATTGACTAGGCTGACTATGTTAGCTAAAATTCCTAAAGGTTTTAGGGTTATATCCTGATATATATACATATCCTTCACCTCATTATAATAGATATTATCATTTATTTGTGTTTCTTTAACTACTTATCCATCATTTCACTTAAGTCATTGCTTAGGGTTTCATATTTACTTTGGAGAAAAGAATATTGGAAGACTTTTAGATGCATAGGAGAAGTATCATAGCCTAGATCTGAACTATGTTTGTTATCCTTAAAAACCACAAAAACCTCTTATAAAACACCATTGGCAAAGGGACATATTGAGGCTTGATGGGTTTTTCTTCAAGGTACATATTTCTAACTCTTACTCCTCTTTTATTATTAGATATATTTGCATATATTGGATTATGAATGTATTTATCTCTCCATGTTTAGGTTTACCTCTACATTGACTTGAGTATATTTATTATTTACATGGTTATTATTTTTGTTTATTATACCCCATTTATTCCATAGGATTTGGTGATAATTAGGTTAGATTTACTTTACTTTGTTAGAAACCACATGAACTAACTAGGTTTATTATGTGGTTTTGCTCAACTAGAGGCTTTGAAACCCTCTCTAGTGATATTTTATGATAAGAGAGCCATTATTTAACTTAATATATCCATATTGGTTATGTCCCTAATTTTATAAACATAACACTAAGTAGAATGGCTAGTTTGATTAATCTTCTCCGAGTTAGGATTGATTTATAGATCGACTTCACTTTCCATTGTATACATTATGGTGAACCTAACATGAAGTAACCCTTATAGGTTGCCTTTCATGCTTTCATTTATTATTTATTTAATTTTGATATCTTTGGATTAGATTTATCAACTTAGTCTAACATTCTATGTGTAGGTTTAACACATAATCAATCTAATAGACTTTGTTTGGATTTATATAAGTCATATTCAACTACAGGTAACTGGATTGATTAGATCAACTTAGTAAACTTCTTTGCATATAGGTTTTTGGACTCATTTGACCCATTAAACTCTATTATCATGTTAAAAATCTTCATATAGATGTCATAGTATAAAAATAACAATTCGACATTATTAAAATCATCAATTTCCTTCTAACCAACTTAGTCATTTATTTCCTTCATTCTAGTACTATTTTTCATGGTTTTTAGTTCTATAAAATTGTAACCCTACAATCAACTAAGTTCACTAGACTAACTTAATTTTAGAGCCACTTCTTACTGATGAGACTCAGTCAACTTGTTTGAATGTGTTTCTTTGGCCTTTTCTTTAATAGATAGAATTGATCAAGTCAATTTTATTTTATACTATTTGCATACTCAATCAACCCAGTCGACCCAATATTCTTTAAGTAAAAGGAATTAACTCACATTGATAGTAATTAATTCATATTTAATTTTTTTGTTTTCTTACTTATAATATCACACATAGTCTAATTAATAAAGTTCAATCCGTCTATTTAGTCACATTGATTTTTATTTTATTCACACCATACTAATCATAAAATACCAAAAAGTATTAAATAATTATACCCAACATCTACCTACCTAGATTTCATCACCAAGGGGGAAGATGACTTGGTTTTCTAACTGAGTATAAATGTGTGTTTGATGGTATATTTTAGCAAAACACTTGATACAATTATGATTGTGGGATTGTGAAATGATGGGTAGGCCTCAATATCAATCCTTTACCACTACCAATGCATATCCCTTTTATCCTTAACAAATTTAAACCAACTTTATGAAATGACCCCAAAAAAATTTAAGCACCACTTCATTCAAAGTACAGAGTAGAAATATGAATAGGGTCCATTATAGGTAGTTTTGTTTTACATAACAAACCCAAAAAACCCTAACCAACATGAAACCCTTAATTAGGGTAATTATCCCTAGAAGATTCTATGGGGAAGATTATTTCCCTATGAAATTTATATGTAGTTTGGGGCATATCAGTATGTGGTCTATAATAATAAGATCTAAACTATATGGGGGTAAGCACCTTCCCAATAACTTAGGTGTCCTTATCCTACCTAACAGATTCACATTTATATAAGTTTGGGTATAGGTTGGGGTAGTTTATCTTCCCCATATTTATACTTGGTATGCTTAGGTTAATAAGGACATTTGAACATTAGGGATTAGTCAAAACAAACAAGAACTTATTTATTATTCCTAAGTTCAAGAGTTAAAAATTATTTTATAAGCCATGATTCATAATATAGAAGTAAATTTTTTTTATTTGAACCAATAAATGATGTTCATGTGATAAGTTAGTGAACCAAAACTCAGAAGTTTTGATTGAAAGATATTTTAAGAACTTGAAAATAACATAGTAATAATGAATTCTCTAAAAAGAGATGTTTTATTACTCAAGATTTCAATACAACCATATGCGTATCTCTGGGAAGAAATGTATGATTTCCATTTTGGGTTACATCTTCATTTATACACATTTTGAAAGTAGGAGGAGCATGTGGAAGGTCACCAATATCAAGGGAGATTAAGTGGTTTGAATTCCATGATTTAAAACAATACAAAATTTGAGGAATTACTATTTTTAAAAACTTACTATTTTTAGACTGCACTACTACAATTGAAATTTGGGGCACTTCTATTGGGTTTTTAGGGGTAAAAACCACTAAGTAGAGCTTGATGTCATCTCACCACATTATCCTCATTATTATATTTCCAAAAGTTCAAATGGGGAGTCAATTAGAGATATGGTGTAAAATTTATGGCTCCCAGAAGTTTCATCATTAATTAGGGTAGAATCATTGCCCGAATTGTTGCCTGAATTATTGCCCAGATCATTCCTCCCTCCTTAAGAATAAATGGTCCCCATGTCATTAATATTCCTCATTAGGTGTGGCATTTGTGTCTTAATTTAATTCTCTGTGAGCCACTCAACTTGGTGGCTAAGCTAGCCCCTTTTGACAACCTGATAAAGCAGAATAAATCATCCTCTTGTTGTCTTCATCTAGGTATCCATAATCTAATCCTCCTCCACTAGAGAAAAATTTTGTGGATCAAGATCATCAATGTCTAGTTTTTCTACTACGACTAAAGTGTCCAATAGAGGTGGATGATATGGTTTGAGGAGCTTCACATTGAATATTAGATGAATACCAAGGTAGGCTGGTAGGTTCAACTCAAAAGCATTTTCTCCAAAATTTTTGGTGATGTGGTAGGGACCACATCATAGAGGATTTTTTTTTTATGTGGGATTGCAAGTCATTCCTTTTGAATCCACAACCAAACCTTGTCACCCAAAACAAAATGGTGTGCAATATTACGTTTGTCATGGCATTGCATATACTTTTGATTCATCTTCTCCAAGATGTCATGAACTTGCTATTGGATGTGTTGCATTTGTTTAATGAACTTTGTTGCTTTTGATACCTCATATCACCCATGAGTTGTGTATTCCATGGTGGATAATGGAATGGCTATATCAATTGATGCCATGGGTTAAAACTCAAACCATACTTGGAATGGACTGTGCTTGGTCAAGTTATATAGGGCCTTGTTATATCCATGTTGTATGAAAAGAATCCCCTCATCCCATGTGTGTGGATGTTTAGAGTGATACATCTAAATCATGTAAATAATAAATTGGTTCACCACTTCTGTCTGACCATCAGTCTATGGATGGAAGGCTGTGGACTTCATCAGCTTGGTATCCATCATATTCCATAGGGTGGACCAAAATATGCTCAAGAACCTATTATCTCGATCTGAGACAATGGACTTGGGGAGACCAAAATGGAGCCATACATGACTAAAATATAGTTGAGCAGTTTCTTCAGTAGATATATTTTTTTTACAAGAAATCATGATAGTCATTTTTGAAAAATGATCAAGTACAACAAAAATACAGTCCTTGCCATGTTTTGAAGTGGGTAAACCTGAGAAAAAATCCATTGAGACAAATTCCCAAGGCCTGGTTGGTTCTACAAATGGCATGTATAATCCTTACTTCTTATTTTTTTGCTTGGTTATCGCACATGGGGTACAAGATATAATGAACTTGGGGAGACCAAAATGGAGCCATACATGACTAAAATATATTTGAATATTTTCTTTAGTAGATATATTTTTTTAAAAAGAAATCATGATAGTCATTTTTGAAAAATGATCAACTACAACAAAAATATAGTCCTTGCCATGTTTTGAAGTGGGCAAACTTGAGAAAAAATACATTGAGACAAATTCCTAAGGCCTGGTTGGTTCTATAAATGGCATGTATAATCCTTGCTTCTTATTTGTTAGCTTGGTTATTGCACATGGGGTACAAAATTTTAGCTACCTTTCCACACCCTTTCACATATGAGGCTAGTAGAAGTGTTTTTGAAGAACTACCAATGTCTTTTCTACACCAAAGTGTCCAATTGTCCTACTAAAAATGTGCTTCTCATATCATATTCTATTTCTCTATAGCTAGAACATAGATATACCCCATATGATAGAGGACATTATCTTTCAAATAGAAATCAAAAACATGTTTACCTTCTTAAAGCACCTGATATGTATTAGAAAAATTAGGATTTGATTCATACAGAGCACCCCAAGTGCTAGTCTCATGTTTGCATAGGTCAAGAACTATTGTGAGTGCAATAATTAATTGGTAGCTCAGACAATCTATGACTATATTTGAGCTCCCCTTTTTATGTTTGATTATTAGATGGAATTGTTATAGATATGTGGCCCACATTTTGTGCCTCTCATTTCATAGTTTGCTCTACATCTAGATGAATTCTAATGGTCTATAGTTAGTGTGGATAACCATCTCTTTCCCCAAGATGTAGTTTTTCCATTATTTATAGGCTTGCACAATGGCATAGAGCTCCATGTCATATGTCAGGTATTTCTTGACTATATTAGTGAAATTTTCACTATGATATGCAACAAGATGGCCATGATGACAGCTCCCATGGCATATTCAGATGCATTTGTCATCAACTCAAAAGGTTGATGCAAATCTAGCAAGGAAAGAATAAGGGTTGAGTAAAGTTTGTTCTTCAAATTCTCAAATGACCTTTGTTGTATTTTGCCCCACTAAAATGTAGCTTTAGCTCCTCCTTTAGTCACTTGGGTTAGTGACCAAGCAACATGTGAGAATCTAAGAACAAACATGTGATAGAAATTTGTAAGACCCAAGAAGCTGTGAAATTCTATGAGGGTCCTTAGTGTAGGCCATTCTCAAATAACTTGAATCTTCTCTAGATTGACATAGACCCCTTCCTCATTCACAACATACCCTATGTATTGAATTATTTTCATCCTGAATGTGCATTTGTCAAGATTTTCATAGAACTTGTGCTCTCAAAGATTTTGAATCACCTTACGAACATGTTGTAGTTAGTGAATGGGAATTATACCTATAAAATCCCTAAAATTGTAATAAAAATTTAATGAATTTTGTGTAATTAAAGATCCCATTGTAGAATTATCCCTATTTATATCATTATACCATGGACTATAATCTTTTATGGGTCATCGTAATAAAGGCTTCCACTTATCATTTTATGCAAAAAAATTTACCATTGTGATCTAATTAAGTTACCATGAATCTTGTTAAGGATCAATGTTGTCACACAAGTGAGCATCATGTCATTAACCACTATTGCTTAACTCATTATCATAATAACCTTGTACCATCCTATAAGTCAGTCTTTAGAGTTCAAGTCTCTAAATTAATAGCTACTTGTCACTTGGTCACTATCATAATAACCAATTATAGTGTAGTATTAAATTTAAACCAGTAACAAAAGTACATCACTTAATCTTAACCCATATGATTATAAATCCTTTATTTTACTTAGTAGTTTTCATAATTTGTCATTCTAACAAAATCAAGACCATTTACACTAAAAATCTATTTTAATTATTTAATGGTCATCATATTCAATTCATAATACTAAATAGGTTTATTCCACTTTTGGGCCAAAGCATGATTATACCAAACTAGCTTATAATGCATTGATTACAACTATGGTTATTTTTTTGTAACTATTTAATTAATTTATTTCAAGGATCGCCTTTCTTATTACTATTTTAATAATCAAATAATTAATCCCTTGAAGTAATAACAACTTCCAACTTTGAATATTAAAATAGATGGAAGAAAACCTTATTAAATGTAACATGAGGTCATATTGACAACATGGTGTCAATTTATCATCGTTATTAGTTTATGAACAACTAACTAAAAATTATGAACTAGGTTAAAATAATAGTTTAATAATAAACAAAACTTTCTTCATTTAATAATGAAGTCATTCCCCCAAGTGAATCTTATTTCAAGCATATAAAATGAAATATTAAATCAAGAGAAAACTCCAATGCACTACATCTCAAGAGAAGGAATTTAGTGATGGAGTCTAAGAGAATTTTGAATTAGAAAAGGATGCTCTATTTATGCAACCTAATCCATTTCCACTTCTTTAATTAGTGACCAAGTTCAATAAAAAAGAAATTAGTTCCTAATTTAGAAATTAAATGAAACATACTTCAGCAATTAGAATGTAATATCCATAACACTATCATTATATATTCATTTTCCCCATAATAGAGATTGGTAAATTTTAGTGATGGAGTCTAAAATTATAAACAGATATATAACTTATGAAACTCAATACATTTTAACTTTTTTCATCAATATCTAATTGAAAACTTGTTATACTTAATTGTATCATTCCAAGGGAAGATCAAATGAGCATACCATTTAGAGAGAGCATAGTCTAAACACAAGATTTTCTTTGCTAACAACATTATTTATTGTGTCAAAAAGATAATTTAAGTGAAACTATATGAAAATAAACTACATATTGCTTATTAAGACATAAAATGAACCTATTGTTATGACCCCAATAATGTTTGTACAATAATATAAAAATAAGCTAAATTCTCATGTATGATGTTTCCAACACTTAATAATGAACTTAGCTTAGTGTATTTTGTTATGTAAGCACAATATTTTTTAACTTATGCAAGATCTATGTTTCCATGAAACTAGGATAAAAAACTTGATCACCAAGAAACAATTAAAATATATAGCCATAATATAATAACCCATGAATTATAAAATAAACTTGTGTGCATTTTGTTAGCATCATTTACCTCCTACACAACTAATCATGAGTTTAATAATTTTCCAAATGAACCATTAACATATAATGGGAATATTCATTTAAATATAGATTGTAACTCACTAAACCTTGTTATGCATTTGAAGGTAGACATTAATAGCATAACAAGCATATAATGTACCATTCCAACTTAGCAATCTGAGCTAACTAGTCAATAATATAATGGAAGAGAAAGTAATTAAATAATTACCTAAGATTCATATAAATAGCAGTACAAATGTAATCATATTTACATCTACTTTAATACATTAAACAAAATAATATTTTCATATTTATAAAACATGCTAAAATAAGCATAACATAATGAATCATATATCAGATCAAGATCAAAATAAGTAACTAACTAAATAATTACCAAGAGAGCCTCTCCTCACAAATTATCTTGTCTCGAACTATCCTATGATCCCCTTGATAGGTGGCCCTTACCACCCCCAACCATCAGCTGGGAGATGGAGTTTGGATTTTAGGTCTTACAAGATGAGGACATAAGAAATAAGGGATATAAAATCCATCATTAAAACTACAATATTTACTTAATAGATAATAAACTCACCACTAAAGTATCAAGCTTAAAACTTGACTCAAAACATAATCACTAACATGCATACAAATAGTGTTAACCTTTATCTCTCTCTGAAGGGTCTATTGTCATTGATTACATGCTCAATCAAACCTAATAATCCCTTATCATTTATTCAAGGTATGCCAATGGTCAAATACCATAATTCAACACCCATATTGAGATGAAATCATCACCTAAAACCATGAGTAAAACATCAAAATTCACATGTAAATTGTATTCAAAACTAGTTAAACAAATCACCAAGGAATTAAAAATATCAACCATTTACCATCTAACCAGGTACAATCATTTAATCACCCATAAAAAGTGTGCAAAAGCAATGAAATCACTATAACTGAACTTTATATGGTAGAATTGAATCTTCAAATGAAATTACATAGAGATTATAATAACATGAACCTATTAATGTGAAAATTCATGACACTAGATCAAATATACATATTAAAAAGAATACCAACCAAGAAAATACAAAATCTCCCTAAATAGTGCAATAACTTGCTAGGGTACTAATCCCAAAACTTTTCTATTCAACCCAGCCATTTATAATAGGTAAAATGATTAAAAAACTGAAAACATCATAAGCAAATAATAAAATAAACACCCAACAAAATTAAATACACAGTGTTTAAAAAAATTGCAGTAATAATAAACCCCCATTTTAGAAGCCGAATTGACTTGCATATGCTTAATGCCAAAATGACTGAGAAAAATAGAGGCAACAAAATATTCAATTTGCCCATTTTCTAAGAAAAATAATTGCATCAATTATGAGTTAAAAATAAAAAATTTCAAATTTAAGGTTTAAGCCCAGTAATTTAAAATGGCTTGGTAAAACAAAACTATAATAACCCATATGTTAATAAAGGGATTTATATCGATTTAAATCAATTTGAGGTATTTTTAATTTTTATCAAGAAGTCTTATGACTTCCTCATGAACCTAGAAATAATTATTTGCTTGCACAACATAAATCAATATCACAACAGATATTCATTTCTTTTTTATTAATTAATACAACACTTGTGATTCAATTTGCATTTGAAAAATGAGACAGAGTTCTTTATTACTTGCCAAAGATATTAATTTTTTTCCACCTCACCCAAACTTCTTTTTCTATCCATGAAAGAAGCTACTCTCTTCTCCCTCCTCTTTATTGATAGGGTTTTTGAGCCCCATTATTCATAATTACCACCATTTTTATCCCTTATAGGTTTTTCTTCTCTCCCCCAGTCTTTTCTTCTATGCCTCTCCTCCAACTACCCATTACAAATGCTATGGAAGAAGAGATAAATTCCTTAAATATGCCAAAATTGAAGTCATGCAATAATTTACTCCATCAACCAAGATATTTAGTTATGATAACTATTGACTAGTTTGACCATAAGTCAAATTAGGTCAACCCCCTATAGTTCAAAACTTGCTATAGGGGTTTACTAGGGTGTGATTTGTGTCCTATGGTCTATAATAAGGTCAAACATGTGTTTTCATATTTTACCTTTGTCTTAGTTTGTCCTAAGTAATTATAAGGTCATTTTTAGTCATTTATGGGACTTTTATAGTTTGCCATCGAGGACAAGTGTTCTAAAGTGTAATTTAACATCCTACATGTTAAATTACTGTTAGAGGTGGAAGTCTTGGAGACAAATGTAGGTGATACATTGAAAACAATAAAAAAGGTAGTTTCATGTGATTTCAAGTAGTTGTATGGCCTATCCAGAAGCTTTAGCAGGTGGGAGAACTTTATAAGTATCCTTTTAGCTTCTCAAAACTCAATTCCATGCTTGGATAGCTTTGACAAGCTCACAAATAGAAAAAAAAACCATTCATTTTTTCCATGCTTGGGTAGCTTTGACAAGCTCAAAAATGGAAAAAAACCATTTGGTCTTTCCATCGCTCTCCCTTGTAAGTAAAAATAGTCAACCAATATTTGAATGGTGGAGACAACAAGAGGTGAGTTGGAGAAAGTGAATTTGAGGGATGATATTAATCTTTATGTACTTAAAATCCATGATAATAATTACAAGCTTTATTTTTTGTGCTTTATGAACCATGGTTAAGAAGGTTTGTGCCTATTTTTTACTTAGTCATTCCCATTGCCTATAGTTTTCTATTTTGTTTGGATTGGTACATACAAACCAAGTATTTTACATGTTATATAATGGTGTGACTACATTTATCATGTATTTATTTATCTATTTTTCATGTTTGGTGTGAAATAATGAGTATAATTATCTCACTTTTCTAGTTGAGGATAAGATCACAGTCTACAGACAAATTTCATTAATTGCAAAAAGTTCTCCTTCTTATAATGGCTTCAAAACAAAGGTGGAATGTTTTTTCTAATAGAAAATTTCATTTTGGTTAGTTTTCCTTCATGAGTTTTATTTTTCCAAAGAGTTTTCTATGTGAAGTACATGGTCTAATATATGCACACTGTCAACTTTCCTGTAATATTCACTTACAGACAAGTGAAAGAAACCCTAAATAGTTATGGTGGTAGGTTAATAATACTTCAAGGTGTTTAAGACACTCTAAAAGTGTGAAAAATCATTTTGATCTATCCAAAATGGTTTAATATTGGTTGTGACAAACAATGCTTCAATATACATGGTCTTGTTTATGGTGTGCACCTACAGGTAGCTCCATAGAGGTCATAGAGAGTTGAATGAAGATGTTGAACTCATTTGAGACCTTTATTGAGGTTTAAGAACATGGAGAGAACCATTTTGATATTGGTGAATTCACAAGTGGAAAAAAAAATCGAATCCTATACCCACCATTTGAGAAAGTTGCATAGAGAGATATATTACCTTAGTTTCTCCAAATAAGGTATTTGCACATATACAAAAGTCATATCTTGGTGGGTATCTTGAGGAATGGATAGTTATTTTATTCTCAGTCATATATCCCAAGAATAGGGTAAATGTATTGACAAATAAATTATTGTTTGGTCATGAGAAAGGTGATGTAGGTAAGCCTCCATCTCAAACAAATTCTCAATATAGATTTTCAGTTTAATATATGATATTCTTAAAACTAAATGATCTCATGATGCAATATGAAATAATGGAAGCATACCTTCATGAAAAGTTAATTAATTTGAATAATATATGATCTATGAACTTAATATAAATACAATCTATTAGAAAATAAGGTTTTGACATAAGTGAGCACCTACAAGAGCCCTTCTTGTTCTTAAAATGGTACGTGTAGGCTAGCTATAAATTGATAACATATTAGAGATAGGTAATTTGGATGTTGGCATAGTCTTCAGGTATCAGATGAATTAAAAAACCATGAGATGACCTTGATGACTTTAATAATGGAATATTCATGTAACACAATGATAAAGTAGATACCTCCACCTATAAAAAACCTCCAAAAACTACCTCATATAGTTTACACATAGTCCATGGACTAGTATAGGTTAGTGAAAGGTGCAAGTTGAATGTTGGTAGAGATGTAAGGTGGTGAGAATGTGAAGAATATTATGAAAATTATGTAATAAAATTCATCAGGATCTTAGAGTAAGGAAACATATCAAATATTAGGGTTTCTAACTTTAGGCACAATCAAACCCTAACCTTGCAGACAATCACTAAACTGAGAAGCTAGTTTAGAAATTGGTGATGTTGAAGACTCTAGAGGAGTGATCCATCCATAAAATTTGTTATAGAATGTATTTATGACCTATTAAATCCTCCCAAGGTCTTATTTTAACCAAAAAAATAGGTTAAATACCCTTTATTCTATCTTAGATAGAGGGCACTCCCAGACAGTTTAGACTTCAGACTTGGTGAGAAGATGGTAAGAGGGTGCATTGGGAAGTCTTGGAGCATTAAAAAAATATTTTTGGGGTTAGTTATAAGGTTAAAAAAATATGGATAAATATCCATAGTCCCAAGAAACCTTAGATGGGTCAAATATATAGCTAACACAGACTAGGCCTATGACCTATAGGCACCTAACTTGATCCATATGACCATGAGAGGTTTTCAAACACCTTGAGGAGATTCAAGGGAAAGTGTAAGAATAGTGATTCATTTGTATATATATATATATATATATATATATATATATATATATATAACATCTCCAAGTTGGTTAAATTTGGCCTATTTTACCTCAGACCTATTCAGAATACACTCAAAATCTTGATAGGCTAGTTTCAAGAACTCACATCTATATGGATTAGTTTAATGGTGTCCCAAGGAGTTGGGAACATTTAAGGAGGGTTATGAGATTAAAATTTTTGAAATTTTTTGGGAGGCTAGACGTCAAAATTTTATGAATAATCCTTAAGATTCCAAATCCTACTAAACCCTTAGTTTTAACATGATGAAGGAAATACCAATGGAGATGCACTCAGAAGGTTTATTTTGATCTATAAACTATTTTTAAATTATATAGGACTATCCCATGATCCTTACCACTGAATTGGTTTGTACCCTACTTGTACGAATAGGGTACAAAACAAGGTTTTTTGCAAGTTTATGATTATTTTATACATATAGAATAAGATGAATAAATAAGCACCATTATAGGGGTTAATTGATACTATTCCAAATATCCATATCCATTTATTACCTTATAAGACCTTGGAAACATCTTTTTTTAAGTCATTCATTTTAGTTAATCTTTGATAGATATTGAAGATAAAGAGTGACTACCTAGTGAGAGGATGATAAGTTGGTTTTTGAACATTTTTAAGGTATAAATCATGGAATGAAAGGAAAAGAGACTTTATATAGGTGTCTTAACACCTATTCCATGGATTTTATTGAGTAACTAAAGGCCTATTGGGTTACAAATGTGAAGAATAAGGCCAAGAGAGCTAATGAATGACTGCAGATGATGAGTACAAGTGTATAATATTTATAAAAGTTAAGGATACATATGATGATTGTTATGTCATTTTTTAAAACTAAAAAGGTATTAAATAGGTTTTAATTCTCCCTATTCTAGTTTCAATCACTCAAAAGATGCATAATCATGAAGGCAGTTTCAAGAAATAATTTGAAAATCTCGACGCTAAGTTTGGAAAGTTATCATGCTTAAAGTGGACATTTGTCTAAGATGAAATTCCAAACCTCTATTCTCTAGTTCATAATTTTGAAATTTAACTAATTTTCATGCCTTGCAATGTGGCATTGTGACCTTTGAACTTCTCTTCTATTCTAACCTCTCACGCATTCTATAAATGCAAGCCATTTTGGCTCTTGTAAGGGAACTCCACACCTAGTATGGTGAAGCCCTATTGGTTTGATATTGTACTTTGCCTTTGAAATAATATTTTATATCTATTTTTTATTTTATAATCTATCTTTCATATGTGTTGAATTAGTCTATAGTGAAGGGTCAAATGATTAGTATCTTTCCTTGCTTTCTCTCAACTCTTTTATGTTTGATGTAAGAAGTTTCCTCTCTAATAGGTCACATGAAGTGTTTTCAAATGTATTTGTTTATATTAAAGTGTAAATAATATTATTAGGGTCTTAAAATTACTTTTTTTCCAATCACTTTAAGTATTTCCATGCATATCACCTCCATGTTTGAAATACTAATGTTAGAGTGATTCAAGATTTTAAGACTAGAATTGTGAGTCATATTTCATAGTGCACTTATATGGTAATCCTATGGAGATATTTAATATTTATCAACACATTATATTATCTTAATTTCATGTCTAATTCTATCTATTTTCATCCAAGTAAATAATTAGTGTAGGTGATAAGCACTTAAGGATCAATCTAGGGAGCTAGCCCTTAAACCTAGAGGTCTACCTCTACTATAAGAAACTCATAGGCCTATAGGTATTAAATTTTTTCCCAAATATTAGATTAGGATTGAATAACCAAATCTATAGTGAAATATTTGGTGATAATAGTTCTAGCATGCCCAGTGGGACTATTGTCCTAAAGACATCTTGTCAAGGTGAATGTTGGTCTTGACAACATCATAGCTACATATGGTGTTCTACTCAGAATTTGAAAACTCCATTCAAGGTAATATATATTTGTATACTATTATTTTAGAATATTCTTATGTTCATAATTCATGGTCCTTACTATTTCATCTACTAATAGAGGTATCAATCCTATAAACCCACTCCTTCAACCTAAACTTCCCCTTGAAGTTCAATATCCTTAGCCTATCTTAACCTTTGAAGAACAAGAGGAATTTTAAAACCAAGAGGATCAAGAGAGTGAAGAGGAACTTGAGGAGAACATGGATAGGTAGCATGCCTTCATAGACTTTAACACTGAAAATCCATCCATCTTAATGTATTTGATGATATACCCCCAAATGCTACCAAAAGTGTTCCTATATTCAATGGTGAAGGTCATGTAATTCCTAGTGAGTATATCAAGGATATCTCAAAATTTTGTAGTTTTCATAATATAACTAAATTCAATATTACCATTAGACTCCTTGCCATGTCCTTTAGAGGGAAAGCACTTAATTGGTATAGGACTTTACCTAGAGGTTGTATCAAAACTTTGGATGATTTTAAAGAGCTATTGACATCAAGTTTGAAGACAAGAGTGATCACACATCACTCATTAATCATCTCAATATGATTCAAAGGGGTCCTAAAGAGACTATGCATGCCTTTAATTAGAGATTCCAAATAACTTGGCTTAGGTTACCTCCTCCCATGAGACCACCTACAAGATTTTTGTTTTATACATATCTAAAGGATATTAGTATTGACATAGCCATAATGTTGTAGTACATGGGTAGTTACACCTTTCCCAAAGCATATGACCTTGTCATTAGAGATGAAAATGGCCTAATACAAGATGGAAAGTTACCTCCAAAATTATCCATCCATTTTATTCCAAACATGTCTACTTATACTCTAAGTGTTTCTCAAGTCCCAAGTGAAAACTTTAAGTCTAAAACTACCCCTAAGAAGGTATAAGAAATAATTGATTGGAAGGCAAGATATGAAGCCTTAGAGGCTCAAACTAGGCAACCAAATTTTCAATATGGTGTTCATTAAAACCCCTATCATTATCCTCAACAAGGTAATAGGTTATTAACTCATAAATATGGTCAATATAGAGGTCAAGGATAGTATAACTTTAATATGCCAACTAATGCATACAATCCAAGTTCCACCTCTAATACAAGAGCCATGGTACTGGTGCATAGTAATCTAGTCCAAAGAGAAGAATGATAGTAAGGATAGTTCATAGACATAAATGAAGGTGGATAAAAATATTTGGTTTGTCAAGGAGTATTTACTCCTCAAATGTCATTAGAAGATGAAGTTCTCATGTAATCAAATGAAGGATGATAGTCCTAAAATGTGAACCTTTCAAACTTATTGGTGGAAGACACATATGTTCTCAATCATAATATTTAAGTTTTAGCTAATACTAAATCCATGATGATGTCTCTAGGAGATACTAATTGTGTTGATACAATATCAAGTAACCCTCTTTCAAGGATGCAAGGTATGACTATAATTATGGTAGTCCCTACTACTTATGCACCTTATTCAAATTAGAATGTTTGAAGGGTGAATCAAATAATTCCAACACTTCAATCTCAAGGCACTTAATTTACCTCAAAGACACAAGAAAAGGTAAAGGCTCCTTCTCTAAACATTTTTGAATATTTTAAGAGTGATAAAACATCTCTCTCTTCTTTGGAAATGCTTCACTTGCCTAGCCAAAAGGAACTTTTACATGATTAGTTGTCTCAAATTAATGTTAGCCCTCAACCATCAAGTCATGGTAATTTTTCCCTCACCAATTATCCTAATCACATTGTGGAACCATCTTCTAAATATGATAAGCTTCCACCCTTCTACCTCACTCTCATTATTGGAGACAAACTTGTTCAAAACTACACAGTAGATAGTGGGGCTAGTACTTTAGTGATGCCCAAGGTTGTAGATAATAAATTAGGCTTGAAATATGAAACATAGAGTAAGTGAGTGATTCAAATTAATGTGACACCAGTTAAGTTATTATTTCTTATCAAAGGCTTGAGAGTTTTCTTGCATGATTGTCCTAGCTTCCCTATTATTCAATACATTATGGTTGTTGACTTACTTAATCACTTTTATATATGCCTCTAAATGGATTTCACATCAAAGATAGGAGGCTACCTCTCAATTGATTGGTCATTCTTGGCCTTTAGGATAAGGTATGGAGCAAATGTAACCATTATAACTCAACCACTAGCTAAGTGTCATATTGAACCCTATGTAGAAGTGATCTCTAACCTCAATTGTGTCATCAATGATCATGAGGAGTCTATTATGGATGATGGAACATCTTCTAATATTGAGGGCATATATAACCTTTTATTAGATGAGTATCGTACAAAAAACTTATGTATATTATCCATACACTTACTTTGAGCAAACTGATCTTGGCACATACATAATTGATGAGGGAGCATATGAGAAATCTGAGGTAAGCATTAAACATCATTTTCCACAAGTTACTGAGGGAAATTAACTTATTTATATGTATAATGATGATAGATTTTAAATCATGGTAGATCAATATGATGAAGAAGATAATGCCATTTTATTTTCATTTGATGGATGAGTCCTTGAAGATGATAGTTATGAAGAGGAAGATGACTTATGGAAAATGTTTCATGCCATAAGATAAGAGTTTGAGTAGTTGAGTAAGTATAATTCTCCTCCTATGAAGTGTGAACCTAATAATGACTATGTTGATGAGCCTAACAAGTAGGTTGTTTAGTGTGACTTATGGAAAATGTTTCATGCCATAAGATAAGATTTTGAGTAGTTGAGTAAGTCTAATTCTCCTCCTATGAAGTGTGAACCTAATAATGACTATGTTGATGAGCCTAACAAGCAGGTTGTTTAGTGTTTCATTAAGTATGAAAGAGAATGTCTTGATATACATGAAGATGAATACCAAGCTACTATCTAAGAGGTTGTAATCATGAAGGAGTCAAATGATACCAAAAAATAAGATGTTATCATTAAGGAGTAGTAAACACTTCAACCTAAGGTTTTGCCACTTTTTAATATATTGGAGCATAAGGAAGATAAGATTGATGTTATCATACATCAAGAACATCATGTCCAAGAAGAATTCAAGGTTGAAGCAACTTTGATGATCCCAAAGTTGAAATTTGAGAGGTGCCAATCAGACATGGCATAAGTCAAGAAGGTTGTTGTTTAAAATAATATTCTTTAAGGGTAGTATGGAACATCCTTGAAAGATACAAGTATCACACTTGTAGAGAGAAGAAGAACTAAAGATGGTGAGTCTTTATACCATCCACATAAGCAATTTTTTGTTGATAATCATGATTCACATGATCAATTGCTTGCTTGGATCTAAAATGATGCAAGAGGTACCATATTTGACCCTGATTGAAGCATGGCAAGTTATTATTCACCTCAAGTGTGTGAGGTCTTATACATACTGGGATAGGTGTTTTTGATTATTTTGTTTGTGTTTTCCTTAAGTGTTCTTAAGAACACGTGTATTTTATTATGTGTGTTTTTAATGCTGTTTGGTGTGGTTTAAAAGGTATTCAATGTTATTTTTGTGCATATGTGACTCCATAGCCCAATGGATAGGAGTAGGCTACTAGTCTTTGTCATAGCTGGCTTGTCACCCCTAGGAAATTACCAAAAATGTTGACTAATCTAACCATAGGTCAAATTAGGTCAAACCATATAGTTGAAAATATTATATAGGGGTCTACTAGTGTGTGATTTGTGTCATATGGTCTATAATAAGTTCAAACATGTGTTTTCATCTTTGTCACCTTTGTCTTAGTTTGTTCGAAGTCATTATAAAGTCACTTTGAGTCATTTATGGGACTTGTATAGTTTACCATAGATTACAAGTGTTCCAAAGTGTAATTTAACATCATACATGCCATAATCTTGTCAGAGGTGGTAGTCTTAGACTAAAAAATGTAGGTGTTATGTTGAAAACAAGAAAAGTAGGTAGTTTCATGTGATTTCAAGTAGTTATATGGCATATCCAATAAATTTATCACATGGGATAACTTCATCAGTTTCCTTTCAACTTCTTTTAACTCACTTTCATGCTTGGGAAGCTTTGATAATCTCAAAAATGGTAAAAAACCATTTTGTCTTTCCTTCACTCTCATTTTCAAGCAAAAAGGGTCAACTGATCTTTGCATGGTACAAACATCAAGAAGTGAGTTGGAGAAAATGATTTTGAGGGATGATATTACTATATGTTTAATTAAAATACATGAAAATAATTTCATTTTTGATTTCTTGTGGTTCATGAACCATGGTTAAGAAGGTCTATGCCTATTTTCATCTTGTTCATCCCATGGCCTATAGTTTTCTCTTCTATTTGGATTGGTTTGTACAAACCAAGTGTTTCACATATGATGAAAGGGTGTGAATACATTTATCATGTATTTATTTTTATTTTTTACATTTTTGGTGTGAAATAATGAGTATAACTATCTCACATTACTAATTGAGGACTACATCACAGTTTGCAGACAAATTTCATTAGTTGAAGATGGTTCTCCTTCTTATCATGACTTTAGAACAAAGGTGGAATGTTGTTTAAACTCTCACATTTCATGGTGATTATTTTTTTTCATTAATTTTATTTTTCCAAAGAGTGTTCTATGTGAATAATAGGTCTAACATATGCACACAGTCAACTTTCCTAAACTATTCACTTACAGACAAGTCAAAGAAACATTGAATAGTTATGATTGTAAGTTAAGAAGACTCCAAGGTGTTGAGGACACTCTCAAAGTGTGAAAAATCATTTTTAGATATAAAAAAATGGTGTAATATTGGTTATGACAACTAATTATTCAATATACATAGTTGTATTTCTAGTGTACACCTACAAATAGCTCCATAGAGGTCATAGAGAGTTAAATGAAGATTTTGAACTCATTTGAGACCTTTATTGAGGTATAGGAACATAGAGAGAACCATTTTTATATTGGTTAAGTAACAAGTGTAAAAATAGATTTAATCCTATGCCCCCAGTTTTAGAAAGTTTCATAGAGAGATATGTTACCTTATTGTCTTCGAATAAGGTATTTGCACATATACAAAAGTCATATCTTGGTGGGTATCTTAAGGAATGGATAGGTATTGTGTTCTCACTCATGTATACCAAGAATATAGGTAATGTCTTAAACTAAGAAAGGATTTTTTGGTCATGATAAAGGTGATGTAGATAGGCCTCCATCTCAAATAAATTCTCACTATAGATTTTTAGTGTAATCTACAATATTATTAAAACTAAATGATCTCATGATGCAATATGACATAATGGAAGAATAACTTCATGAAAAGTGACTTAATTTGAATAAGAGATGATATATGACCTCAATATAAATATAATGTATTGGAAAACAAGGTTTTTAAATAGGTGAGCACCTAAATCAGCCCCTCTTTTTCTCAAAATGGCACCTACAGGCTAATTGTAGACTCATAACATATTGGAGATAGGTAGTTTGGATGTTGGCATAGTATCTAGGCATGAGATGAATTAAAATAACCATGATATTAAATTTATGAACTAAATAAGTTATTGTAAATGTAACACAAGGATAAATCATATACCTCCACCTACAAGAAACCTCTAAAAATTACCACCTACCATTTACACACAGTCCATGGACTAGTATAGGTTAGTGAAAGGTGCAAGTTAGAAGTTGGTAGAGATGTAAGGTGGAGATCATGTGAAGAATATTCAAAAAATTATTTAATAAAATTAATTAGGATATTAGAGTAATTAAATAGATCAAATATCAAGGTTTCTAACTTTAGGCATAGTCAGACCTTAACCTTACAAATATTCACTAAGCTGAGAAGCCAATATAGGAATTGGTGATGTTGGAGACTCTAGAAGAGTGGAATAGCCATAAAATTTGGAAATAAATGTATTTATGATCCATTTAATCCTCACATATCCTTATTTTAACCAATTAAATAGGGGAGATACCCTCTATTCTATCTTAGATAGAGGGCACTCCCAAGCAGATTAGACTATAGACTTAGTGAGAAGATCATAAGAAGGTGCATTGGGAAGTCTTGAAAATTTTAAATAAGACTTTTGGGGTTGGTTATAAGGTTGAAAAACATGGATAAGTATCCATAGTCCCAAGAAACCCTCATAAGATTCAAACATATAGCTAGCATAGATCAGGTCTATTAGGCCTAGAACTAGGCCTATGACCTACAGGTAGCTAACTTGATCCATGTGAGCATGAGAGTTTTAAAAACACCTTGATGATATTTAGGGTAAAGTTTAATACTATTTAGAACCATTTTTATATAGATAATATCTCCAAGTTGGTCAAATTTGGCCTATTTTACTTTAGACCTTTTCATAATACACTCAAAAGCTTAATAAGCTAGTTTCAAGCACTCACCTCTATACAGATTGGTTGTATGGTGACATAAGGAGTTGGAGAAATTTGAAGAGGGTATTTAGATTAGTTTTTTGAAAATTTTTATGAAGTTGGATTTAAATATTTTATGAATAATCCTTATGTGTCCAAACCCTCTAAAACCCTCCTAAACTCTTAGTTTTCACCCAATGAAGGAAATATCAATGGAGATGCACTCAGAAGGGGTAGTTTGGTCTAGAAACTATTTGTATCTTGTATATGACTCTCACATGTTCCTTCTAACCTAAATTGGTTTTTACCCTAATTATATGAACAGGGTGTAAAATAGGTTTTTTTATAAGTTTATGATTATTTCATAGGTATAGAAGAAGATGAATAGATGAGAACCATTGGAGGGGGTAAATTGAGACCTATTAAAACTATTCATATCCATATATTAAATTAAAACAACATGGAAACATCTATGCTAAGTCATTCATTGCAGGCAGTTGTTGATTGAGATTGAAGACAAAGAGTGACTACCTAGTGAGAAGATGAGAAGTTGGTTTTTGGACCTTTTTAAGGTCTAACTAATGAAATGGAAGGTAAAGATACTCTAGAAATGTGTCCTAACACATCTTAAATGTATTTTATTTAGAAACTAAAGGCCTCTTGGGTGAAAAATATGAATAATGAGTCTAAGAGGGATAATGAATGACTAGAGATGGTGAGTACAAGTGTCTAGGAGATGGATAGCAGTTAGGGAGGCATCTAATGACTGTTATGGCATTTTTTCAACCCCAAAAATATATTTCATAAGTTTCAATTCTCCCTAGTCCAATTTAAAGTGATCAAAAGATTATTAATGATGAAGGCATTTTCAAGAAGGCATTTGAAAGTATCTATGCCAAGTTTGGAGAGTTCTCATGCTTCAAGTGGGCATTTGTCTAAGAGTACCTCTACACCTCTTTTATCCACTTCATCCTTATATAATGTAACTATTTTTCATGCCTTGACATGTGGCATTGTGACCTTTGAACTTATCTTCTCTTCTATCCTCTCACACATTCTATAAATGCAAGCCATTTTGGCTCTTGTAGGGGAATTCCACACCTGGTATGGCAAATCCATTATTGTTTGATATTGTAATTTTCCTTTGAAATAATATTTTATATCTATTTTTGAGTTCATAATATATCTTATATAATTATTGAATTAGTGTATAATGAAGGGTCAAGTGATTAGTATCTATTCTTGCTTTTTCTCAACTCTTTTATGTTTGATGCAAGAAGTTTCCACTCTAACATGTCACATGAAGTGTTTTCAAGTTTATTGGTATATATTAAAGTTTAAGTAATATAATTAGTGTCTAAAAATGACCTTTGGTGAAATCACCTTGAGTATTTCCATACATATCACCTCCATGTTTGAAATATTAATGTTAGAGCAATTCAAGATTCTAAGGCTAGTATTGTGTGATATGTTTTATAGTGAAATTATATGGTAGTATTACAAAGATATTTCTAGTGTATCACCCCATTAGATTAGCTCACTTTCATGTCTACTTCTATCCCTTTTCATCCAAGAAAATAATTAGTGTAGATGATAATCATTTAAGGATCAATATAAGGAGCTAGCCTTTAAACCTAGAGGTCTACTTTACTATAGGCAACCCACATGCCTAGAGGTATTCTGATGTTGCTCATATCTTAGAGTAAGATTGAAAAACCAAGTATAGGGTGAAATATTTGATGACAAAAATAATATTTTTTTAATATTCAAAGGCCCATGACCCCCTACTTAATCCATTATGACAATATCAAATCTTAACAAAACATTTAGTTAGGGTCCCTCCACCTAAAAAGTCAAACAAAAAGCAAGAATGTCAAATAACATCACTAAGGGGGTTGAATACAATTATAGAAAATAACCCCACAACCAATAGAACATTAAAATGGATAATCACAAGATAATAATAAAATAAAACAAGGCAAACAAAGTCCACACACCAACAAGAATGGTTTGAGTAAGATGATCAAAACTAAAAATAATAAAATAATAAAAGATGATAATAAGTGATGAACAACACACCTGATAGATTATTATTTCTTAATGACTAATGGATTATGCATGATATCCCTTTTACCTATGTTAGTGTCACCTAGATACTCACTACCCTGACCCATTTTACCATGTCTTCCAAAGTCAACCATCAACCTAACTCATGTACCTGTACCTATAGCCACAAATGGGAATTCACAGCACTTGAATGACATATTAATAGAATAATCATATGGATAAACCAAATAGTACAAATTAAAAGAACTAAATCAAGAAAATCAAATCACCTTGTTGCAACATAAACTACAGTTGTAGTACTTAGTCAAGTATCCACCAAAACTAAATAAACATGATCTAAATCAAATTATAACATCACAGGTGTAGTACTTTCAAAATAATATTTCTTAATGTATAGCTAAATACTATAAAATTATGCTAAAAAAATATAAAAATCTATGAATTAGGGTATGTAAGTTAGATTGTAACACTCTAGATTACCTCTTTCTAGTTACTTTATAAATCCAAATGCCTTATCACATTTATTTCTAAAGTATAACTCAAAACATTTAGGAATGACTGCATAGATTATCCTTTCTATTTTTAGCATTGCTACTTTATTTTTATCAATTGTATATTGTATGCAAAACTTGTATTGGCCAGCATTGGTACAAGGTTTTTTGTTGTGTGCTACAACTAGATCTATTAGGTCAACCTAGTTTCCTAGGTGTTTTCTTATAAGTTTTCTACTAATTAACACTAGATCATCCAGAGTCATAACTATCAAAACATGTCTTTACCCTCAGAACACAATCGATTATGTCTCCTAAAGTTTTACTTTCTATATAACACAGTCATTCTATTTGACCCAGTATCTCATAGACTGCTAGTTTTACTTTCTATAGGACACAGTCATTTTGTTTGATCTAGTCTCTCACAAGTTGGTCTTTTTACCCTTATACAAGACATAGTCATCTTGTTTGACCCAATCTATTATAGACTACCTATTTTGTTTACCTTCAACACATAATTGATATATCTAATTATGTGTCTTATATACCTTGTCAGTTTAACCATCTACAGAACATAATTGACCTATTTGACTATGTCTCTTATAGCCTATCGTACTCATTCTCTTACAAAATAGTGTCAACTAGTTAGACCTAGTATCATACTAGTTTATCCTCATTTATAAAAAGTATTTATCTTCCCTCCTTCATCATGAATTTTTTGTTTTATGATAATAGAGACTCGAATCAAACCAAAATGATGAGTTTCACTAATGCCAATATGTTTCCTAAAAAACATTTTGTGGTATGGATCAAATAAATGTAAATTTTACCACCCACATCACTAAATATGGGATTCCTCCTTATTTTTCCATGACACTTAACCCCTTATTTTCACTAAAATATGAACATGACCTTGATTACAAAACATAAATGATCCTTTTCATCAATGAAAAATCCTTAACATAGAGGTAAGGATCCTACAACCATCTATAACCACATGATGGGAACTCATATAGGATAATTCCATTACCTTCACCAATATTTTACACAAGATTTGGGGTAAGTCATTTCTTTTTGTTTACACCTTTTCCCTCTATCATGTCTCCTTATCACACCATGAAGTCATGATCTATGTATTATTCTACCTCTATGAAAATTATTTCCTCAAACATGTAGGTTCAACCTTTAGTGGGGATATTTAAAATACCCACACATATACCTATGCTACTAATTCATCTCATGCGACTAATGATTTTTTTTACTAGTGCATCTCATTTTAATAATGCTTCCTATGTCACTATTGTATCTCATGTTACTAATTCTTCTTATGAGCTAATAGTTCATCTCATGATAATAATTATTACCATGAAATTAGTGTGGAACATGACACTACCTCATATCATAGTGCATCTCAAGATATTAATACCTCACATAACACTAATACATCAAGCACTACTTCCACTAGCCAAAAAACTACTCAAACCAATCAACTTTTATTACAAAATCTTTATCAAATGCATATATTTCAAACTAATAATGTAAATCAAATGATGCAAATGAAAAATCACATATTACATCTCCTAAACCAACCTCAACATGTTCAATGGGGAACATAAAATCCTAATTCCCCCACCCTCCCTTAGGGATTCACATGGTGACCTCATACCACAACCCTCACTTATCAATAAAACTAGTAAATGTTTCTAAAATGAGCCTTTTGTACTTGAAATTTAAAACATTGACATAGGAGGTATCACTCCCATCATCACTAATAATGTATCTATGGATCCTAACTTGCATTTGAAAACATTTAGGAACCTTTAATAAGATTGGGTTAAGTTTAATATTTTCACTACCACTAAACTCCTAGCTAAAATGATTTTAGGAGATGCTTTAGATTGGTATAATATTCTCAAAACCCAATCCATTACTATCTTATAAGACTTGGTCAATTTATTAATTCAAGATTTTAAAATTAGTGATCTTGTTAAAAATATATTGTTCATTTCATCAATTGTAACTAGAAACTGAAATGACACAAGTTTTCATCAAATGATGGAAAGCTTTGTCTAATAAAACTAAGAATAATATGGTGGATGACAATCTCTTCCACTCATTTACTAATGCTCTTTACCCTAAATTAAAATATCATGTTAGGACTCTTTCCCCAAAAACATTAGAACAAGATCTTAACTAATCCAAACACTAATATTTCTGCATACATCAATTTTAACCTCCATAACCTATAACAAGAACTCGAATTCTTATCAAAGCTAAAAACTACCATGAAACCCATGATGGTGTTACAGATACTTATGAAACCATACACACCATCCAAGCCATTACTCCAAACAATACCATGGAGCATATTACTCCATCTAAGAAAAATTTTCATCCTAATCCCACATTTTCTCAAAATAATCATACTAATGTGTAAAAACCTCTACCATTCATAAAAATTACAAAACATATTCTAAGACCTTAACCATGATATCTTGACCCTACACATCCTATGAAAACATGGTATGATCTAAATAAATTTTGTTGGTTTCATGTAAGTTGGGGCCATTTTCATGAAACTTGTAGACAATTAATATATATTTCTATGAACTTTCTACTTGGTCCCAACTTTGACCACAAATCCCTCATACACAAATGCCAAAAAACTTATGATATAGCACTTAAATCTCATAAAACACAAACCAAAAATCAAGATTTAAACCAAGCCAATGTTAATTAATCTATATATAAGGATTATCTTCCTAATCACCAAGATAATATTGATCAACCTAATTATACTACTAATAACATTGAAACTCTTATATATGTCAAAAGCAATGATGAAAATGTGGTTAACATGACTACTATGATGAGACTAATTTCTTATATTGATTCAACCCTAACACATAACCATCACATCTCTTCAACATTTGACATTATTCAATACACTTCCCCATCCCATCTCATAGAATTGGGGTATGAGGAACCAAAACACATACAAACATTACCTTCAACAACATAAATTGACCATACCTCTCATACCATCGATATAACTTATAATCTTTCCCAAAATTTCATACCTCAAGAAAACATCCCCCAAACTTCAAATAATATTTATTCTACTCAACCATACAAAATACCTCAAAAAATAACCACATCACCTAAAATAAATTTACCTACTTTACACTAACTTAAATCAAATATGCCTTATCAACATAAGTTTCATTGAACATCCAAACCCACTTCAATGGATATATTACAACACTACACACCTTTATCCAATAATCCTCTCATGGGTTAGATGAATGGGATCCTAGTATAGAACTTTCCCATCTCCCATATAAAATCACCTTCTTATACCTTATGAAAAATTCTCCTCACCATCCTAATCATCTAATGCAATTATTATTTGAAATGAACATCCTTTATCCTTCTCCCATAGGATGAGAAGCTACCTTATATGGCTTTGAAGATAACATTATATAATAATGTGAAGAGATGTACATCCTATTGGTGAGATATCAATGATGTCATGGTGATGTCATGAAGGTGTCCTAATGAGTGGATGAAGTGCTTTGATAGACTAAGTAACAATGAAAAAGTGTGTAATTTGTTTGTCCTAGTATGCTTGAAGTTAGATTGGTTGATCTTATATTTTGGCATGGTTGGAGATTATCAATATGGATATTTGAGAATGAGTAAAGGGTCCTATTAGGAGTCAATAATGGTTTGAGTTCTTGTGTGCATGATTGGAATTCACCTAGTTCATCATTATTCTCATCTAGACTTTTTGGGTCCAATAAGAAAAAATCTAAGTACCATTACCATGTGTGGATGAGTCAGGGGGAGTTGGTCATATAGTTATGATCACATTAGCCCTAGTTTATATACACTAAATCTTAGGTTGCACCTAAATTAAATATAAGATATGTGGGTACAAAGTTGGGCTCTTAGGTAGTTTGACGGTGTTTTCCAATAGCCAAATTTGCATGAAGCAAGAAAGAGCCAAGTAAGTAGTTTGGTGATGGAATATATCACATGTGTGGATGTTTCAGAACAAGATGATCATATGGGTTTGTTTAATTTTGTGCCTAGTTAATTTACATTAAATTTTAGATCATGCATTGAAGTACAATAAAAGATATGTGAGTGTAAAGTTGGCCTTCTAGATACTTCTTGATATAGTTGGCTCTATAGATTGATAAATCTGAGAAGGAATTTTAATGTATTTATATCTCACATGTGTGAGGTTTATATGAGTATATTTATGATGAGCTCAGAATATGGCTCATTATTGAAATGTTATTTCCCTCAATTAATCTCTCTAAGGATATTATCTTATGCAAATCTTAGATTGTTAGATAGCTATTACATGGAAAATAGATATTTTTCTTGTTTATATTAAACCAAAGACTAAGCCTTTACTTTGTCATTAATGTCTAATACATAGCATGTTTTAGTTATTTTTTTGTGAAGAATGCTCAAGAGAAAGACACAGGCAATGTAAAGTGAATGTGTAATTTTGATCTTCATTTAGCATAACTACGGACTTTGTAGGCTTGGTTCTATGGACTATATAGGATAATTTATATAGACTTTATAGGCTTGTTTCTATAGACTCCGTAGGCTATAGACTTTGCAGACTTGTTTCTATGGACTCTGCAGGCTTGCTTCTACGGACTCCGTAGGTTCATTCTTACCGACTCTATAAGGTCAATTTTGAGAATTTTGTAAGGACAAAGCTACAAATGGGGAAGCCAGTGGCCAGATAGGATAAGTGAGAATCATTATAGCTGGAATCAAATAAGGAAAATAATCACCTATTGTTTTGTAGGATTTAATTTCGATAAAGTTGTAAATATATTTGATCTTTAGACTATTATAGGATAGGATATCTATTTTATTGGAATAATTGGATCTCTTGGAAATCCAATCTCCTATCTTTGGATGAATGGATCGACCAAGGAATCTTATTCATTTGCATCCTATTTTGAGTTGATTATATTAGTATAAAATGTAAGATTTTCATATATTATATAATAAGATATCAAATGATAGAGAGTGGATAATAGAGAAAAAGATTGGTACAAGCATATTACAGGTTTCAACTAGATTGTAATCATTTCATTTTTATGAATTAATACTTCAGTTCCCAGTACTGATTAATCTTTGTTCCTGAGTTTAAGAGGACCAAGGGCCCACTCTCCTTAGAACTAGGAACTGTGTATGGTATTTATGTTATATTTTACTAATTTGTTGCTATAATTAATTAGAATCTTGTTACTCATAAAAACATCAAAATAAATTCACAATTTAAAAAAAAAGCATTTTCTTATTTCAGAGTTATTTCCTTCTAAGAAATGTGTGTTTTCCTTTACAAAAAATGTGTGAATTTTTTTTCCTTTTGTTAGTGAAAAAGTGTGATTTTACTTTCCATGCAAATGTAAATAGAAGTGTGATTTTACTTTCCATGCAAATGTAAATAGGAGTGTGATCTTTTACTTTCAGCAAAAGAGTGGATTGATTTGATTTCTTCCCTTTCAACAAAAGAGTGAATGACGTAGTTTAGGACATATTTCTTTTTCTAGTCAAAATTAGAATAGGACAATCAAACATCCCCAAAAGCAGCCTTCTAGATCTACCATCCCATACCTTACTACAAACAACTTTGGACACAAACCCTAGTTGATAAGACATCAATTGAATATTGATTAAATGAGGAATTAAATGACACTCATCATTTTTGGTGCCATTTTTGGGGACTATAAGGTGTTAGTAAGGTAATAATTATTGGTCTAGAGTGAAAAATAGAAAACATTGTAAAAACCCATAAAATCCTATAAAAATTCAATAAATTGATGTACCATCCTATAGATTCTAAAGGAAAATTTATCCCAAAGTTTCCACCAAGAATACAAGTGGACACTCCTTCAACATCTCTGAGTAGTGAACCAGAAGATACAAGTGAAACCTATTTGCAAGAATCTTCTGAAACTTGGATAGAAACTAGGCCATTGGCACAAGCAAGCCCCATAGGACAAATCCCTCAAGATCAATCTCTTGTAAGAAGACACTATTTAGAATTTGCCAAGGATTTAGAAGAAGCATTTCAAAAATATGTAACTGAAGAAAATTTTGAGAATTTTGAACAACTCATAACTAATAACACAAATATTCAGTGGAAAGATCATCCTAGTTTTGAAAAATCATCAGAAGAAGAAATGGCTCTCCAACAAAATCAACAACTTGCACAACCAGGAAGGACTTTCTCCTTTCTTATTATTGTAGATCCTAATATCAAACCCCCATGAAAAATATTTTGCCAGCTAATTTTCTAATTTTTTGGGGAAGATCTACAGAAGATCCTAATCAATTCATGTTTGAGTTTAAGGTGCTATGTCAAACCTATTATTACATAACAGATGGCCAAAAATTAAAACTATTTCCCTCTACACTTAAAGAATGCAACTATGAGATGGTTCATGGGTTTACCTAGCGATTCTATTAGAACTTGGGATGACATGGAAATATAATTCTTGAATAAATACCAGGATTACTACCAAGTACAAGAAAGGAAAGAGGATTTCTTCAAAATCAAACAAAATGAGGATGAATTTTTAGAGGATTATTTGGATAAATTCATGTTCACTCATAAAATAATAAATTATCTACTCACTGAAGATGTTCAAAAATTGGTTTTCTTGAAAGGGTTGGATGAAGACACTAGAGATTCCTTAAATTTGATGGGTGGAGGAGATATAAATAAGTTGGCTTTTGATAAAAAATTTGAACTTTGTACCAACTACTCTCGAATGAAACCTGAAATTAAGAAAGGAAGATTTGGGAAATCTAATGAAGTGGGTAAGTTAATGGAAGAATTCACTAATTTAAAAATAGATATCCTAGTTACACTAATCAGTACCTTGGATGGATTTCAAGCTAAGGCAAATGCAATAGAACCTTTAGCAGTCTACTGTCCTAAGTGTAGATAGAAACATACCCTTAGAGACTATCCACTAGATAGAACTAATGTTTTATCATATGGGATCTGTGATGCAATAGATCATGATACCAAACATTGCACCCTTTTGCCTATTTTAAAGAATCAAATGAAAACACAAGTCCAGTCCACTGAAGAAGTAAATTATATTCAGAGATGAAACTTTGTCCCACAAAACTAGGCTCAAGGATAGTTTAATGCAAGAAATCCAATTAATCCATGGATGGCACCATGGAATGTTTTAGTTCCTTCACCATTTTGGAATCAACCCCAAATTCTATCAATTAAAAATCCATGGGTATGACAAGATTGGATGCTAACACCCCCATGGATGGTGCCACAGCCATAGTAATAATGGGTACCACAACAATAATGGATGCCTCAGTCATATCAATAATGGAATTAGCAGTGGAACCCATAGTCACAATATAGCCAACCAAGAAGACCACTTCAACAACAAACTATTATGCCACCCCTAGTTATTTGCAACAAGGACAAATAAATCAACCCTC
Source organism: Torreya grandis (assembly GCA_037957365.1). Classification (NCBI taxonomy): domain Eukaryota; kingdom Viridiplantae; phylum Streptophyta; class Pinopsida; order Cupressales; family Taxaceae; genus Torreya; species Torreya grandis. The sequence goes on from JARHVA010000458.1 coordinate 995,356, forward strand.
AATGCCTACACAACCAATAACAAATCTAAAAAATTAACAACTAGCACCTATTTATGTTAATGAATAGGAAGATACAATTAATGTTGGATCTATTGAGTGTTTAGACATACATTTGAGATCAGGGAAAACTATACAAAAACCTCCAGTTCTCATTTTTGAGATACCTAATGAAAATGAAAAGATAGAATCATCTCAATTAAAAACTAGAGAGACTGAAATCAAAATAAGTCTTGAAGCAAACAAAGAAAGACCTACTACCCCATTAGTTCCTTTTCCAAAAAGATTAAGAGAAATTGGTATTAAACTAGAATTAAACTTGGTCCAAGAGTTGCAAAAGGTCAAAAATTGAGGTACCCCTTCTACAAGCTATTAGGGATATACCTGATTTAAATAAAATCATCAAAAACCTTTGTATAAAGACACCTGAGAGAAAATTAAAATATCCTAGAACCATTCATGTTGATGGAAAAGTTGCTGATTTATTAGCAGGAAAACTATTAGTTTCAAAATATGTAGATCTGGGAAGCCCAATGATCACAGTTACAATCGGAGGTAAATAAATTCTTAACATCTTGGTAGATTTGGGAGAAGCAATAAATGTTATGACAACTAATACTCTCCATGCATTATCTCTTCTGATAATGCAACCTACAACTACCATTATTCAAATGGCAGACCAGTCTATAATGAAACGAGAAGGGACTATAGAAAATGTTGAAGCACTAATAGAATCTTGGGAGTATCCAGTAGATTTCATAGTTTTTCAACCCAAAACAAAGAATCTAGGATATCCCATAATCTTAGGTAGACCATGGTTGGCTACTGTAGTAGCATTGATTGATTACAAGTCAGGAGACATGACCATTTCTAATGAAATAAAATCCAAATGCATTTCTTTGTATCCTCTTACAAAACCATCAACAAATTGCATACAAGAAATTTGGGTGGATGAATCAGATAAAACATTAAACAATATTTTCTCATTAGCTATGATCATAGTTAAAAAACACTTAGAATAATTGAATGGAGACATATACCTAGAATCTACAGACTCTACCAGTCCAAAATATATGAACTATACCAGTCTAGAAACTATGGATTGCCTTAGTTTAGGATTCTTGGGTCAAACAAAATATTCTAAAACCTCTACTTCTACTTTTTCTATTGTTTCTTCACCATATGATCATGGATTGATTTAGGAAAGTGTGCAAAAATTAGCAGAACAACAACAAACTCATTTCTTAGATGCATTTCATTATTCTTTAGCAAGACTAATTCCTCCTAAAAAATATTTTGTTGATAATGTAACTATGTTTCATAAGCTACTTCCTCATCCATATCCTCTGAACTCATTGATTAATGAGTTTAAGCAAATAGAATCCAACTACCCAGGTACAAAACCAATCATGATATTACCTGGAAATATTTTGAATATCAATAGTTGGTTAACAAATGAAGAGGAAGATCAACTCTTTGAAGTACTGAAAAGACATACCAAGGATTTTGTTTAATATTATAACGACATGAAGAGAATCCACCCTAACATATGCACTCATCACATTTACATAGAATCTATCAAACTGGTTAGACAACCACAAAGAAGAATAAATCTAGCATCAAAGGAAATCATCAAAATAGAAATCCAAAAGTTGTTGGAAGCTACGTTTATTTACCCCATCTCAAACAGCCAGTGGGTTTCACCTCTAGTAATTATGCCCAAGAAAAATATAAAATTAAGGGTATGTATAGATTATAGAGAATTGAAAAAAGCAACACTCAAAGATTACTTTCCTTTACCTTTCATTGATCAAATTCTTGACAACTTGGTAGGAAAGAGATTTTTTTCTTTCCCAGATGGGTTTAGTGGGTATAACCAGATAATGGTAGTAGCTAAAGATCAAGATAAAACTATGTTTACCTACTCTTGGAGAACTTTTGCTTACTGAGTACTTCCATTTGGACTCAATAATGCTCTAGCAACCTTCCAAAGAGCAATTCTAGAAATATTCTCTGACCTTATAAATGATTGTGTTGAAGTATATATGGATGACTTTACCATTTATGGTGAAACTTATGAAGAGGATCTTACCAATCTGGAAAGAGTATTAATCAGATGTGAGGAACACCAATTATCTTTGAGCCATGAGAAATGTTTATTGATGATGGATGAAGGAATAGTCCTAGGACACCATATTTCTACAAAAGGCATTTAAGTAGATCCAAAGAAAGTCAAAATAATCTCCAATTTACCCATTCCACAAACACAAATTGAATTTTTTTTTTGGGACATGCTGGTTACTACAGATGCTTCATAGATAAGTTTAGCCAACTAGTTGCTCCTATATTTGCCTTGCTTACAAAAGACAATACATTCGAATGGAGTGATAGTTGCCAGCAGGCCTTTGAGACCATCAAAGCTAAACTTGTTATTTCTTTAGTATTGAGAGGACTAGATTGGACTAAGCCATTCCATATATACACAGATGCTTCCAATACAACACTAAGATTAGTCCTTGGGTGAAAGGATGAAGAGGGAAACATGTATGCTATATATTATATTAGCAAAAACATGACACCTACTGAGAGAAATTACACCACAACTGAGAGGGAATTCCTAGATGTAATTTATGTAATTAACAAATTTAGACACTACATAACAAGCTACAAGGTATTTGTCTATAGAAACCATTCAAATATTAGATATCTTACCAACAAACCAATTTTGGGAGGTAGGATTATTAGATGGATGTTGCTCTTACAAGAATTTGATGTTACTATTATAGACAAACCAGGGAAGTCTAATGTGGTGGCTAATTTCTTGTCAAGAATAAACACTACAGGTGAAGAAGACCTAGTGGAAGATGACTTTCCAGATGAACAACTATTTGCTATTTCATCAAAATCTCTATGGTTTGTTGATATAGCCAATTACCTCACCACAGGGAAGTTTCCTCTTCACTTTACATAAAAAAAGAAATATTTAATCAAAGAAAGATCTTCTTTCAAATGGATTAATGGAATGTTATTTAAACTTAGACCTGACTATGTGTTTTTTAGGTGTGTGATAAATGGTGAAGCTTATGATATCATCAGAGCCTATCATGATGTACTAGGAGGAGGGAATTACTTAGATCAAAGAACCATATATAAAATCCTACAAGTAGGATACTATTAGCCTCACCTTCATCATCAAGTAAAAAGATATGTTAGACACTGTGATGTTTGTCAGAGAATTGGACAGCCTACTCTTTCAATAGAGATGCCTCTGCACCCTCATCCTCAATTAGTTTTAGAATCATTTAAGAAATGGGGAATTTATTTTATAGGTCCAATGGATCCTGCTTCCATAGGAAGATAATATCTCCTAGTATGTATAGACTATGTGACCAAGTGGGCAGAAGTAGAACCATTAACTCATGCAAGAGAAGAGATGGTAGCTGATTTATTATATGTTAAAATCATTCAAAGATTTGGTGTTCCAAGAGAGATAGTCTCAGATCAAGGACTACAGTTCATGTCAAACATGATAAAGCACTTCATGTAAGTGTATCAAACTTAGCATAGAAAAACATCTCCATACCATCCACAGGCTAATGGGCAAGTTGAAGTCACCAACAGAGAACTAGAAACCATTTTAACCAAGGTTATTAATTCTAACAGAAAGGATTGGGTAGATAAGGTACCAAAAGCTATTTGGGCCTATAATATGACTTAAAAAACAACAACTAGATTTTCACCTTATGAGTTAGTTTATGGTAAGAAGCCTTTATTCTCTATTGAATTTGAATTACAAACTCTAAAAATAGCTGGAGAAGTAGGAATTGAATTAGAAGAAATATAGAAAGAAAGACTCCTATAGCTTAATCAACTTGATGAAATGAGGATGGAATCACTACAAAGAACTAAACTAGTACAACATCAAAGAAAAGTTTGGCATGATGCATAAATCAAGCAATGGAAGTTTCAGAAAGGAGATTGGACACTATTGTTTGATTCCAAATTTCAACAGTTCAAAGAAAAACTACAAACAAGGTGGTTGGGACCTTTTCAGATTGATGAGTTCTATGAAAATGGTTCTATTAAGCTAATACCTATTGATGACAGTAGAGGAGCTCTGTTAGTCAATAGACATAGATTGAAGCTCTATCAGAAAACTCTCAACAAAGAAGAATTTACTCAAAAGGAAAAGGATAAAGTAGCTGTTCTAGAGAGCTTTGCTTCTTTTAGTGAACATGCTCCTTGATAATCTAGGAAAAAAAATTAAAAAATGAAACATAAAAAATTAAAAAAATTAAAAAAAATCAATAGTGAAAATCCTTCCAGGGATGATGTTGACAATGCATGCCCAGAAAACCAACTTGCTAGCTGGCTATGCATTGAAAAAAGGGCTTTGGCTAGAAAACTAGTAATGGCTAGCCAAAGGGAAAAAACAAAAAAATTATAAGAAAATATCATCATGACACTATGATTGGTCATCTCCATGCAATAAACTAATCCATGCAAACTTATTTGTGCAGGATACATGGTGAGCAAAAGATAATGTCTAAGGTTAGAGTAAGTAAGACATATTTTATCTATCTATGTTTAGTTAACTAATTATCTTTAATTTAATTAAAACTTATTCTAAGGAGATGACCCAAATTTGAATCTTCCAAAATGGAATGCCATGACACATGCCATAATGAAAAAGTAAACATGCAACTGAGTTGCCAAAGGTGTATGGATAAGCGTGTAGCTTTGATATAACCAATTGAGTCATCAAGTATCATAATGATGGGATGTCATAAAAAGAGGTTTTAAATGAAGTAATGAATCATTATCATCGTCAATGTCACACATCATCATTTTACATAACTTGTATTAATGAGACAAAATGGCTGGCACACTCTATAGAAACATGCAGTGCCTAACTGTATCAAATCATCATATAAAACTATGAACTCATGCAGTTGTAGCATTTCATGTGAACCATCTCATTTCTATAGACTTCAATAGAAGCTAGTCTATAGATCTTCCATGATTATTGCCTGTAAATCCTCAGTGACTGTTGCCTATCAATTTTGACAAAAGACTAGTCTACACCTCAATTAGAGTTAAAAGAATAGAGTTGACTATAAATATACATAAAAATGGGATAGAAGACAAGATCTGAGCTGAAGGATCTAACAAAGTTTCATAAAGACAAAGCTTCTATGGTAGTGTTTAGAGCCAATGGCTAGCTACCTTTCATTGAAAAGTTTTAGGGTTTCAATGAAATAATGGTAAGTGAATTCATCACTGATCTCACCCTTGAATTTTCAATTATGCTGTTACAACTCAAGTTATAAGCCAAATTATACAAGTTTTAGAAGAGGGAATGAGAGCTACAAGCAGAATTTCATTTAGTGATTTAATAAGTTAGTTTAATGGTAATGAGCAGACTATAACTTCATGTCTAGTAGATTTTAATGGAAATTCAAAATGGATTAGTAAAAGTTCACTTCTTGAACTTTGGAAATATGTTGCCAAGTGGGTACTCAAGTATATCATTTGTGAAGGGCAACACAATCTTTTAGGAAGAGATTCCATGAAAATGTTAATACATCTTAAGCATGGGAGACAAAACCCTCAGTACAAAATTAATCTCCCATCCTTCTTATATGGTGCTCTGTAAGTTATGTATACAACCCCTAATGATACTCTTAGGAATCATGGCCTTATTCATCTCATTATCCAACATCACTTCCTTCAGCAAGGACAAGAGGTCTATGAGGAATTTTAGAATAGTCTAGCACAACAAATTCTAAATTTGCCTACACAAGAAACCCTAAATGTACCATAGGAACACTCATCTCTACCTACTACATCAGTGGAGAAAACAACACTAAGGAAAAAATCTCAAACTGTAATCTCCATATAAATCCCATCTTCTTCTTCTTCAAGAAGAATCATAAGGTCTTAAAACCCTAAAATTTCAAGGTCCCCATAAGAACCTCATGAGTTTATAATACAACCAATTTCCTTGTCAGGAAGAATAAAATTGAGATAGAAGGTTGCTATAGAACCTAAGAAGACCAAGGGTTTGGTGGTGGAGAAGGAAAGCTAACCAAATGTAGCTCAAAGAGTAACTAAAATAAGGAGGAGCCTCATTCTGATAGATGAAGATGAATAAGAAGTTGTAGATATTTTAGATAGTCTTAAAATGGTGTCTCATTCCCCTATACATCAAAATATCTTTGCACCTACAAATATTTAAGAAATTAATTTTGAAAGGAACTCTCCAATCATAATGGAGGAGCCAATTCTAGAGGAAAAGCCACACATAATAGAGGAATTAAGTATGGCAGAATAACCACCTATTCTAGTTGAAACTACAATGGAGAAAGGGAAAATTATATGTAACAATGAGAAAGGAAAGTCATCTAATCTAAATGATCCTATTTTGTAGTTAATTTTGCAGCTTTCTCAAGCTCAAGTTCTTGAACAATAACAAATAGTTGACATTGCTGACTTGATCAGTCAATTACAGAACATGGATCATCTCCACTCATTATTGGTGCAAAAATTAGATATAGCATCTGTTGATCATGTAGTAGAATTTCACAGATTAGAGGAAATATTAAAGGAACATGAAAATGAACAAATAGATCTTTAGATATATGTAATAAATTTGAAGAAGGAAAATAGGAGATTGCAGAGTTTGGTAAACTCTTCTAAAGCACCTATTGTTGTACCTTCTCCTCCCTTGAAAATACTACATCAAATTGAAGAAGAATATTTTATACTTAAACAGAAAAACAAAGATGCAATTTTTTCAAACAAACTCTTGGAAAATGAAAATAAAGAATTAGAAGCTAAAGTCCAAGAGTTAGAAGAAAATTTACAGGATGCATGCAAATTAGGGGAAACTCTTTTGGCATGTAGGAATCCTTCTCCTGCATATAGCTTATTTTTATTTGAACAATTTTATAGATGGCAACTTTTGTGGATCTCTTGTTATCTTCCTTACAAAATTTTGTAGCCAAAAACATTTTTAGAAATTTTCTATAGTGCTGAACCTAATCAGTAGGATTTGCTTCGTGAATTTTACTTGCATGACTTGATTCTAGGAAATCATGAGCACAATAAGTTTTTGAGAAATCTTCATGTAGGAGAAGTTCAATTGAGAACATTACATTCTATATTCAAATATCAAATAACATGGAAAGAAATATTTGAGGATTATACAAATCATGCTAAGACTATAGGATTGTGTGTCAGACCAGCCTTTCCTATTCCCAGATTAATCAAACAGAATTTTAACTGTGCTTTGTTATACGATAAAGTTAAAACATATTATTTATAGGCTTTATATGATTGTGTTGTTTATTTTGATTTATTTTCAAGACAAAGTTTTGATTTAGTGGTGACTACAAGTGTAAATAGATGGGACCAAATTTTAGTGCCTCTTAAAAGATAAGAGGTCATGTCCCCAAATAACTTAAGATGGAGTATGAGGAGAGCATCCTCAATTTTGGAAATCTTAATAGAGGTAATAAACTCTGGGGGAGAGTAGAAATAGATTGGCATGAGATATAGACCCCCTTTGCTGATCACATCTATTCCAGGATGGTAGAGTTAGGCTCCACAATTAGAGGAGCAATTAAATATTGGAAGTAAATGATTTAAACACATCAAGGATTTCCCAGTAATTCAGACAGACATATAATAGATGAATTTGATGAATATGACTTGAGTCAGAGTGTGAAAAGCAGAAGCTAGAGCTATGAATACCAATAAATGTTTGCAATGGGACTTGCAAAAGGTAAAGCTTGGGGGAGATGATGAGCTCAGAATATGGCTCATTATTGACATGTTATTACCCTCAATTCATCTCTCTAAGGATATTATCTTATGCAAATCTTAGATTGCTAGATAGCTATTACATGGAAAATAGATATTTGTCTTTTTTATATTGAACCAAAGACTAAGCCTTTACTTTGTCATTAATGTCTAATTCATAGCATGTTTTAATGATTTTTATTGTGAAGAATGCTCAGGAAAAAGACACGGGCAATATAAAGTGAACGTACAATTTTGATCTTCATCTAGCATAACTATGGACTCTATAGGCTTGGTTCTATAGACTTTGCAGGCTTGTTTCTATGGACTCTGTAGGCTTGTTTCTATGGACTACATAGGATTGGTTTTATGGAATCTATAGGATTGTTTCTATGGACTCTGTAGGCTTGCTTCTATGGACTTTGCAGGTTTGTTCCTACCAAATCTACAAGGTCAATTTTGAGAATTCTGTAAGGACAATGCTACAAATGGGGAAGTTGGTGGCCAGATAGGATAAGTGAGAATCATTCCAGCTGGAATCAAATAAGGAAAATAACTACCTACTATTTTTTAGGATTTAATTTTGATAAAGTTGTAAATATATTTGATCTTCAGACTATTATAGGATAAGATATCTATTTTATTGGAATAACTGGATCTCTTGAAAATCCAATCTCTTATCTTTAGATGAATGGATCGACCAAGGAATCCTATTCCTTTGCATCCTATTTTGAGTTGATTATATTAGTATAAAATGTAAGATTGTCATATACTATAAAATGAGATATCAGATGATAGAGAGCGGATAATAGAGAAAAAGATCTATACAAGCATATTACAAGTTTCAGCCAGATTGTAATCATTTCATTTTTATGAATTAATACTTCAATTCCTAGTACTGATTAATATTTGTTCCTGAGTTTGAGAGGAGCAAGGGCCCACTCTCATCAGAACTAGGAATTGTGTATGGTATTTATGTTATGTTTTACTAATTTGTTGTTATAATTAATTAGAATCTTGTTACTCATAAAAACATCAAAATAAATTCATAGTTTTAAAAAAAGCATTTTCTTATATCAAAGTTATTTCCTTCTAAGAAATGCGTGTTTTCATTTAAATCAAATGTGTAAAACAAATTTCCTTTTGTTAGTGAATAAGTGTGATTTTACTTTCCATGTAAACGTAAATAGAAGTGTGATTTTACTTTCCATGCAAACGTAAATAGGAGTGTGATCTTTTACTTTCAGCAAAAGAGTGGATTGATTTGATTTCTTCATTTTCAACAAAAGAGTGAATCACGTACTTTAGGAAACATTTCTTCTCTAGTAAAAATTAGAATAGGATAATAAAACACCCCCATAAGTAGCCTTCTAGATCTACCATCACATACCTTATTGCAAAGAGCTTTGGACACCAGCCCTGGTTGATAAGACATCAATTAAATATTGATTAAATGAGGAGTTAAATGACACTCATCAATTGATACATGGTTGTTTTATCCTATGTGAGGAGACCATATGCTCCAAATTTTAGAACATGCACTTGAGTGAAGTAAAAGATATGGAGGTACAAAGTTGGCCTTCCAAACAAATAAGTAATAGTCCCCATACTTAGTCATTTTTGCATAAAGTTAAAGTTTAAGACAAAATGGAAATCCAAAACTTTTTGGGAGTTTATAAATCTAGATATATAATGTTTATAAATTCAAATACGTCAAAGTGTTTGTTGGTTAACAAAGTTAAATATTATGACCAAATGAAGTCCAACAGTGTGTAGGCGATCATACTAGAATGATCTATTAGTGTGTATTGATTAAAATGGTAAGAAGTGTTTGAGGTTTAATTATGAGAAAATATATAGGATTAGGATTTAATGATGAGAGTGTGTTCATATATATTTATCAAATGATGTGCACTACATGATAAAGTCCTGACTAATCTACAAAGATCGATGGTGCATGATGAGTCAATATTGCAAGAGTGCACGAGATGAGGTCAACATGTTCAAGGTTTAAATTTTGGGAATTGGGAAAATATGAATTATATTTTAGAAAATATTAATGGTGCATGTTTAATATGATCATTGAGGACACAATATGTGATCACAGTGTTCAAAGTTTAACTGTGACCATTGGCATTTAAATATTACAAAAGTTAGACTAGTATCTAGTTTTCAAGCCATATATTTTGATCCAGGATGAATTTTCTCATGTAGTAAAAATAAAAGTGGTATAGGCATCCACATAACATATATAAATATAGATTTAAATGTCTGAGTATATGTACATACAAAGTTATTGAGCTCCAAATTTAATTATATGTTTGACTATGTTTTGCAAGTAACCTGAGAAGGGTAATTGAGCTCATTTTGATGTTATTTCAATGTTTAATGATGAATTATATATTTTATAATGTTTTAAACTATATGAGGATAATTTATGTGAATTATTAAGGTTTGAACAATAATATGTAGTATGAACAAAGGTTTATAAGTTGATTGTGTGTTCGTTCATGGTGATTGTGTGCACAAAATGTTGTTTGAGTAGATTGTGCTTAAGCAGAAGGGTAATTTGATGGATATGGGAACTTAAGAAGGACCTATATATCATGTGGAATGGAATAATGAATTATAAAGTGTTCTTATGTTCTTATTTTTCTTGGATATGTGTCAAAGAGGTAAATGGGTCATCATAGGACCTAAAAGTGGCTTAGGCCTATTTGAAAATGGATTTTGCTTAAGTGTGACCCATGTGAGATGACTTGAGGATGAAGGAATGTATTGTGGATGATAAGGAAAGATTGTGATCTTATTAATTCTTGATTTATCTATAAATTTTGAAACCAAATGTGTTGGTTTCTAGGCATGTGGAAGACTTGAGAGATAAACAAGTGCAAGGTGTATGTGAGATTTGTGGAGTGAAAGAGAGGTAGAGAACGCATTTGATGAATTGATGATTAGAGTAGATTTATGACTATTTTTATGAGATTTAGGTCATATTATGATGTTATAAAAGTGATTTTGTAGTTTAATGATATGCGAAGAGGTTTGAGTGTGCATATGAGGGAAATTTGAGTGAAGGAGAAAAATTATGGCATGCCTATGTGAGAGGCTTGTATGAGATAAAGAGAGAGTTTTTGTAGGGGTTAGATAAAGAGAGATCCATCATAAGTTGTTAAATTAGTACCAAGGTGAAGTGTTCAAATTAGGGTCTAAATGAGTTGATCTTACTTATGGTTAGTTGCTCCTTGTGAAACAGTTGTTTCACTAAAGGCCTTTGGTCAAGAGGATATGATCAAGGTTTGATGGTCTAAAGGAGTTGACCATTAACTTGTTTGTAATTTATTATAAGATAGTTGTCCATGTGTTTTAGGCTTGAGATTGGGTTTTATTACCCATGAGGTTTTCCCATAGGAACTATGTGTTATGTGTTTGATCTTGTGTATGCATTGAATGAATGACCTCTCTTGTTAATATTTCTTGATCAAATTGATATATGCTAATTGTTTAAATAGTTTGAAAAGATTATATTTGAGATTTAAATATCTAGTCTCACTAATTCACCCCCTTTAAATGATTTTACCTCTAAAAATTGTTATCAGAGTAGGCCCTTTGGTAAAGGCTTGACAACTTAAAGGTGATTCGAGGTATAATATGGGTAATCATCAAGGAGGTTTCTATGATAAGAAATCACTAATGTTCAATAGATCTAATTATGATTTTTGGAGTGATAGGATGAGGACATACATTATTTCCCTAGGGTTTTTTGTATGTAAATCTATTGTGGATGGTTATGTTGCTCCTACTAGTCCTCCATCTAGTGTTGTAGACAAGAAGTTATTTGGGAACAATTACAAGGCAATGAATGTTATCACTTATGGTCTTTAAGAGACTAAATACACTAAGGTAATCCATTGTAAATCTGATAAAGAGATATGGAAAAAAATGAAGATCATTTATGAAGAAGATTCAAATGTTAAGCTTGCTAATTTGTAAACTCACATAAGGCAATTTTAAAATCTCAAGATGAACGAAGAGGATTTTGTGGCATCCATTTTGTAGAGAGTTGATGAGATTGTGAACATCATCATAGGTCTTGGAGATAACCTTGAAGAGGATACTATAGTTCAAAAGGTATTAAGGTCTCTATCCCTCAAGTTTGATTTAAAAGTATCTGCTATAAAATAAAGTCATGATCTTACTCAGTTGAAGATGGATCAATTGTATGGCACCCTTACTACCTATGAGATGAGGAAGAATGATGATATACCATTAAATAAGGAATCAAAATTTAAAATAGACATGAATCCAAATAATAAATTACAAGTTAAAAACCTAAGGAAGATGAAATTTTTGATATAGATGAGGATGAACTAATTTCTTTAATTTCAAGGAAACTAAGAATAGGTTCAGGCAAGTTTAAGGGTAAACTACCCCTCAAACGTTTAAATTATAGAGAAGTAGGACATTTTTCTAATAAGTGCCCTCATAAGTATAAGAAGGATGATGATGAAGAGAATGATAAAGGTCATGATGATGTCAATAGATCATTTAGGTTTGATAAAAGTAAAAAGGGATTCAAAAGGTTTGACAACAACAAGAAGTAATCAGATGAGAGTGAAGTCAGTGACTCAGAGTATGATCATGAAGATGATGGTCCTATTGAATATGAAGACTTTTTTATGGTTGAAGAAGGTAGTTTCTCACATCAAAAGGAGTCTACTTGGTATGATTCAAATAATGATGAAGATGAGGTAGACTATGAGACTGCATTGATAAATGCTCATGAAGAACTGAATATTGAGAAGAAGATCAATAAAAAGATGAAATCTAAAATCAAGGATTTTGAGGATCAATTTAGTGTGTTTGAGGTAAGAATGGATGAATATGCCAAAGATCATGAAGATATAGTCAAGCATCTCAGTTATAAATTTAAAGTCTTGTCTACAAGTCTAAAAGCAAAAGAAGAAGACTGCTCAAGGTATGCTTATGAGATTATGTCTTTTAAAGATGAGTTAGAGAAATTTACAAGCAAGGTAAAATCATTTTTCAAGTTTCATAAAAGTTATAATGATATAGATGATATCCTAAAGAGCCAAAAGTCAACTATTTATATATCTAAATTGATTTTTAATGAACATCCAAAAGTTACTTCTCAAGTTCACATGAATTTCAATGAGATAAAGGTGGTTCAATCTTTGAAGATAAATCATAAAAAAATGAAGGTGTTGGTATAATGAATTAGAATCAGATTAGACAACCAAATTCCATGAGGTATGCAAGTTTTAATGGTTACTATTACACATGTAATCAATTTGGTCATAGTGATAGAGAATGAAAGAGACCCATTAGAAATGAATTTGCATGGAACCATGATAGGGATCATCAGTCAAAAGGTGTGAAAAAGGTTAAGTGATTCAACTATCTTAATGAGGGACACTTTGATAAGCATTGTCCAAATAAGGAAAGGAAAGGTAAGTTTTCTCCAAAAATATCAATTTTTTTTAGTTGTCATGACATTGGACACATTGATAGTTTTTTTCCAAACAAGGTAAGACAGGTTGAGTTTCTATCAAGAAGTATGGTTTGCTACAACTGTGAACATAGAGGTCACATTTCTAGATTCTACAAATAAAGGCCATTAAATCATAATAAATTCAATTAGGTTCCAAGAGTGAAAAGTAGAAGGCAAGTTAACTCATGGAGGCCAAAAGTGGTACTTATGAGTCATGATAAGACTATAGGTCTAAGTAATCAATTTTTTATGGTGAAAAATGCTATATAAGTTGAAGAATATGAAGGGATCTCATTATCTACTCATTTTGAGAATGAAGAGACCAAGCTCAAAGAAAAGACCAATGTGTTATTTGAAGCTAGTTATCTAGTAAATATGGATCCAAGTGAACATCCTGCTAATGATGAGCAATTTTAATTCAAAGAACATCAATTATCAGTGCCTAGTGATGAGGTTAAGAACTGCAAGGTTGATTCCTCAAATGAAAAGGTATGTAAAGATTCCATAGTTACTCCATATGTTATTAATTCTATCTTAGAAGAAAATGAGAGTGATATAGAAAAGGAACTAGTTGTCATAGTTTAGACAAAGAAGAAGAATAAGAATGAGAGCAAGTTTTATAACTGTAAGAGGATTCTAGTGGTTACTGAGGAGATATGGGTCACTCTTGGCTTCACTTTATTTTAGTGCATTGTGGTGTAAAGGATGTCTCTATCTATACTTCTTAAAAGACTCCTTTTAAGTGGAAAAAGAATGTTGTTGTGGTATTATTTAGATGATCCTAAAAGGCTAGAGATGAGTGTTTTCAATTGTAACAAGTATGTCCAAGAGGAAGAGATGCTGTGGTGATGTCAAAGTGATGGCATAACTATATTTGGTCAATCTACAGGGTTAGATTGAAGATTTTCAAGTGGCAAAAAAGAATTTGTATTTTTTCAAGATGAGATTTTTGCATATAAAGGTTTGTTGACCTTATTATAGCATGCTCTAGGTGGTTTTATGGTCTGAAGGTATGTTGAAGTCAAGTTGGATATTTTTATTTGCTATCTAGTTTCCCAGTTTGTGCTTAAGAGTATGCAGGTCCTAAAATGGGTTATATGATGTATGGGTTCCAAAATATGTGGATGTTTAAATTTTGGTCAAAAAGTGTGTAACGGTTTTCTCCAAGTTTTCAAGAATTTTTAGAGGTAGACGTTGACTGGAAGGTGTTGTGTTGACCTTGTTTGTTTTAAGATTCTAGGGTTTTAGGCTCTACTAGAAAATTAGTTTACCTTATGATTTAAGGTCTAAGGATTTTTCATTTGTTTAATGGGACAAATGGGTTGTAAAATAAACATTCATAAAGATTTTAAGGTTTGTGGTTCTCAATTTATTCAAGTTTTTTTGTCAAGTTAGAGTTGGGTAGTAGGTTTGTGAAGGAAGTATGTTTTATAGGTTTATCTAGGTGTTTAAATTTTTTATTATTTAGGTTTCATATAATATTGATCTAGATATGAAGTTTTAGGTCTTGATGATGTGTCTACTAAAAGTTATGGGCTCTGCAAGTTCTAAGTAGGGCTACAAGAAGACTAGACAGGCCTAGTGGGAAGATGAGTGCATTTTGTTCTATTTATCCAAAAGAGAAAGGTATGTATGTTTCAAGGAGAGTTATAATGTTTTATTATAACATGTTTCCTATTTTATGAGTGGCATGAATTTTTTTATTGTCCTTGAGTTGGTTTGAGATAGAAGGCTAGTAAGCCTATATGGTGGTTCTTCATGGTGTATGGAGATCTGAAGATGATCAAATGATGAAATGAATAAAAAATATTAGGAGTCCATTTTATATGATTATTGGTGATTTACATAATATTTTATTATTATTTTGTGTTCTTTATTCATTGGTTTTAGTTATTAGTTGAAGAGAGTGTTGGCATGGAGCAAGAGGAAGGTGTCAAGACAAGAAGAGGCAGGTTCAAGTTAAGGGGGATTTAGTATTATATTTATAAGATGGTCTAATATTTTTGGTGGTATTTTTATGTCTTTAAGATTATTTGGTTCCCACTTTATCATTGTGTCAAATGGGAAGATAGTTTTTGTTGTGTGAGTGCTTGAAGAGAGAGAAGGAAGATGAATTGTATGATGTGTGTTGACATCAATGAAAAAAGGGGATATTGTTGGAGATTTGTCAATGATTTCATGGTGATGTCATGGAGGTGTCTTGATGAGTGGATGAAGTTATTTTATATCCTAAGTAATAATGACAAAGTGTACAATGTGCTTGTCCTAGTATGTTAGAAGTTAGTCTATTTGATCTTCTATTTTGGTATGGTTAGAGATGATCAAGGATGAGTATGGTGGTTTGATAATGAGAAAAGGGACCTATAAAAATTCAAGAATGGTTTGAGTGATTATTTAGGTGAGTTTAATTCACCCAGTTTATCATTGTTCTCATCTAGACTTTTTGGGTCCAGTAGCAAAAAATCTAAGTAGGCAATTTGTTGACATCACCATTACCACATATGGATGAGTCAGGGGGAGTTGGTCATATGGTTTTGATAAAATTAGTCTCTATTTTATATGTAATAAATCTTAGGCCATGTGCCTAAGCATAGTTAAATATATTTGGGTGAAAACTTGGGCTGTCAGGGAGTTTGATAGTGTTTTCCCATACTTGGCCAAATTCGCATGAAGCAAAAAAGAGTTGAGTAAGCAGTTTGGTGATGGTAATATCTCACACATGTGGACATTTAAAAATAAGATGATAATATGGGTTTGTTTAGTTTTTTTCCTAGTTTATTTTATCTAAATTTTATATCATACACAAAAGCATGAAAAAATATATGCAAGTGCAAAGTTAGCCTTCCAAGTAATTCTTGACATAGTTAGCTCTGTAAATTGATAAATTTGAGGAGGAATTTTAATATCATCATATCTCATAGTGTGAGAGTTACAGGAGAATATTGACACATGGTTATATTTTACTATGTGAGGAGATCATATGGTCCAAATTTTAGAACATGCACTTGAATGAAGCAAAAGATATGGAGGTACAAAGTTGGCCTTCCAGGAAGATAAGCAATGGTCACCATACTTAGTCATTTCTATATAAAGTTAAATTTTAGGACCAAATGGAGATCCCATGGTTCACAAGATTTTATACATATAGATATATGATTCATATCAAGTTAAAGAGGTAAAAGTGTTTGGTGGTTAATAGAGTTAAAGATCAGGACCAAATGAAGATCCAACGATGTATGGGTGATCATACTAGAATGATCTAACAGTGTGTATTAAGCGAGATGGTAGAAGTGTTTGAGGTTTAATGCTGAGAAAAATTATATGATAAATATATAGTGATGATTGGGTGTTCGTATAGACTGATCGAATGGTGTACACTGCATTATAAAGACTTGATTGATCCATAGAGATCGATAGTATGTGATGAGTCAATATTGTAAGAGTGCACAAGATCAGGTCAACATGTTCAAGGTTTAATATTTGGGCATTGGTTCACTATGAATTAAATTTTTTATAAGATCAATGATGTTTTAAAAATCTAATTAGTTTTTGAATTTTAACTATGACCGTTGGCATTTAAATATTTGAATTTTACAAAGACCAATGTTTGGTGTTTGAGCCATATATTTCAATACAGGATGAATTTGATCATGCAGTAATAATCAAAGTGGTAGAGGAATCCAAGGTGAATATATAAATATATTAAGGTATGAATGTATGTACAAACAAATTTATTGAGCTCTAAATTTAATTGTGTGTTTGAATGTGTTTTGCAAGTAACTTGAGAAGGGTAATTGAGCTCATTCTGATGTTGTTTCAATGTTTAATGATGAATTATATATTGTATCATGTTTTAGAATTTATGAGGATCATATTTGTGCATTATTATGTTTTTAACAATCATATGCATTATGAAAAAAAAATTAGAAGTTGATTGTGTGTTCATTCATGGTGATCATGTGCATAAAATGTTGTTTGAGCAGTTTGTACTTAAGAATAAGGGTAATATGATGGATATTGGAACTTAAGGAGGACCTATAGATCATGTAGCATGGGTTCATGAGTTATAAAGTGTTATTGTTCTCTTAGTTTGCTTACATAAGTGTCAAAGAGGTGAATGGGTCATCATAGGACTTAAAAGTGAATTAGGCCTATAAGTCTAACCCATGTGAGATGCCTTAAGGATGAAGAAATATATTATGGCTAAAAATAAAATAATATAATATTATCTTGTTAATTAATTATTTATATATAAATGGTGAAACCAAATGTGTTGGTTTCTAGTCATGTGGAAGACTTGAGAGAGAGATAAGTGCAAAGTGTATATGAAAGTTATGGAGCGAAGGAGAGATAGAGTGCCCAATTGATGAATTAACGATAATAGTAGATTGATGACTATGTGTATGAATTTTAGGTCATATTTATGATGTCATAAAAGTGCTCTTGCAGTTTAATGATATGTCAAGAGGTCTGAGTGTGCATATGAGGACAATTTGATTGAAGGAGAGAGATTGTGGTATGCCTATATGAGAGGCCTATATGAGATAGAGAGAGTTTTTTAGGGGTTAGATAAATATAGATCCATCATCAGGTGTTGAAGACATAAATACTAAGGTGTAAGTGTTCAAAATATGGTCTAAAAGAGTTGATCTTCCTTAGGGGTAGTTGTTCCTTGTGAAACATTTATTTCACTAAAGGTATTTAGTCAGGAGGATATGGTCAAGGTTTTATTGTCTAAAGGAGTTAACCAATATCTTGTTTATAGCTTAATATAGGATAGTAGTCCAAGTGTTTCAAGATTGATAGTGGGTTTTATTCCCCATGAGGGTTTTCCACAGGAACTATATGTTATGTGTTTGATCTTGTGTATGCATTAAATGAATGAGCTCTCTTGTTAATATTTATTAATCAAATTAATATATGTTGATTTTTTAAATAGTTTGAAAGGATTGGATTTTAGATTGAAATATTTGGTCTCACTTATTTACCCCCTCTCAATGATTGTACCTCTAACACATTCATGTTGACAAAATAATTTACAGTTCTCTCTCACTTAAGTTTCCTATCTCTTTTATGATTTTCGATGAAATATTAATTCTTTTGGATGACCATACCATATTCATTAGAATTAAAATAGGTGATATCCAAGTTAAACATTTTATATTTTATGAATCCTCAAGCACTTGTGTTGCTTTGGACCTGACTTCATTAAAACACTTATATACTCAGAATGTACCCTTAAATCCACACACATTACATGTAAAGGATATGATAGAAGATAAATGCCTCCCTTAGGTTGTGTTTTGATTCCTATTACCATTCTTCCCATAAATTTTCATGTGAAGTTCATGATATTTAACTTTCCACTTTCCTATAATATATTACTTGGTTAACCTTAGACACCTAGCATGAGAGCAGTTACTTCATCTACCTACTAATGTGTCAAATTCCCTTACAATGGTGTTATATAGAATATTTAAGGGTACATGAATCCTTGGAATTATAAATAATTACAAGAAAGAGGTGTTTTTAAAATATACACTCTTGAACCCTTACCTAGTATTCTATTTCGATAATCCTATTGATTTAAATATCCCATCAACTCTACTAGAGGTTATAATGGTCATACATAATTAATTATAAATATTCATCCTAAAATTTTAGACTCTGACGACGATGAATCAAATGAGATAAGATTAAATCTAGTCTCTCCCCTAACATCATCACTCAACTTCCTCCTTATCTTATACCCTAATCCCATCAACAACCTATTGATGAAATACAAGTTATTTTAAACAAAACTAAACACTCCATTCACCATGTTTTCTCAATCGATAAAATTGTCAACACATGTACTATTGATTTACATACACCCAAATATGATGACATAAATTATTTATATGACCCATTTTAGCTAAATTTGTTCATGCTAAAAATGTTGAGGTTCTTAGATATCACTCTCCTTTATTATAGTCTTTCAATTCTTTTTCTATCATTAATTTTGTTATAGTACCTGATGTTAGTTTTTCCTCTATTATTCATAGGTTAGAGATGGATCACACACATATTATGCATCAAGTCACTATAAAAACTCTTAGGAGTATGTTTATGGATCATTCTATGACATGACCTTACCATTTTTCTAGATATCATGATCTTTTTAGTTTTCTTCTTCTACAAATGTTAGCCACTTTGTTGAGGCCCACTTCACAACCATCCATAATAATGGATGAGCCTAGTCTAATTTCAAATCTAACTTATCCCTTCCTTATTTATGGTATTCTACCATTACCGAAGCCTTATCATTTACCCACATAATGGGAAGATAATCCCTATTATGATATTCATAGAGTTGTTGGTCATTGGACCAAGGATTGTCATCTACATCAGTAGTTTTAGGCTTCTTCCTCTACTATTTTAGTTAGTAGACCTCTAACATATACTAATAAATGCATTTTTTGATTCCATGGAACAAATAACCATTCCTATTGTTTCTCTCAATTTCCAATCAATTCTTACTTAAGGAAGAACATAAGAAGCTAGTAATAAGGGTATGGTAGAAAAACCTAATTATTGTACATGCGTGATCTAGATGAGTGTGAAGAGATATTTTTTGTCTTAGAAGGATGACCTATAGATAATAAATTAATAACAAATGGGTTGTTATAAAAATAGTAAGGTGGACTACCTAGTGTGATTTAGATCTAAGAAGTGTGATCTTGCTAGGAGGATATCAATCCATTCTTTGATAACAATTAAGTTGAAAGAGATAAAAGTAAAATACTTGCATCAAATAACAAAAATTACTAAAATTAAGTACAAGAAGAAATGAATGATTTTTAGATAAAATAACTAAATATAGTAATAACATGTCAATACTAGTGCTAAAATAGATTAGGTTAGGTTTAGAAAATTAGCTAGGGGTCTTTGAATAGATAGGGACATAGACGGTTAGATTTGGTTAGGGGTGAGGGGTTAGAATTATATTTATATTATTTATTATCATCGTGACCATCGATGGTTAAGGTGACCATTGGTGGTTACGCTGACCATTGACAGTTGAGTAACCATTGACAGTTGGAGGTGACCATTGGTGGTTATGCTGACTGTTGATAGTTGCCTGTGGATTTTGAAGGTACTCAAAAAAGAGTTAAAAAATGGGTCAATGATTAGGTAAACATTTTTTAAGGTTCTAGTTAAGGATGGGGAAGTCATTAGATAGATGTAGAAGGTTTGATTTAGGCTTGAAAGTTGGAAACCAAACAAATAAGGTTGAAATATAAAATGTACCTATTTCTTTCTAATGATTGATGGTTGATTGCTATAGTAATTTTATTAGAGTAATGATACTTTGCCTCAAGACCAATTTTAGTAAAGGTTTAGATCTCTATTATAGTTGCTAAATTATTGGAAGGAAGACTGACTGGAAATCTTGAATACATGTGTGTTAAAATGCTTATGATGATGGATCCTTTCTCACCTCCTACTCCCCTCCTTTTATAGGCAAAAAGAGATGGAGGATAGAAGGTTCAATATGAGTTTGGCTTATTGAATTCAATTCTTGAGAGTTATTTAGCACCAAGTAAGGTAGACATATTATATTATGTCGTGTTATCTTGTACACAACTGGTATTTGTATTAAAATAAGGAAGACCCAACTGTTTATGGTTATCCTAACCATCGGTGGACACGCTAAATGTTGATGGTCAAGGGCTTAAAGGAAAATTGGTCAAGGTGAGTTAAAAATGGTTGGATAATGGTTAAGTTAGTGATTTAGTGAGTTTAGTTAGCTAAGTAGTGAACTAGACCTAAGGCTTGATAGGTTGGTTAGTGGATGAAGAAGAGGTAGGTGGTCCCTAGGGGTTTATGAGGCATTTCAACATCTAGAACCATTGTGTGTGGTTTTCTAGTGTTTACATTTTTCCCTTCTTTGTTATGTGGATTTGAATTAACAAGTTAAAAAATGAAAATAGATTACTGGTTGAAGGTCTAGTTACTCTAAGTATGGGAGGAGGTGTTTCCTATCAAACCAGGAGTCAATGAGATAAAACTGAAAACAAGTAAGGGTTTGACAAGAAGTTTATGGTGAGTTATGAGGTTGGTGACAAGGATGGTTAGGCATTTGAAATGCAAACATACACATAAAATGTGACTAAGTATAATATCAAATATAATGTAAAGACTAAGGTTACCTATTTGGTAAAAATAAGGTCAGTTTTAGAAGGACTGGTGATGGGGTAATTAGGCCATAGTGTTAGGCATAGCTGATTAGGTCATTCCTATCAAGTCTCTTAGATAGGGTCAATGGTCTTTTTGGTATCCAAGGTAAGAAGTGATCTTGATAAAAACATAAATGGTTTAGTGTGCACTAGTTGGTATAAATTTAAATGTTCAACATGGCAAGGTTGGTTAGTATGATCAAAAAGGACCAAGGTAGGGTCATCTCAAAAATATGTGATAGTTTGGGAGAAAAATGGCCAATGTCAAGGTGGGTGTGGTTTAATGGTTGGTTGGATAATGGTAACCTCCAATATTTTAGGTAGGTGGAGAAGGGTAATCTCCAAAAGTGTGGCACTAAGGTGTTGGTGCCTTAAAATTGTAAAATATGGGTTTCCTAAATGGTGATGGTCAGGGGTCCTAAACATAACCATTGATGATAACCCTGACCATTGATGGTTAGGGGTAAATTCTAAAACCATGGAACATAAAAAGTGAAAATGAAAATTTATTTTCACTATTTTCTATTTGACTTCCTATGACTTTCATGTGTTTGGTGATTTGGCATTTTATGAGTGATAGTAGTGATGAAGTGGGGTCAAGGTATTGACTAGGTTATTATTAATTGGAGGTGAGATTGACCAGATGGTTGAGTGGACCTAACTATTGGATTGATGATGCAAGGTAGACAAGGATGTGGCTAAATAGCAAGATGCAAGATTCATCCCTGGCAGTGGTCAAGGAATGAGGTAGGTGGTGTTTTTAAATTACTAGATTAGTTGATTTAGATCATTTTGAAGTTGAATTTGGTTCTTTTGTGTTTATTTTGGTAGGTTTTTGTGGGGGTTTTACCCTAATTCTAGGTTTTGGTTTGATTTGTAAAATTAATGGGTGAAACTTGAAATTGAGGGAGTAGTTAGGTTGGGGGTAGGGTAGAGGGTAGAATTAGGGTGTTTTATTTCTATTATGGGTAGTTTTTTGGTAGTTTTTAGGTATGTAGGGTTAGGTGTTTTACCATTGAAAATCACACATAGTGACCATCGATAGTTATACCTAACCATCAGTGGTCAGACATGGCCATCGATGATCAACTACCAAAGCTAAAGGGTCACATGGCTGTCGATAGTTGTAATGACCATCGAAAGTCAAGAGAATGATCAAGTGTTTAATAAAAAATAAAGGAGATGAGTGGGATTTTAAAATGTTTTTAGAATTTAAAATGTTAGGGGTTGGTTGGTATAGGGTAGGTGTCAAGTAGGAATGGTGTGTTGAAATGTTTATGGATTATGGTAGGTGTTTTTTGATAATAGAGTTAAGTCTAAAGGTAAGTTGAAAATGTTGTAGCATTATAAGGGTATCATTTAGTATAGGTTGATTTAGGTGGGTTTAGGTTGATAAAGATGTTGATGTAGGTATAATTAATGAACTAAATGAACATGAGGAATGGTAAGGGAAAAGCAAGTGTGTATGCTAACTTTGAATTTTATAGGCATAAGATCAGATCTAGATGAGGGATAGGGTTCTTTGAATCTTTGTAGAGATACATAGAGGGATGACTGGGGATGATTGGACACATATAGAGGAGGTTAACCTTAGAGCTATGAGACATTACCAGTGCATGTTGCAAGATGTCACAATGATCATGACCCTTATTAAGAGATGGGATCTGGCCATGAATACCTTCCTCTTGCCAATAAGAGAGATGACCATCCTACTAAAGGATGTTTATAGGATTACATAGCTACCTATTGGGGGGAGTTGACACACCATATTGAGAATGAGGAAAGGGATGAGTAGATGGAGCTTCTATATGATGAGGATTGGGCCCTTACTAGTTGTTATGCTAATAGCTTTAGCTATAGGCCATTTTACTAGAAGGATTGAGATGATAGATGATTGATGATGATGATGGTGGTAGTCTCTTATTTTACATTGCTTGATTTTAGTAGTGGGTGAATTCCTTATTTGTTGTTGGGAGTATTAGTGGATATGTTTCTTGGTAAGACAGTGTTTGTGTGGGCACCAATTTTATCAGTTTAAAATATAAGGTGCTTTGGGGATCCTCAGCTCATCAGTGATATGGGATCAATATGGGGTTTATGCTCCATTATTGGGCTTATGAGCATATCAGGCAAAGGTTTATGGGGCTACCATGGGAGGGATATGCCTAGATAGAATTCAAAGTGGGACTCATATAGTGGAGGGGTGATTATGTACTCACAAGGGTTAGAGGGATGTGCAAGGGATATAAATTGGTTCAGGGATGCACTGGATGGATTAGTTGTGGTGGATGTAGTTTGGAGGTCATATGTCATATTTATGAGGTGGGCTCTCTATAGCTATCATACATTGTCATTGAAAAGCTAGAGATGGATCTATGGGAGGAGAGAGGGTGAGACTGAGCTCATCCCATTTGATAGAATTTGGATGTAGTTCATCTTGGTGTAGGGGATTCTAGCTCCATTCCCAAGGTACAAGAGGGAGGATGCTGAATTTTCACTTCTCAAGCCATAACCAAAGGAGGTGGTCCTATTGTGAGGAGCTAACTATTAGAGTAGGGGTTGATGATGCTAGTTTTATTGATGGCTATAAAACATGATACCAAGACTTTTATGCAGTGGCTGATTTTGGGTGGGATGATGGGGGTTGGTAGGCCATGGATGTGGATCTAGCTAATGGGGCTTCATAGGTATAAGTATAGAGAGGTAGCCTAAATGGATAGGTAAGAGTAGCATTGGCTAATTAATAGGCATATATTACAACATTAGAGGGATAGGTAACCACATTGTAGGGCCAAATTATGACATTACATGGTTAGGTTACCACTGTGACAGATGAGAGGGATTAAGTTAGGACCTTACTAGGATTGGTGACCCAAGAGAGGGACACTTTGAGATAGAGGGAAAGAGCAACAAAAATACAAGAAAGACCACCTAGTACCATCCTTATAGCATGGTACTTGGCCATAATGGAGGAGTTGAGGTATTATGAGGACATATTTCTAGCACAGTGTCCTAATCAACCTTGATGGGGTGAGTACAGAGCCAGCTTAGTAGGTGGGGCAGTTGTGGTGACTCCAATTTAGTGGGTTACTTCAGTGGGTGGATAGGTAGGCATCCCAAGATGATTGGAACTAGATTAAAATGGTAGTGTAGGAGGGGCCATTGGTAGTGGTGCCCTAGGGGCATGATATGATATGATGTATATTTGTGTGTGTGTGTACATGTTTTGAGAGAGAGATTATACATTATTATGTGTATTATTTATTTTGATGATGTATATGATGATGTTTATGTTCATGATGATTTTAGATGATGTTTGGTTTTATTCTTTGATATGATATTTATGATTATGGATGGCTTAATTATGGTTATTGATATGGTTTGTCATATTATTTGATTTATGAGCAGGGATAGGATGATACTCATGGTTATAGATATATGACGTGGTTTATGTCATTGATTATGGATGTGATGTTTTAAATATGGGTATGATGTTATGATGTATAGTGATTTTGATGTTTATGGTTTATGGTTTATGATCATGGATATGTGATGTGTTAATTATGGTTATAATGTTAATGAAAGCACATAAAGTAAGTTAGATAACAAAATAGATGTGGGAAAAGAGATAAGAATCATGAGACACATGTCTACATGAACCAAATGATGAGAGGATAAGATAAAAACATGATGATTTTTTCATTCATAAGGACAAAACAAAACTAAATTTAGATTGTCTTAAGGAACATAATCCTTTCAAATGCTTCATATTTATCATGTTTTGATTGATAAAAAGGTGTCTTGATCACATTGTGTTAAGTAAGCTCATAATCCCTTGATTTGTAAATGGTATAAAGGTGAAATGGGTGGTAGGTAAAGGGTAAATGGGTGATAGATAAGGTAAACCTATGTGGGTTAGTTTTACCCTTATATAGGTGACCTAAGAACCATATTAGACAAGTCCATTTTTTCATGTAAGGTGTAGATTGATCAATGCGAGAAGTCTACTAATGTTAGATATGAAAGTTGATTACAACTTTCTTGGGATAGATTGTTTTGATTTTGATATAGGATCTATTGTTATTGTTGTTATTTTGATAAGCTTATGAAGCTGATCAATGTGGGAAGCTTCAAATGATTTCTTTTGACAAATTTGACTTAGCCATCCTTCAAGGGAGTAGTCTAAGTTTGGATTTGTTTATCTGGTAGTTGTCCTTCAAGGGAATAATCTATATTTTAAAGAAATTTAGTTTTTGGGCAACTATCCTTTAAGGGAGCAGTTTGCAATGTTAGAGACATGTGACCCAAGTGATATTTTGGTATCCCAAATTATTTTGATGCTATGTTTAGACATAGACAAGTTTATATAGGATTAGAAGTTTACCTTATGTGGGCACAAAAGGTTAATGATAGGTGAAAGGGGTGGTTTTGAGAAATAATGACCATGGGATTACATCTGATTAAAGACAAAAAGTATCCATGAGAACCATGTTATGGGTAGAGTCATGGTACTCATATTTATGATTAGACTATAACTGTGATGGTTAATCACATGGTTCTATGTTGTAATCAATTGTCCTCGAAGGGATAGTGATAGGTAATTAAAGGTGAAAATATCATAAATCAAGAGACAAGCTTAAGTTAGATAAAAGGTGAGTTTGATCCCCTTTTAACATAAGAAAGGATGTAGATGCCAAGCACTGAGAGGCTCAAGTTATGGTTTGCCTTTGAGAGAGGATAAACAATAATCGCCCGATCCATACTTGTGTGTTATGATGTAGGTTCCAAGCCAGTTGAAAGTGAACTTGCCTCTTTTATTTTTCTCCATATTGGTTACATGTTGGTTTTCCTTTAAGATGAGGTCTCCAATATTGAATTCTCATTCTTTCAAGTGTTTGTTATAGGTACAATTTATTTAGTCATAGTAGATACAAAGATGGTCAAGTGTTGTTAGGTGATTCTCATCAAGTAGCTCAAGTCATGATAGATGTTCTTGATGATAGTCTCTCTCAAAAATGATATCTTACAAGGATATGCAAAGAGAGGGAATTTGGACCTCAAGAGGCAAAACTTCCTCTTCTCTAAAGATAGAGAGAAAGGGGTAGCACCAGTAGAGGTTTGAATGCTAGTATGATAAGCCCATAAAGAGAAAGGGATGTGTAAGTGCCAATCTCAACTTGAAACATTGACTACTTTGGTTAACATTTTGTTGAGGAATTTGTTAGAGGCTTATGCTTGTCTATTTGGTTATGGACGGTAAGGTGATGAAAAAATTAAGTTGATGTCAAATGTGTTGCAAAGACCTTAGACTTGCTTGTTTTTGAAATATTTACCATTATTAGTGATGATCTTATGGGGAACACTAAAATTATAGATGATATGATGATTAATGAAGTTGACTATCTTATTGGCTTTGGTTAAGATGAAGGGAATAGCCTCCACCCATTTTTTGAAATACTTGGTGGTGGTGATGATGGATTGGTATCACTATGAATAATGAGGATTGATTTCACCAATGAGATTGAGTCCCCATTATGAGAAGGGCCAAAAGTATTTGGATACTTAAAGTCCATGGGTAGGTACACGATGTAAATTGGTGTGTTGTTAACATTTAACACACTTTTTTACATACTCATATAAGTCTTGGTTGAGTGTGGCCCAATAGTAGCCAAGGTGAAGGATACATTTAGAGATAGCTAAACCACTAAAGTGTCCCCCATAGATTCCATCATACATTTCCTTGATAGTGTGAGAAGATTCATGACTATGTAGACAACAGAGAAGGAGGTCATTAAAAATGTGCTTGTAAAGGATTCCCCCTAGTATGGTATAATGAGAGGTACTATGAACAAAAGCTCTTGGAGCATTCATAGAGAGGTTGGGAGGAACAATGTTGAGGTTGAGGTAGTCAAAGGTTTACTTATACCATATGTTTGATGGAGATTCCTCCATACTACAAATGGTAAGGAGGTTAGATTAGATATAATGGTGTGATAAAATGATGAATGGCGATAAAGAGTTTAGAATTGGTAGGCATAGATAAGATCTGGGAAGTAAGGGAAACCATCATATCCATGAACTTATTGGTAGATTATGGAACAAATTGGATAAGGTAATGATCAAATGATGTTAAGAGTACATCTATTAGGCATTTTTACTATTAAAAGACATCATTATTACATTGGTAGGATCCATTTATCTAGTTAACAACAAGTTTGGAATCTCTAAAGACACTGATTATCTTAACTCCTAAGGCTAGAGCAGTTTGGAGACCTATTACTAGGGATTCATACTCAGCCATATTGTTGGTACACTAAAAATCAAGTTTGAAATAAAGAGGAAGAGGTTCACCATCAAGGGGAATGAGAATAACTTTGGAACCCCCACTGTGATATA
The DNA here is from genome assembly GCA_037957365.1 of Torreya grandis. Classification (NCBI taxonomy): domain Eukaryota; kingdom Viridiplantae; phylum Streptophyta; class Pinopsida; order Cupressales; family Taxaceae; genus Torreya; species Torreya grandis. Next base: position 1,023,283 of record JARHVA010000458.1, read on the forward strand.
ATTTTGAGCCATAAAATAACATGGTCATTTGATAGGTGATGTTCTCTTGAGAAAGAGTCATGATGGACTCATCCAAAAATGCAAGAGGAAGCAGTTGGTTGTCTGGTAAAGGAGCTTTAGACAATTGACCTACAATGACTTTCCCTTTAATCAAATTTTTTTGGAGGAACTCAAGGTCAAACTTAGCTAAAAGCATGAGCCACTTAGCCATATGATAATTTTGGTATGGTTTAGAGTGCATGTAATTGAGTGGGTTAGTGTTAGTGATAATGAAAGTTTTGTGATTAACGAGGTAATGATGAATTTTGGAAGCCATAATGATTAAGTTGAGGTAAATATTCTTGGAGTGGATGTACCAATTCTAATACTCTATAAGTGTTTAGCTTATATAGTAGATAACTTACTCTTTATTGTGTTCATCATAGTGAGTGAGCATTGCCCTAAGGAATGGTTACTAGTAGAAATATAAAGGTATAATGGTTGGTCCTCTTTAGGATGGATGAGAAAAGGTGGAGAAAAGAGCTACTCTTTGATTGAATAAAAGGCTTGTTGATAGTCCTTAGTCCACTTAAAAGATGTATATTTCTTAAGAAGATGGTAAAAGGGTTGACATTTATTTGATAACTGAGAGATGAAGTGACAGATGGATTAAAGCTTCCACTATAGGCTATGGAGTTACTTAAGGTGGGTTAGAGGTGGCATATCCAAAATTGCTCTAAATTTATTAGGGTCTACCTTAATACCTCAAAGAAACATAATAAATCTAAGAAGCTTTCTCAATAAAACCCTAAAAACATATTTCTTGGGGTTGAGTCAGATGTTGAAATAGATTAGGCATTTGAATATGATTGTGAGAACATTTAGATGATCCTTGTGATATTTAGATTTCACAAGGAGATCATTTGCATAGTCCTCTATGATTTTATGGATGAGATCATGGAAGATGTAGGTCATCACATGTTGGTAAGTTGCTCCAGCATTCTTTTAACCAAATAGCATGACCCTATAACAAAAAGTTCCATAAGGGGCGATGAAAAAAGTTTTATGTTTATCTTTGGGTAAAATCAAGATTTGATTATATCTTGAGAAACTATACATGAGAGATAACATCTCATGGCCAACTATAAGATCAATAAGTTGATTGATGTTAGGCAAAGGAAATTCATCCTTAGGGAAAGAAAGGTTGAGGTTATGAAAGTCAATATAGAGGCAAAGTCTTCCTATGGGTTTGGTTATGGGAATGATATTAGAAACCAATTGATGGTAGTTAATGGGTTGGATGAAGTTAATGGATAAGAGATGTTGAAGCTCTTCTTTGACTAAAAGGGTGATGTGAGGGTACGTCCTATGAAGCTTTTATCTGACAAGTTTAGCATTAGGATGGGTTTCGATGTTATGGAGAGTAATGAAAGGGTTGATCCTAGGAATATCTTGATATGACCAAGAAAATTCTAAGCTTCAATAATGAAGGAAATAAGGGTAATCTAGTTTCTCTATAGAATCTAAGGATTGACCAATCTTTACAATGTGAGGGTTATCCTAAGTACCCAAGGTGACATTGCTAGTGGATTTGTTCAACATGGTTTAGTTCTTAGGAAGAAAGGATTTATGGATAGAATAATCCCTCATACCAAGGTAGGTTAGAATGGAATCATCATCTTGATGTTGGATGGTGTTGATGATAGGAGAACCATTTTCTACCATTTCAAGATGAATGAGAGGAATGGTTTTAGTTTGGCCATCCTTTTGATATGTCAGAGGGCCCAAACTATTGGTATTGACTAAAAAAATGTTAGGAAGAATGATTTAAAAATACTCAAATTTTAAATAATATTAGGTTAGTGAGGATGGGATGTTTTACTCAATGGTGGTGATGGGTTTTGGTGAATAAGTGGGTTCTTCTGGTGGTATGAATCCAAGGCTAAATAACTCACAAGGTTTTTAGGTTTTGATTGAAGGTAACTCATGAGGTCCATGTTCATAATGGCTAAGGCCAAATCCATTCAAATTGTACCTATGAATGTATAATTTGAAAAATGTGAGTTTGTCCAGATAGGAGAAGTCAAAGGTAAATAGTCAGGTGAAAGAGGTAGTGATAGAAGCAAGAAGTGGATGATCAAGTCCTCCATAGATGAAGTTGGTTTGATGGTTGGGAGGCTCAAAAGGAATTATGGTTATAATATTTGGGTCATAACTAAGATCATGTTTGAGATTCCCATACTCTTGATGAGTATGGAAAGCATCCAAGGCTAAAAGATGATATTACCCTAGTGAGAGACATTGGAATGTGGGTTCCAAGGGGTTCTCTATGGGGATGTAAGAAGAAGGGATATAGGATCTAGTTTAAGCTTCATCGTTGATAGGGGTGGAGTTATTATTAATTGGTGGTGAAGTGGATGAGGGAAGAAGAAAAATGTTATTGGGTTGATATGTCATATTACAAGATGTGAAATGACTAAGGTTAGCTTTTATGGTAACAAATTGACCCTCATGTTTGAACTTGACGCATCTATGTAAGGTAGATAAGACAAACTCATGGCATGGATCCAAGGGTATCCAAGTAAGATGTATTATAACTCACCTTATACAATGTAAAATAGTTTTTTAATTTTTCATGGTCTCAAGTGGATGTGGAGGATGACTGTCCCTAAGGTAGTGACCATAGTACCATTAAAGGAGTAGAGGACCATTACAATTTTAGACATGACATTCTTAGGAAGTTGGAGTTGGTCATAAGCATGAGAGGAGATAATGCTAATACTATCTCCTCCATCAATCATCACCCTTTTGATGTGGGTTTGATTGATGTATGTAGTGATGAAGAGGGGAGGATAAAGATCTTCTAGATGGACAAAAGGTATTTTTGAATCTTGGAAGGTGATGAAGGTAGAAAGTTGAAGGGATATAACAAAGGATGTAAGAGGTTGAGGATCTTCTGGTTGAACCCCTATCAATTGAAGGGATTCTATCAAATCTTGGAGATGATGGGGTGAGGTGTTGATAAGTTCGTATAGGATCATCTTCACCAGTGTTTGGTGAAGTTGTTTCAACACTACACATTGAATATATTGAGAAGGATTAGAGGGAGAGGCACCCAAAATGGATATTTTGGGTTTTGGTAAAGGTGAAGGTGTTTGGTTTTGGTTGGAAGGTTGAGGTTTGGAAGGGTATTTCTAAGGTATGGACACTTTGGCTTTTCCATTATCCTTTTATTGGGCCTAAAATTAGGTAACCATGTGGATAGTCTGGATGAGGACAAGTGTTGGGCTAGATGGCTACTTTGGTTCCTCCTCACTTTCAAATGAGAGTGGAGGAGTAGGTAGGTGTTAGATGGGTTTATTTTTTGGTTAGGTTGATAATGGGATCAAGGGAAGTTCATCTGATAATAGATCATTTTTATCCCATAAGTTATGGACAAGTTCTTGGAGAGCTTTGTAGTTTTCCATGTAATGTTTAGGTGTCCTATGGTATGAAAAGATCAGACTTAATTGAACCAAGATGGTTTAGGACTTGAAGGGTCAAAATTTTTGATATGTGGTAGGCTTGAGGAGGAAGTTTGAAACAACCTTTGTAGAATGGTTGAATAAGATTTGAGCAAAGGTGTTGAGGGTGTTGGGTTTTTAGTTTTAGGGGTGGGAGACTTATTAGAAGTAGGATTCACCATGGAAGTTGTAGGTGGTGGAATGGTTTTGGTAGGTGATTTTGGTTAGAATTTTTTGGTTATTATTGGTTTTGAGGTGTATGATGAAGGTTTTGAGATAGGTTGGAAGGTAGAGGTGGATAGGTTAGTTAAGAATGATGGGGAGTTTGATGATTTGGTGGGGGTAGGCAAAGGTAGAATGAAATAAAAAGGTTTATTTTGGGTGGTTTTGAGAGGGTTCACCTTCTTAGTATAATAATGAGATCTTAGGATAGTGGAAGGATGGGGTCCAAAGATAGACGGTAAGTGTGAAGGGGGTGGTATGGCTCTAGTTCAAGGTGGGAGTTTAGGTGGTTCCACCTTCTTAGTTGATTTGGTTGGGGTTTTCTTTGGTGGACTATATGGGGTCAAGTTCAACTTTAAATATGGGTGATCAAGGTTAGGTGTAGGAAGTATTCCTAGATTCTTGATAAGTTTTGATAGAGAGGGATAAGGTGATTTGATAATTTTATATAGAGGTGGGTTGGATGGTTCCCCTATACTTTTAGAGGGAGAAGTGTTTGATGAAGGTATTTAGGTGATGATAGGTTTGATGGTGGATGTAAGTGAGGTTGAAGGTTAAAGTTTGTTTTGATAGGGGAGCATAAGATGATGCCAAAAAGGTGGATCTATCTAGATTGGGTTGAGAAGTGAACTCTAGGATTTGGACTAATCTTGAGAAAGGTTGTAAATGGGTTTGATGCTTTGGTCATTGGCTTCAAAGATTAAACCCATAGGTTTGAGGTGAGGGAATGGTTTCTTCACCTTTGTTCTTGATGGAGGGTTCCAATATTTGAGATTATGTTTCCTCTATAAAAGGAATAGACAAGGTGATATCTTCTTTTAGGGTGGTTTTTAAAGAGATAAGGGGTGGTTATATGATAGGGGAGGAAGGTTTGATGGCCCCAAGTGAAGGAATGGAGATGATAGTTTCATTTGTTTAGGTGTCTAATAAGTGGAGTGGGGGAAGAGGTAGTTGAAGTAATGGCTGCCTCCCTTGGTATTTCTATCAAAGCAGATATGGATAAGTCCATGGTATCATCAAGTAAAGAAAGAGGGGTGGTTGCTTCCTCTATTTGGGTGTTCAAAGTAATAGAGGTTGAGTTAACCACTTTAATGAGTGGAATGGAGGAAGAGTTAGTTGAGGTAATGGTCTCTTTAATGAAAGGTTTACTAATAATGACATTGACCGTATGGACCTCATGAGCATGACATGATTCTGGTTTATTATCATCATAGTTGGTAGAAGGGGCATGATTGGGGAAAGGTTTATGAAATATGTCAAGGGACTGATTCAAGGGTACATTGGGATTATCAAATACAAGTTCTCCCTTATCAATCATGTTTTGGATAATGGTTTTAATGGTGTTACACCTACTAACATCATATCCAATGGCATGGTGTAAATCACATAAATCATTCTCATTGTACCAATTAGGTGTAGGGAGAGAAGCATCAAATTTTTCATGAGGTTTGATGGGGAGAAGTTGTATGATGTTGGCTTTGGTCAATTTGTCCAAAACTGAAGCAAAAGACTCCCCTATTGGAGTGTATTATCTTAGGGCAACTTAGTTTTGGTTTTAGTTTGTTGGTTGGAAGAGTTAAGGGAATTGGAATGGTTAGATTGGTTTGTCATTTTGAATGAAGAAGGGTCATTGGATTTGAAACTAGTATTTTTATTTCTTATTTTCAATTTCCCCTCATTAATGTCTCTAATTTCTAATTTGTGTGCCATAGTGAAAGCCTCATCAAAGGTTCTAAAAGTTTGAACCTGTAGAGTAGGATAGATGTTTTTGGCACAACCTTGAGAGAAAATTTCAATTAACTCAAGTTGGGGTAAAGATAAAGAGATTTAGTTAATAATACCTATCCATCTAGCTATGAAATCGGTAATTGGTTCATCATCAAATTGCCTAATGGAATAGAGGTCAGTGATAGAGACCTTTTTAGATATATTGACTGAGAAGTGATCTAAAAATATTTGGGAAAATTGGGAAAAGGAAAAGATGGAGTGCTTGGTGAGAGAAATAAACCAATCCAAGTCTGGTCTAGATAAAAACATGGTAAAGGTGCAAAAGAGAAAAGCATCATCATATGCAATTAACTAGCAAGAATGTTGAAATGCTCTTAAGTGTTGTTGGGGGTCATCCTTGCTTTAGAATTTGGAAAACTTGGGTAGTTTCCATTAAGGAGGATAAGATTGGATAAGAATGGATGAGTGAATAGGTTCATTATAGATTTGATTATAAGATCAGAGGTTATGATCCCCAGAGATAGATGACTCCAGGTTAGTCATTTTGTCCATTAACATTTTGACCAAATCTATTTGAGGTTGAAAAGCTCCATAATTGGGTGGTATGTTTTGTTGAGGTTGGGTGGAAACAATATATAGATAAGTGGTAGAAGGTTGAGAATATACCACATATTGGTATGTGGTCATTGAAGGTTGGGATGATGCCATATAAGAGTTAATGAGCATAAAAGGTTGGGTAGAAGATGTTATGTATCCTTATGGATTAGGAAAATATTGGTAGGATGTCATGGGTATTTTTTGAGGGATTGATATGGGTTGGTTTGGAGGTATGAATGGGTTGGTAGTTGGTTAGGGTTGAGTGGTAACTCTTTTGATAATAGGTGGAAGGGTAAGAGATATGGAAAGAACCAAATTTTGAAGTAGGGTGGAAATTGGTGGGTTAGTAGTATTAAGGGGAATGGTGGAAATAGGAGTATAAGATACCCCCATAGTGGATGAATTATAAGTAATAATAGATGAGTTTTCCCCTATGTTAAAGGTGTTGGTTGGTGTAGGGGGTGTTTGGCTATTGGTTGGGATGTTGGATTGAGTTTGGGTAGAGGTAGAATATGGGTTATGGGTGGAAGAAGATGCAAGGGTGATCATAGGTTAGGTAGAGGTAGTTCTAATCATAATATGGGGAGGCATACTATAAGGTGGATCTGTAAGAGGAACTGAAGTAATAAGGGTATGATGTGATAAGGTGTTGAGGTAATGCTAAAGGGATATAGGGTTATTATCAAGGAATGTATTGAAATCCACATCATCCTTGACAACTATTTGAGTCATGTTAGGAAGGGGAGAGAGATGATAACTCTAAACATAAAAAGTATACTCCATGGAAGAAGATGAAGAGGAAGATGGTTCTTGGTTGGTTTGATTCCTCAATTGTTGTCTAGTAAAGACCATGTAAGGAATCAAAAATAAATGTTGAAAAACTCATAACTCAAACACAAAGCAAGCAAATGAAAAAGATCTCAAGGAAATGAAAACATACACTAGAGTGCATTTAAATGCCTAGGACAATTTTTAGATTGCTTTTGGCTTATGCCTTCAAAAGTGTGAAGAAGAAATTTAGTTTGTAGATCAAGTACTAGAGATGAAGTCTAAGGCTGGTTTTAGGTGTTAAAGGCTCTCAAAATTTTGTTTTGAAAGTTAGTACATGGCTTGATATTGGGGCCAACCCCCTCACTTCACACACTGCAATGATACAGGTGTTGAGTGCTTAGCCAAGATATATTAAATTTTAGAGTTTAGACTCAACTAGAGAGCTAAGTTTTGGTTTCTCTTCCTGATAATAGCCTCCAAGTAAGATAGCTAAAATGGTAAGGTATACCACTAGGTGATGAAATCCTAGTTGGGAATTATGTCAATTATTCTTGTGTGTTGATTGATTATGTGGTTTGGTTAAGTTTGTGATAACAAGAGTGAGACTATGATTGATTACTTTGATGAACTAAAAATAAGCAAGAAATAAATATCTGCAAGGTTTATTTTAAACCCAAAATAAATTTTAGATTTCATTGTATGAGCATAGAATAAAAGAATAAAAGGGAACCTAGATGATGTTAGGTCCCACCGGGCATGCCAAAATGTTTCTCTCAATTTTTTGTCATTTATTAATTAAGGAAGAATATAAGAAAATAGTAATAAGGGTATGATAGAAGAACCCAGTTGTTATGCATACATGATCAAGACAAGTGTGAAGATATCCTTTTTGTTTTGGAAGGATGACTTATAGATAAGAAATTAATAACAAAGGGGTTATTAGAAAGCTATTAAGGTTGACTTCTTAGCGTGAGCTAGATCTAAGAAGCGTGAGCTTACTAAGAGGTTGCCAATCCACTCTTTGATAACAATTAAGTTGAAAGAGATAAAATTAAAATAATTGTATCAAATAACATAAAGTAATAAAATTAAATAAAAGAAAAAGTAAATGCTTATTAGAGAAAATAACTAAATATAGCAATAACAAGTCAATACTAGTTGTAAAATAGATCAGGTCAATTTCAAAAAAATAGGTAGGGGTCTATGAATAAGAAAGGACATAGAAGGTTGTATTTGGTTGTGGGTGAGGGGTTAGAAATAAATTATTGTTATTTCTTACCATAGTGACTATCAGTAATCAGGGTGATCATTGATGCTTAAACTAATTGTTGATGCTTGAGTAATCATTAACAGTTGGAGGTGATCATCGGTGGTTATGCTAACCATCAACGGTTGCTTGTGGATTTTGAAGGTACTCAGAAAAGAGTTGAAAATGGGTCAATGATCAGGTAAATTTTTGTTCAAGATCTGGTTAGAGATAGGAAAGTTAGAAGATAGGTACAAGAGGTTTGATTCAGGCTTGGAAGTTAGAAACCCAAGAAAAAAGGCTAAAATACAAAATGTACCTGTTGCTTGCTAAATAGTTTATGGCTAACTGCTAGAGAAAATTTGGCATAGTAATGGTACTTTTCCTCAAGATAAATTTTGGCAAAGGTTTGGATCTATAATGCAATTGTTAAATTGCTTGAAGTAAGACTAATGGAAAGCTTGAATACATGTGTGCTAGAATGCTTGTGATGATGGATCCTTTCTCACCTCCTACTCCCCTCCTTTTATAGGCAAAGAGAGATGGAGGATAGAGGGTTACCTAGGGGTTGGCTTTCTGATTTTGATGCTTGGGAGTTTTTTATCACTGAGTAAGGTGGACATATTAAAGTATGCCATGTTACCTTGTACACAGCTAGTATTTGTGTTAGAATGAGAAAAAACCTAACTATTTATGGTTGGCCTAACCATCAGTGATTAAGCTAACCATCAATGGTCAAGGTTTTAGAAGAAAATTGGTCAAGGTAAGTTAAAAATGGTTAGGTAATGGTTAAGTTAGTGACTTAGTGAATTTAGTTAGCTAAGTAGCTAACTAGACCCAAGGTCCGATGGGTTGGTAGTGGGTTAAGAACAGTTAAGTGGTCCCTACAGGGTCTCGAGGCATTTGAACATATAGAACCATCATGTGTGATATTATAGTGTCTACACCTATACTCACTACTAAAAGTTTTTCTAGTATATTGATACACTACATCTAGTCATTACCCATCCTGAAGATAAGACTATCCTAACTCCCAAGATACTTCCACAGTACTCCCTGAATATGGGTAAGTCTATTATATTTGGCATTAATGTAATACCCATCATATTGATTGGTTCCAAGTGATTCAATAACATTTTTAAGATTTCCCACAATTCACACTGACATCAGTTATTCCTCCTTTTAAAGGTCTCTCGCAAGCAAAAGATGTTCCTTCCTTGATGACTGCACCTCCTCATAGATCCACATATACCATTCATATTGAGATACCTATTATTCACATCAAGTATCCCACATACGAGGTACCACATGATCACTAATATTCTTCTACTACACCTAGTTTTTTGTTAGAGGTGATATGGAAGGAAGTTCTTTCCCAACTTTTTATGATGATTTATGAGACTTTGACTAACATCATAATTCAGCTACATAGGAATGTGTTTGATGTTATGGATGCCATTTATTGGTAGATATATCAATATTTATGAATATAATATGGTGTTCTATAACATTATTTATCATTTTATTACATGATTTGTATTGGATTCATGATTCATATATATATATATATATATATATATATATGTTGGACTACTTGTCAAACATGATTTCACTTATCTCTTATTCATGAACCATTATATTATAATTTGTGTATTTTACATGGTTTTATTCTCTTTAGCCTTCTATTATGGATTATTCTTATTTTTCATGGATTAAAACCTATGCTTATTATTTCAATTCTTTCACATGGATTCCTTTATTTTCGCTTTGATGATTGTTTGCTACTTTCAAAGTCAAATATAAATAATTATTATTGTGACTTGGTTATAAAAACCTCATTCCCTTAGTATTTTATCTTCACCATATGATTAGTTATCAAAAATTACTTATCATTATACTACATATATACACCAATATGTTTGATCTCCTTTTTTCCCTTATTTCTTTTTTATATTAAGCATATATACATTTGAAATTTGAGATTACATACTAGTTCATAGGTAAGCCTAAGTTGTTTAGTCAGTCATATCTCTAGTTAATTATTATCTTATAACCATAATCTAAAGCTCATTCATGTGTATCAATTTTATCACTCATGAGTGTTATTCCAAATCCATATGGAGGAAGAATTTAAAAAACCGTAAAAAAGTTAAAATCCAAATAATTTAAACAAAAGGCAGTGATCAAAAAGATATATATAAAATAAAAAAAGTCTAATCACTCTAAAAAATGTGATTTATTATTTTTAGCACATCTCCTATTCCTAATAAAATATCATGATAGAGTCAGGTTCTATTGGAGTGTGGTAGACAAGTATATTAGTATATAATAATATAAAATCTATAGTGTTACCTACTTTCTTACACAAGTACCCAATCTTCACAATATACGGGTAGATTTGTAATAGGTTTTGAGGAATGGAAAACATGTTGTGGGAAGGTAGGTCCATAAAAATTTAAAAAACCATAAAAAAGTTAAAATCCAAATAATTTAAACAAAAGGCAGTGATCAAAAAGGTAAATATAAAATAAAAAAGTCTAATCACTCTAAAAAATGTGATTTATTATTTTTAGCACATCTCCTATTCCTAATCAAAGATCATGATAGAGTCAGGTTCTATTGGGGTGTGGTAGACAAGTCTATTAGTATATAATAATATAAAATCTATAGTGTTACCTACTTTCTTACACAAGTACCCAATCTTCACAATATACTGGTAGATCTGTAATAAGTTTTGAGGAATGGAAAACATGTTGTGGGAAGGTAGGTCCATTTTAATTTCATTATTTATATAACCTTCATGATTTGATCTTAGTATTCCACCTATTTTTTGATACAACTTTATGCTTATTATGAGAAGGTATCCTCTGTATTTTGATGGTCACTAGACTCTTAATGTCTTTCCTTCTTACCTAGTATGCCTCATATTTAATAATGTTTTATTCTAAATGCCTATGTCTTACTTTTTATAGTCTCTATTTCATTTCAACAATCCAAATATTTCCTCTTTATGAATATCATTTTGTTAACTGATCATACCCATAGGGTTTCTCTTTGTGATTTGGAATATAAGACCCTGGATAGGACCAAGCATTCCTCATATAATATTTCCTTATTTTTTCCCTTATTACCATTCAACTCATTGGTTTTCACCTTGTGATTTTTAGTATAAGACCTTGGATAGGACTAGGCATTCATAAAAAGTTAGCAAATAAAATCCCATTAATTTGTTCCAACATTTATAACTACCTCATTGGTGTTCCCTTTATGAGTTGTAGTAGAAGACCTTAGATAGGACTAGACATTCCTCACAAAATATTCCCATAAAATTTTATAATCTAAGTCAAAATAATATTACATGCTTCAAATGTGACATAATTTATGTTACATTATTATTTACGTGTCATTTACATACTTACCATATCAATTTAGTATGTTTTATGCTTACTTCATAACCATTACACTTTATCTTCTTAATTTTTGACTATGTGTATTTTTACAACCATTTTATTAAATTTATCATACTTCCCATCTTGATTTAGTACAATTAATTTTATTTAAACTTACATTTTTTTATTTTCATACTTCTCATATTGATTTAGTATGATTTATTAAATTTAATATACAATTTTTTTTCTTTTCATACTTCCCATCTTGATTCAATATGATTGAATAGCTTTATTGTACATTTGTTTTCACACCATTTTAATAACATTTTTTACACTTTATTACAAATTTTCATACTTCCCAAATTGATTAGTGTGATCTATATTTGTTTTAATTTCATGCAATTTTAATTATACATGTTTTAAAACATTTTTTACTTTTACTTTACCATTTTGGTTTACTATATTTATTCATATTTTGTTTGTACACATTTCCCATTGAGATATAATGTGTATTACATTTCTTGATTATTTATATACTTTCCCAAATTATATGTTTTTATTTTTACCCATGCATGTTGATCACATAATGCTGGAAAATAAAACATACATCACATATTTACGATAGCATATACAATAAAAGTAAAATACATATGCTAGAAAGGAAATGCATGCATACATCCATCAATAACATCAGTATACTCATAGATCAAGAAAATGTCCATATCAATATACAACATGAGTATAATATAACATAATACAAATACAATGTATACAACTCTAATACTATGCTCCATCATGTTGATCAGGTCGCTGAGCCACACTAACCATAGATGCCTATGACTAACCTCAATAAGTTGTCCACTATAATGATGTAGTCTAGGATCTCAGACTATCAACCTGACCTTGTAAATTGGCCACCTACGCCTGCACATGTCCAAGCTCTATAATCATCACCATATGGGTAGCTCACTCATATGTTGATGCTTTTCAAGCTCGTGCCTCTCCATGTCAAACTCCTATGGGTAATTTTATGCCATTCCCATGTGTCTCTAGCCACCTAGTTGCCTCTCCCACCAATTAAAACTAAGTATCATATGATGGGATAGTTGGTATTGTTGACTAATTTTACCTCTAGGTCAAATTAAGTCAACCCCCGTATAGGTACAAAGTTTTCATAGGGCCTTCAAAGTCATAAAATGTCCACCATGGTCTAGATTTAGGTTAAGTCATTTTTTTTCAAGGTGAATTAATGTGTTTTAAACCTTTGTCATGTTTTTTATTTCTCTTCATAACCTTTTTGCCACCTTTTGGCCATGTTATGAAGTTGTATGTACATTTTATCAAAAATATAAATGTGTCAAAGTGAAACATAACATATCCCATGTTAGGTAAGCATCAAAGGATAGTTTGAAACTAAAAATATTATAGGTTCAATGTATATTCAATAAAATAATCTACAAAAATCAATTTAAGATAGTTGTATGGATTGATGAAACTCAAATGACATGTATGAGGCCTCAAAAGGGTGTATTGAGATCTCCACTAGTATTTTTTAGGCTCAGGTGGCTTTAACAAGTTTACATTTGATGAAAATTATTATCTCTCTCTCTCTCTCATCACTCTCTTGGGCAAGTCAACAAGGTCAAACATTTTATAGTTGGTATCAACAGAAGGAGGAAAGTTGAAGTGAGTGCACTTGGTATTTATTAGGGGTCCCTTTGTGATTCCATTTCATGGTAATGGTTTTTGGATTGATGGTCTATGATTCATGAAAAATCACTAAGATTTATAGCACCTTCAATCTACTTCCATATCCCCAACACTTCATTTTTCTTACCTATTTGCCTTGGTCTAATGCTTCCAAGTGATGTATGTGGACTTGTACAACATGGTCACTCATTTCATTATGGATTTATTATGGTTGGAACATGTGATCATAAAGGGAGAAGAATAATCATCTCATTGAACTATAAGTGAAGACTAATTAGTCTACAAAATAATGTTTCATAAGTTACAAAGTTTGTCTTCTATGAAATGGCTTCAAATCAAGGTAATACACTTTTTGTCAACCTCATAAATCATGTTTGATCATATTATTCATTGAATTTTTGGTCTCAATAACATCATTGATGGAGTGTTAGGCCTAAGACACTTGATACAATTAAGAAGCCTTAAATTTGGCACCTAAAAGTTACTACATGGAAACCAATCATGTCCAAACCTAAAATGGAGACGAAAACATGTTTGGAAACATTGGAGCCTATTTTAACACCTCAAACAAATTCATAAATCAGGAGAATATGATTGTGTGAATGGTAAGACCATTAATTATATCTATACTTAAATGGAGAGCTAAATAATTGAAAAAGTTGAAAATGAGATGATTTACCTTAATTTATCTAAAAGAGGATTCTGCCTCACAAGACAACATCTCATGGTTAAAGTTGATGAGGTCCTGACAAGTCTAAATGGATTATTTCCTACATCCTAAACATTGAAGTAACATCTTCTCACAAGAAGAAATGACTAGGTCAAGAGAAAAGGATGGTAAATTAGGGTTTCAATTCAATCAAGTTTTCACTGGAAACACCCAACAAATCATAGTGTTTTTGATCCAAAATGAATCTTAAACTTACAGACCTATAGTACATTAATATCAAGTGATAAGAGCCTAGTCTCAAGAAAATAGCTGAGATAATTCAAGTTTAATGTGGTATTAGTGACTTAAAAAGGGGTAAAAGAGTTGAAACATAGTGCTTAAGCACATATATCCACCTACAAGAATATCATCATTCCCTAAATGAATACTTACAGTTTTACTTGTGCTAGGACTAGCTCATACTAATAGAGAGTGTAGTTTTGGTTGTTTGATAGGGGTGTGAAGTGGATGACCATGCAGATATAACTTTCAAAATGATAAAACCATATTCTCATGAGATTATCATAGGTAAATTATCACGAAAATATTGATCTAAATTGGGTTTTTAACTCCATGCTTAGTCAAACTGAACCCTCCACATAGTCACAAAAACTAGTATCTAGTTTTGGGAGTTTGAAGGTTTGAGGGATCTAGAGATATGAATAAACCTTAAAACATGACATAGAGTGTATTCATGACATAATAAATACCTCTAAATTATAATTTGTGTCATAATGATAGGGGATATGCTCTTTTTTTATCTCAGACTAGAGGCACTCCCTAAGTAACATAACCTATAGAAAGTATACATGAATAGTGATAAAATGAAAGGAAGAGCCTTAAGGGAATTTTGGATGATATACATGGGTTTAATGAAGGTAATAAATTATGAATAAGAACCTAAAGTCTTTGTAAACCATCACAAGTGGTCATACATATAGAAACACAGTCTAGGCTTGTTAGGCCTAGAATAAAACATGAATCCCAATAGTGTCTAAATTCATTCATATGACTACATGATATTTCCAAGGAATGATATCAACTTTAAGGAAGATTTAAGGCTAGAATAGACCTATTTTTTTGAAAATATCAACTCAAATTGGTCATTTTAGCCTAAACTTGTCTCAGGGGTACTGAGAATAGAAGTAGGAGCTCGAGAAGCCAACTTCCTTCACTCATATCTATATTTTTGGTGTTCATGGTGCCTATTATAGAGTAAATTTACACACTTAGAGAGGGTTCTTTAGGCTCTCTCCAATTGAACTACACTATTAGAATAAACCTAGGCTATGGGTCACTTATGGTGGGGTTAGACCTTTAAACAAGGTTGGATTCCTCTTGATAGGTCACCTATACTAATGTTGCTACAGGGAAAAGGGTTAAAAGGGAGGAAAAGGGATCCTAAAAAATTCAAGTAGGTGATGCACCAAATTTAAATGAGACTCACATAGGCATGACGTAAAGAGTGAGAAAATAGAAGACAATGCTAATGCACACAATCTCACAAAACTAGCTAGTTGCATAAGTGTTCATAAACTAGGTTTCTTTATTACTTCAAGAGGTATTTCATAAAAAATTTGATAGGGTCTAGCATTATCAAATGAGATTCTCTACTCTTCCAGAATTGAGAGAATTTATTACCAAAAGTTAGAGATTGTCCTTTTAAAATCTGAGAGATCGCTTACCAATGGGAAAGAATGGGAGATATAAGAGAAAAGGGAGAGGAGAGAAAAATGGGAGGATTGTTACTGAAGACAATCAATGAATTAACACCACATTTCTTGAATTCTAAACCATCTTTGATCTAATAAAAAATAATCCTTCATCAACAAGCTAACCTTCATTTGTCCCAATAGCTTCTGAATCATTTCATTGATTGAGTAACACAATATAGGACAAGATTTTGCCAAAGGTGGTGAGTCATGATCTTGATTATGAAGGAAAACCCTTAATTACCCTAATAGTATATTAAATGCTACAATTGCTTTCTCTGATAACTAGGTCTTCATCTTGGGAATCTATGCCATCCCCACTTGCTTCATTATGAGGGTAATTTCCTTATATCCATGTACTTGATAGATCCATGCCGAAGTATAATTTTAGAAGCTATTTATAAAAGCTATTGCTTTGTCTAAAGATGAGACACTTCTCCATGATCATATATCTTTCCCTACTTCAAAATTTGAGCATAGGTCTCTTCTATAGATGGAAAACCAATCTAATTTTATGGGTTTTCCTATAGTCAGTACATTAATTTAGATCCAAAGGTTAATTATTCTTTATTTTGAACTATATTAGGTCTAAATAGACCTATTATGAATCTGATCCCTATAGAAACCAAGGACTAATTGTACATGATGTTGAAAAGATGAGAAGCCAAGTCTACATGCATTGGATCTTCCAATAGAGGTCTTGTCTAAGTTTCAATGGCATTCTTTGAAAAATTTGCCTTTGTTCAACATAATTCAAATTTGACCTCCATTACAATCCTTAGATTTTGAATTTTAGTATTAACCATTGATCTTGATCTAGGCTCTTTGATTGTGATACTTGTTAGCTCTTCATTCATTTCACAGGATCTTGTAGTTAGTCCATAAACTTCCATATTTACACCATGTCGTGGCCTCATATTCATACACTAATTTATTGACTTCTCACTCACCATCAATCAACATCCTAATGATTGAACATGTATAATTTGATCTACTTTATCACATACCATTGATATTTCTCTATATGAATGAATGCAAGCCATAGATCTTCTATAACTTTAACATGCTTAAAAAACTTGTCACCCATGCATTTGATATTAGGATCCATTGAAATTTTGACCCATTACTCATTAGATATGATTTATATGATGGATCATGCATCATAAATTTTTTTGGGCCCACTGACATCATTATCACCTACTCATTGTTAGATATTTTGATCTGATTGAACATGGACCATTAATCTCATCACAAGAAATTTTTGACCCTTTAACCCTATGTATGCCATAGATATTCTACCTAAGCTATTGATATCTTGACACTTTTAATCCATGAATTCATCATTGGAACATTTGAATTTAAATGGTTATTTTTCATAGCTTTATCTTGATGTCCCTGTGCACATCCCACTCTGCTAGTTTAAATTTGCAGCTTTATATCTTAAGATAGAAAAGACATCCAAATACGAAATTTATAGAGGATTATCTAGGCATGAAATACATCATGTCCATGCATTCCTTTATCTTTGGTCAACCTACCAAATATACATATATTAAATTCAAAATCAAGTTAACCTATTTATTTTTATGTGACGTGCCATAACAATCTAGTCTCCCTAGACTTGTGCAAGAAACTGTTGTCTCTTTAGAAGGATACAATGAACTTTTAATACTTTTTATGACCTAATTCATGCCCATGTATGCTTGAAATACCATGGTAACCTATTGGTATTTTTCACTTTTCAATCGTAGACCTATTTCCAAGTGTTTGGTCCACTCATTCCATCTAAAACTTTGTTCATGTATTCAAACCATTTCTAGGAAAAATATTCTTATGTGGGCCAAATTTGACCAACATTTCTAGTGATATCCTAGGATTACATGCCTATTATTCAATAGAATAATGGCCTTAAACTGATCCATTTGGCATATAAAGTTTCAAGTCTTTTCTCTTAGATAAAACTATTATGAGATTGATAGAAGGCTAACCCTTTCTAAAACCTCTTATTGAAGCAATAAAATCAAAGAAAAAAATCTAAAACTATGCCCAAATCACTTATTAAAATGGAAACACATAACTAAAATAAATGTGCTCAATGCACTTAGAGGGAAGTATAGAAAACTACATTAATATGTTATAATATCATACAATAGTTACAAACTCTTCTAATAACAAGGCTTTAAATGAATACCATTGACTGGGATGGGTAATACCTATCCATATATTTGGGTAAGCTAAAAATAATTATGTTGTTTGCATCTATGGATCAAATAAAGAACACTCCATAAGCTACCAAACTTGGCATGGTTGCCTAGCTTGGCTTTATTTGAGTCCCATATGAGGACTAGGTACACTTCCTTAAAATCCCTTTCTATGCCTCTCTTGTCAAAGGCTTTTTTGACTTGATCTTGGTGTGAATCTAATGTCTTCATTATAAAGTTCCTAGTTTATTCAAGATCCATGAGCTCTATCATCCTCACATTCATAGTCTTACTCTCCATCAACTCAAGTTGATGGGCTAACTCCAAGGTAGGAAGTTCAATAGAAATAGGAAATTTAGCTTCCCTTCCATAGAAAAGGACATATGGATAATTCCCAATGGTATATTTGGGAGTCACTTTGTTAGCCCATAAGGCTATCCTTAGCTTTATATGCCATGTTCTCTAATTTTCCTCCATGGTTCTCTTGATAATCCTTAGCAAGTTCTTGTTTGTGGACTTTGCTAGTCCATTACCTTGAGGGTAGTAATTAGAGGATGTGTTGAGGTAGATTCCTAGCTTAAGTGCCCATTCACTTATCTTCATGCCCAAAAATGCTAAGTCATTATCTAAAATCATAGTGGCTAAGACACAAAACTGTTAGGTTGTGGAGCTAAAAGCTTCAACTATGCAGATGAAGAAAATGAGGTTGCTGAAGTTCCGGAAGAACAGACGTCAGTAGCATGACCGACATCGGTCATGATGAAGCAAAAGGCAACCGGCATCGGCAAGAAGTCAGCCAACATCGGTCACCACCAGGCAAGCAGGGACTGATGTCGGTCACCTGTGTGTTCTAGAACCATTCATTGCACGAACAGTTAGTTAAGTGAATAGAGTGTTTGCATGTAAAGGCTATTTTGAGTCTTGAGCTGTGTGGATAATTATAGTAAACTAAGAGTCTAAGTTATTGTTCAAGTCTGGGATCTATTTATAGACCCATTGGCATGTATTTTAAAGTGTGCTAGTGAAGAGAACAAAGTGTGTGTTTCTCCTAGTTCCACTAATGAGCTAGAAAGGAAGGCAAGGAAGATCCTTCCATTGTAAGATCATTGAGTTGCAGGTTGTTGCAAACTCATAGGAGGTCTACATGTGTAAGTATGGTCTATTGAATTGTAGGTTGTAGGTTCATGGGAGATCAACTTGAAGTACTATAGAGTGCTTGGGTACTGGCAGGGTTATTACTGACTGGTTGGAGAGGTGAACACCAATTCTATGTAGGAGAGTGTTTTGAAGAAGAATTACTATACACTTGAGGTGTGGGAAGCCTCTGTAAGGTGGAAGAGTGTGGCGGCTCTTTATTGTATTCTTTTTTGTACAAGTATTAATACAAGATTGTATATTGTCTCTCATATTCTATGTTATTTGTGAATTCTAGTTACTTGTACTTTTGGTATATTTTTGCATGTTTAAATTGCTTGTATTTGGTAATCATATTGTGCTCTTTTTGAGGAGCAAGATCCTAACAAGTGGGATCAGAACAGGTGTGTTTGTTCTTTGATTCCCTGACAACTGGTATCAGAGCTTTTGGTTGGGATACTAACAGGTTATTTCAGATCTGGTTAGTGTGTGTTAATTACAGGTTACTCACAGGGGTTTCTATTTGAGTGGGAGTAGAGCAATGGCAGAAGAAAGTAGACTACGAATGGAGAAGTTTAATGGTAGGAGGTCTAAGTCCAAGTATGGCAGAATAACCTACTAGAAATGTGGAAAGAAAGAGCAGGAAAAGAAAGATTGTTGGTTGGTAGCAGATCAGCATGGAGGACATGAAGAAGAAGTAGATGATGTGGATTTCATTACACAGGTTACTCTGGTACGTTCTTTGGATAAAGTAGAATCTTGGGTTTTAGATTCTAGTGCCTCTTTTCATGCATCCCCAAATAGGGAATTTTTTCATGAGTATGTCCAGGGAGACTTTGAAGAAATTTGTTTAGGGGATGGTAAGCCTTGTCAGATGGTTGGCAAAGGGAAAGTGAAGCTGAAATTGTAGATAGGTAACACATGGGTGTTAAAGGAGGTCATGCATGTCCCAGTTCTGGAGTGGAATTTGATTTATGTAAGAAGTTTGGGTGATGAGGGTTGCACAGTAACTCTCACAGCAGACTCTTCGAAGGTTACCAAGGGTGCACTTGTTGTAGCAAGAGGTAAGAAAGTAGGTGCGCTTTATCTATCTACTTGTATTACTGATTCTCTTTCTGGGTTATCTACTTCAGCTGTAGATTCGAAGATGTGGCTCAATAGGCTTAGTCACATGAATAAGAAGGAGATGCATGTTCTTGAGTCAAAGGGTATGCTTTCATATTTGAAGAGCATAGATCGAGATTTTTGTATGCAAAAGAAGAAGGTAATGTTTTTTGAGGAATCTGATGTTCATGACAAGAATAAGAAAGCCTTGGTTTTCAAGGAGAAGGTGATGGACAGAGTTTAGCACAAGGGGTATAAGAATTCTGAGTAGAGCAAGGGTGATTTGGACAAGGGTTTGATCCAAAAGGAGCTCGCGAGAAAAAGTTAGTTCTCACAAGCAAAACACAGAGACTGACATCGGCTAGAAAACTAGCATCGGTGTCCAGACAGGGACCGACATTGGCTATGTGTAGCCTGACATTGGTGACTCAGGGTAGATAAACACCAGTGTTGGTCAAGGGGAACCAATGTCGGTGATGAGGCAGTTGTAGGGAACCAACATCGGTCGAGTGCATACTGAGATGTGACCGGCATCGGTCACTGAGACAAATTTTGGGTGGACAGCAAGCTGTCAAGGAGTCTCAAGCGCCCATATGGAGGACTTAAAGGGTATGTAAGCCTCAAATTCATCATTTTCCTTCTTTACACTACTTATTGCTCACTTATGGTAAAGAACCAAGAAGTTGTTAAAGAAGCAGAATAGGTAGATCCAGGAAACAGTGGGAGCTTGGCATGGATGTAGGATGTGATTCCTTGGAGGAGTACCAAATGAGATTTTTGGGTGGAGTTGCCAGCTGGAAGTAAACACTAAGAGATGAATGGATGTTCAGGATGAAGAAGAGCGGAAATGGACATGTGAGACAGAAGACCAGGGTATATGGTCTTGTATAAGCTGCAGGGCAATGGAGGTTTGATCATTGTGTTTCTCTTTACTAGGTTGGATAATATTAGCTACATTATCCTATTACTATATGATGTGCTTGTTGCAGGGTTACATATACAGGGTATTGATGAACTAAAGGTAAAGCTAGTTTAGAGGTGTGTCATAAGGAATCTAGGAGTAGCAATATTCTTTGGCATGAGTATGTTCTAGAGACATGGAAGGTCACAGGTTGACTTTGTTTTAGGATGATTATGTGAGACCGGTTAGCATGCCGATGGTTGGACAGTTCACAGAACAGTGTCTTGATTCACATAATGAGGTTAAGTGCATGGTATGTACTAGACATGAGTTTTCCCAAGCAGTGGGAGTTGTCACAAGTTTGGAGCCAATCTGGGAAAGAAGCATTGGAGGGTAGTTCAGTGGATTCTTATTGGGACCAGTAGCATGTGCACATGCTATGCAGGGTCAAGTTATTTTCTACATATTTTGTAGATGTGGATGTGGCAGGTGATTTGGATGACAGAGGTACACTACAAGATTTGTGGTGGTTGGTCTTCAAGAGTGATCTTGAAGAGGGATATAGATCTAAGGGAACAAACTAGATGGTGTACAGGTATAGGTACAGTTGCAGCTATTTATCTCCAAGTGGGAGATTGTTAGGTTGTGGAGCTAAAAGCTTCAACTATGCAGATAAAAAAATGAGGTTGCTGAAGCTCCAAAAGAACCAGCATTGGTAGCATGATCGATGTCAGTCATGATGAAGTAGAAGGCAACTGGTGTCAGCAGGAAGTCGGTCGACATCGTTCAGCACCAGGCAAGCAGGGACCGACGTCGATCCCCTGTGTGTTCCAGAACTATTCATTGCACAAACAATTAGTTAAGTGAATGGAGTGTTTGCATGTAAAGGTTATTTCGAGTCTTGAGCTGCATGGATAATTATAGTAAACTAAGAGTCTAAGTTATTGTTCAAGTTTGGGATCTATTTTTAGACCCATTGGCATGTATTGTAAAGTGTGCTAGTGAAGAGAACAAAGTGTGTATTTCTCCTAGTTCCACTAATGAGCTAGAAAAGAGGCACCAAAATCTAAAACCCAAGATTCTACATTATCCAGAGAACATACCAGAGCAACCTGTGTAATGAAATCTGCATCATCTACTTCTTCTTCATGTCCTTCATGCTGATCTGCTACCAACCAATAATCTTTCTTTTCCTGCTCTTTCTTTCCACATTTCCAATAGGTTATTCTGCCATACCTGGACTTGGACCTCCTTAATAGGGTGTGGAGCTAAAAGCTTCACCTTGATGCAAATAGAAGGAGGATGCTGAGTATGTAGTCACTGGCGTCAGTAGGCCACAACTGACATCGATCAGGGATCAGTGTACAGTAACCGACAGTGACAAGGATCGGCCAGCGTCGGTCACCTCCAGGTAGACAAGGACTAACGTTGGTCACCTGTGGTAGTTCTAGAACTACTGTTGATGAACAGTCAGTTAAGTGAATGGGTAGTTTGCATGATGAAGACCAGTTCGAGTCTTGAGCCACTTGTCTAAATTAGTGTATGCATGAGATTTATATAATAGACTCATGGGCTGTATTGTTAAGTGGAGAACTTAAGTGTAGAACCCAAGTGTAGAACTTGGAGAGTTCTTCCCATGGTAGAATCAAGTAGGATTCTTCATGTATGTAAGATCAGGTTTGATATGCAGGGTGTTGCAGGATCATGGTGGAGATCTACATGTGATAAGTAAGATCAAGTTGATCTGCAGGGGTGTGTGTATGCAAGGGTCAAAAGGAGATCAGTGGGAGAGCAAGATCCAAGGTGACATCAATACATCAAGGAGCAGGATCATTGTGAGATCTACTTGGAGTACTGGTTCATACTCAATTGTACTAGACGTACAATGAGGTGAACAACAGCTTGTGTTAGCTATGTGTTGTGACCTATTAAGAGAAGATTACTCTGCAGGGAAGATTACTGGGAGCCCTTGAGGAGGAAGCCTCACAGTGGTGGAAGAAGAGTGTGATCTCTTTATTGTAATTTCCTTTGTAATGATTTGAATACAATTGTGTGTTGCCTCTCATATTCTTTGTGTTTTCTCATTGATAGTTATTTGTTCTTCTGGTTATTTCTACATATGTAAGTTGTTTATACAAAGGTAATCATGTGTGCTCTTAAATATGACAAGTTGTGTTAGAGCTTTGGGGAACTTAGGTCCTATCAAGTGGTATCAGAGCTCAGGTTCACTAATAGGTGGTTCAGATCTGTATAGTGTGTATTGATTATAGGTTACTCACAGGGGTTTCTGTAGGGATTTCTGTTTGAGTGGGAGAAGCAATGGCAGAAGAAATTAAACTGAGAATGAAGAAATTTAGGCACAGGATTAACACCACAAGGAGTGTGGTGGGTAGTCTTCAAGATTGAGCTTGAAGAGGAATACAAGCCAGGATGTAGACTAGACAAAGTACTGGTATGGGTATAGGTGCAGCTATTTATCTCCAAGTGGGAGATTGTTAGGGTGTGGAGCTAAAAGCTTCACCTTGATGCAAACAGAAGGAGGATACTGAGTATGCAGTCACCAACATCGACAGGCCACAACCAATGTCGATCAAGGATCAGTGTATAGCAATTGACATCGGCAGGGATCGGCCAGCGTCGGTCACCTCCAGGCAGACAAGGACCGACGTCAGTCGCCTGTGGCAGTTCCAGAACTACTGTTGATGAACAGTCAGTGAAGTGAACAGGTAGTTTGCATGATGAAGACTAGTTCAAGTCTTGAGCTGCTTGTCTAAATTAGTGTATGCATGAGATCAATATAATAGACTCATGGGTTGTATTGTTAAGTAGAGAACATAAGTGTAGAACCCAAGTGTAGAACTTGGAGAGTTCTTCCCATGGTAGAATCAAGTAGGATTCTTCATGTATGTAAGATCAGGTTTGATATGCAGGGTGTTACAGGATCATGGTGGAGATCTACATGTGATAAGTAAGATCAGGTTGGTCTACAGGGGTGTGTGTATGTGAGGGTTAAAAGGAGATCGACGGGGGAGCAAGATCTAAGGTGACGTCAATACATCAAGGAGCAGGATCATGGTGAGATCTACTTGGAGTACCGATTCGTACTCGGTTGTACTGGACATACAATGAGGTGAACAACAACTTGTGTTAGCTGTGTGTTGTGACCTATTGAGAGAAGATTACTCTGGAGGGAAGATTACTAGGAGCCCTTGAGGAGGAAGCCTCATAGTGGTGGAAGAAGAGTGTGATCTCTTTATTGTAATTTCCTTTGTAATGAGTTGAATACAATTGTGTGTTGCCTCTCATATTCTGTGTGTTTTCTCATTGATAGTTATTTGTTCTTCTGGTTATTTCTGCATATGTAAGTTGCTTATACAAAGGTAATCCTATGTGCTCTTAAATCTGAAAAGTTGTGTCAGAGCTTTGGGGAACTTAGGTCCTATCAAAAACTTGGTCACTATGTTGTCATAGAAGTCTAACACTATTGTTTTATTAGATTATTTAAGGTAATTTATTCCACCCACTTGGTGAAGTGGTCAATTATATTAAGTACCCATTTATGCCTTGCAATTGAAGGTGGATTTATCATCCCTATGAAGTCTAACCCCCATTTCATGAAGGGTTGTTCCACCTATATTGGGTTGAGTGGAAGAGCTACTAATCTTTATTTGCCTATAAATAGAGCACACTTCTAACATTTATTGACTCATTCATAGGCATATTTGAAAAGGCAAGGCCAATAATAGCCAACTCTCATTACCTTTGCTTCTATATTTATCATAGAAAAATGGCCTCCTATAGGTCCATCATGAAACTACTCCAAGATATTTATCATTTGCTTTTCATCAATAGACCTAAGAAGTACCCCATTGAGGTCCCTTTTAAATAAAACCCATTAAATAATGCATAAGGTATGGAATGAAGTTTTAAATACCTTCTTTTTGATTTATCCAAACCTTGAGATCATTCTCCTATCATTAAGAAAAGTGTCATACCTTGAAGATAACTATTATGAAGTGGTGGTGCATCTACTTGTGAGTTATCTTGTATCACCAAAATAAATTCTTTATCCTCTTTAAGATCATTTACCATATGCTCACACAAGCCTTTGCCTCTTACTAGCTTGGTGACTTTGACATCCACATAATAATCCATGACTTTGGTAATCCATCTAGCTCTCTTCTCATTCAATTCTTTGTTAAGGAGGAAGTCCCTAACTCCAAGGTGAGACACCATAAGATGAATTTTGCTATAAATCTATAAGAACCTATTTTTCTATAAAAGTTTATCTCACCTCATATCCCTCTATCCCTTTCATAAAAAGACAATTGGCTACTCAACTCCTTCACCATTCATTTGCATCAACATAGCTAATATGTTGTCAGCATTTACAAGGTGTACAATATAAAATCCATTGATAAATTAAGATTCATGAGCGAGGGTGCTTGGGAAATGGCTTGCTTGATGGATTCAAATGTCACCTTACTTTCATTTGACCAAGCAAAAAATTGGCTCTTCTTTAGCATGGTATTGATAGGTTTGACCAAGTTTACAAAGCTAGGTATAAAAATTCTCACAAATTTTATCTTCCCAAGGAAGATCTAGATTCATTTCTTGTGATTTGGTAAAGATAAGGCTAGGATGCCACGTATTCTAACAAAGTCAATGGATAATCCTTCATTTGAAATAATGTGGCCCAAAATTTTACCTTCATGAATAATAAACACACATTTCTTGGGATTTAAAGAGATCCCATACTCTCTACAGCTTTGGAAGATCAACCTTAGATGATCCATGTGTTCACTAGCCTTTATTGGAGAAAACTATGAAGTCATCCAGGTAAACTAGTACCATATGATTCAATAACCTTTAGAAATTCATGTCTAGGGATCTTTGGAAAGTTACCCATATATTTGATAATCCAAAATGCATCTTTTGGTAAGCATATGTTTCCCATTTTATGGTGAAGGTAGTTTAATGTTGATCTTCTTCTCTGACCAACACTTGGTTATAACCTGAATTCCCATCCAAAAGGGAAAAAATGTTCTAAACCATCAACTATCTAAAGTAGTTACTCCATGGATGGTAAGGGGTAGTGATATTTCAAGGAGGCCATATTCATATCCTTAAAGTCAACACACAATCTGATATCCCCACTCTTATTCCTCACATGTACCAAATTGGTTACTCATGAGGAGTGTTTAATGGGAAAGATGATCTTGGATTTAATTAACTTGGTCAATTATATCCTCATAATCTCTTCAATTTTGGAATTTATATGCCTCTGATTCTACTTGATAGGCTTGGAATTAGCCTCTAATTATATAATGTGTTGAGCCATCTTGGGATCAAAGCCTCTCAGGTCACTATATTCCTAAGCAAAGATGTCTACATATTCCTTACAAAGCTCTATAAAAGCATGCTTTCAACTTTAGTGCTTACCTTCTCAAGCTTGAGGAGCTTGCCCATTTAGTATAAGGACTATTTCATAGTTCTCTTCACTTATTGAAATCATTTCCTTATCTTTTCTGATATGATATCCCTCATGAAAAATACCTTCAAGGGTGACAAGCCACTTGATAAGATTTTTAGATCTCAACTGAATAATTTTATCTTCATATTTATGTTTAAACTTTTCTTTGTTTATTGATGAAAAATCTACTTCCTAATACAAGAAACAAGAATTTTTTTTTCATTTTCAAATACCTACCAATTATTTTCATTATCTGGCATTGATGGTCTTACCACCACTTTAACATGTGACTACACCTTGGTCTTTTTCAACTCATTTGGGATATTAAATTGATCTCCCACATCTACCAACCTATCAACATGTCCATTTTGGTTCCTTGGTACTACTTGGATGTTAAATTCCTCAAAATCCTCAATTAGATCCCACACTTTATGTTTGTAAGACTTCCTCAAGGGATTCTTTGTGATACTCTAACCTCTAACCTGGTGCACTATCAACTCACTATCTCCATAAGCTTGCAACTGTTTGATCCCTCTCTTACTATCCCATTGAAGGTCATTAATAAGACCCTCATATTCTAATACATTCCAAGAGTAACTGACTTGAAACCTGTAAGAAGAGAAATACTTGTCATTAGAAGGGGATACTAGCATTGCACCAGCACCCACTCTATGTTTGCTCCTTGAACTATCAAAAAACAATTTTCATAATCCATTGGGATCTTTTTGAGGTCTAATGTTGGATGGCATGGACTAATTATCTTCATCTAAGTGGTATATACCCATGTTCCTCTCTTTAGCTCTTTTAAAAGGGTCAATCAACCAACTGTCATTTCATAATTCATCCAAGAACATATTTGGTATCTCCTCGAGATGAGTGTTTAATTCTTGACCAACTATGAATTAATCCCCATCAAAAATGGTGAAATTGAGGTTTATGTTGTCTATCCCATAATTATCTATGTGGAATTATCAAATAGTCTCATCTTTGATTGATACTTTGGTTTCATATCTTGTTCTGAATGCCATGTATGACCAATTTGCTACTATATAACCTCCAATCTTTCCTATGAATTCTTTGGATAAACATAGTGAAAAATGAGGAAGCACATCAAGGATCAATACATTTTAAACCATTGAGACACTAAGACAATCATGTAGGTTCAATTTGAGGTCTTTAATGATACCAAATGGCTTGGTGGAAGAACCATCAAGTTATAGCACTCTTTTAGATTGGGGCTCATATTTTAGACCAAGTTGGTTAGCTATGGACTTTGGAATTACTAAGGTCCTAGACCCACTATCTACCAAAAATATATGCACTAAAGAATTACCAATTATCAATAAAATATATAATGGATGAGGTTTGACTACCTTACTTGACTTCCCTTCACTAGGTCCTGTGGCTACATTAGTGAGAACCACATTCTCCTTGACTGGTGGTTTCTCAAAAACATAGATTATTTACAACCCTTCTTGGAGGATGTCTACTTGACCAAGCATGGAGAGCATATCCCACATTAGCACACTCACACTATAACTTTTCATTTCCTCAACAATGTTGATGGGTGAATCACCAACCTTTGGTTGTGATTTGGGAGCCACAACTACACCTTGAGTTTTTGAGTTTTGGGGAACAAAGACATTCCCCTAATTTTGATTCTTTCAAGCTATTGGATCCTTTGGAATAGAAGTAGGTATATTTATATTTGATAATGAAGGAGTAATGGTAGGAATATCTTTGATTGTTTCTTGATTACCATCCATGTTCCTTCTTTTGAACCTTGTATTTTCCTCAACTAGAATGTATGCCTGGCTAGAACTAGCCTATTGATTGAGTGTATAACACTCTTCTTGCTCATAATTCACGATTGTATCACCCAACTAGATTGGTCTTTGATCATGTATTTGACCTTGTTGAGGATTTTTTGGTTTTTTCATCATGGGTACCTCTATGTTTTGAGCCATAAGAGCTTGGTTGTACCCATAATTTATAGCCTGTTGCCATTGATCATTGAAAGCTTAAATAAAATTAGTGGTTGGAACAATGGATTGACCAAAATAATAATTACAAGGTATGGTACCCATATATTCTTGAGAAACATTATTCTAGACTGAGACCAAGGTTTTGGAAGTGTTTGCAACATTTAGATTATAACTGTTTTGCCTATTATAGTTAGGCTACCCTTGTCTTTGGATTTGACATTGGCCTTGGAAATTTCCTTTATAGGGTGGCCTATTTTCTTGATAAGATTGATGTTGAGTTTGATATGAGGCTTGGTAAGGCCTACTAAATTTTTTATTCCTCTTAACATTCATTGATTTGTTTCTCAAAGATTGAAACATGTTCTTAAGCTCTTGAAAGTTCTTTTTTTTTGGGAATCACTAGATTAACTAGTGGAAGCCTTTTCTTGCTTACGTGAGGGTATGGTAGAAATTATAGGCATAAGAAGAATGAAAAAAATGGGAGTAATAGAAATAAGGGGAGGTAGGATATCAGGGAACAAAGGCATTAGTGGTCTAGGTGTAAGCTTACCAACCTGTACCAAATAATTTTTTTCTCTGATTTCCACCTCATATGCATTTGACAATGTGTTTCCTCCCATGGACTAGATCATTACTGCAATTTCACTATTTAGAGCATTCAAGTAGTAAATAAAGGAAAAGTTAGGGGTAGGCCTAATAGAGACTAGGATTCTATCCCATGTTTTTTTAAACCTTGTGTTTAAGTCTTGCATAACTTCATGAGGGAATCTTTTTATTGTACTCAACTGCTTTGTAAGTGATAAATGGTCACTTTTATGCTCAAATCTCTTACACAATGCATCTCTTATTTGGTCCCATGATGTAATAGAGTTATTAGAAAGGCTTCTATACTAGTCTAGGGATTTACCTTTGAAGGAGATGGATAATAAACTAATTACTACATTTTCCTCATTGATATCATGAATGTTGTATAATTTGGATATATCTATGAGGTGCTCAAAATGGGTTGTAGCTTAGTCTCTAGTAAAATAAGGGACATTTTTAAAGTTGTTACTAAAATAAGATCATATTGTGGGAGGTATAGAGGACTTTGTCCATTAAAATCCATAAAAGGGAAAGCTCTAGGGGATGCCATGGCTATGAAAGGGTTCAACAAAGTTTTTCTTGCAGGGGTAGGCCTTAATATTGACCTAGGAACAAAGTTGCCTTTATATGGTGTGTATTAGAAAATCTTAATATCTTTATTGAGTTTAAAGGTAATTCAATAAATTTAAAAGGTATACCTCTATAAGTTGATATTGTTGTCACCTTTGGCATGAGATGAAGTCATGATTCTTATACCATAATGTTGAAAGTTCTTTTGGAGTCGCCAGATGTTATTGCTTGGAAGATATAACTACTAAAAATTAATTAAACTAGCATCAACTTTGACCAATATTATTTGAATTTTATCCCACTTGGCATGCCAAAAACTATTCTAGCATCAATTTTCATGCTTGTAGAGGGTTCTTCAAGATCTCTCCAATTGAGATACACTATTGGAAAAACCCTAGGCTATGGGTCACCTATGGTGGGTTTGGACCTCTAGAGAAGGCCAAATTCATTTTGATGGGTCATCTATACTAATGCTATTGTAGGGAAAAGGGTTAGAAGGGGGGAATATGGATCCTAAGAAATTTAACCAGGTGATGCACCAAAATTAAATGATAACTCACATAATCATGAAGTAAACACTATAATGCTAACTCACACAATCTCACAAAACTAGCTAGTTGCATAAGTGTTCATAAACTAGGTTTAGGAAGTAGTGAATGAAGGCAAAGAAGAGTTATAAGACTCATTGAGAGCTTGCATCAAAGATAGAAAGAACACAAACTTAGACTTACAACTAACTTGAAGAAACCTATAAATGAGCAAGAAATAAGGACAATGAGCATGCAATATTCTTGTTCACAATACCATCATGGAAAATATTTGATACACATAATTCAGAGGAAAGAGGTAGGTAAAAAAGGTCTTTATTTCTTCAAGAGGTCTTTTATATGAATTTTAATAGGGTCTAGCATTATCAAATGAGAGTCTCTACTCTTCTAGAATTGAGAGATATTTTCTTACCAAAAGTTAGAGAGTGTCCTTATAAAATCCAAGAGACCACTTACTAATGGAAAATAATGGGAGATATAAGAGAAAAGGGAGAGGAGATAAAAAGGGGAACATGAGTACCAAAGATAATCAATGAACTATTACCACATTTCTTTAATTGTAAACCATCTTTGATCTAATCAAGAATAATCCTTCATGAACAAGCTAACCTTCATTTGTCCCTATAGCTTATAAATCATTTCATTGATTGAGAAACACACTAGAGGACAATATTTTTCCAAAAGTGGTGAGTCATGATCCTACTTATGAAGGAAAACCCTTAGGCACCCTAATAATCTATTAAATTATACAACTTCTTTATCTGACAACCAGATCTCTATCTTGGGACTCTACACAATTTCCACTTGCTTCATTATGAGGGCAAGGTCCTTATATCATGTACTTGATAGATCCATGCCAAAGTATACTTTTAGAGGCTATTTGTTAGAGTTATATATTTTTATAAATATGAGACACTTCTCCATGACTATATATCTGCCCCTACTTCAAAATTTGAGCATAGGTCTCTTCTATAAATGGAAAACCAATACATTTTTATTATTTTTCATATAGTTAATACATTAATGTAAAGATATAGGTTTGATAGTCTTATTTTTGAACTATATTAGTTCTAAATAAACCTATTCTATATCTAAGCCCTGTGGAAACCAAGGACTAATTGTACATAATGTTAAAAAGAGAAAAAGCTAATTCTACATGCATTGGATCCTCCAATAGAGGTCTCAACTGAGATTTAATGGATTTCTTTGAAAAAACTACCTTTGTTTAACCTAAGTTGAATTCAACCTCCATTGCATTCCCTAGCTTTCAAATTTTAATATTGACCATTGATCTTGATTTGGGCTCCTTGATTATGACACTTGTAAGCTCCTCATTCATTTTACAGGATCTTGTAGTCAATCCATATCCTTCCATGCTTGTGCCATGTGGTAGCCTCACATTTATTAACTAACTTTTTGACATATCTCTATCTCTCCATTTATTATCATCCTCACTATTTAATGCACATCACCTCTTGTACCATTTATCATTTTTTTGTATGAATGAATGCAAGTTATAGATCTTATACTAGTTTAATGTGTTTAAGACACTTGCCACGTACACATTTGATCTTAGGATCCACTAACCTTTTAACACATTACTCTCAATTAAATATGATTTATATTATGTATCACACATTATATATCTCTTTGGGACCACCAACATCATTCTTGCCTACTCATCATTGGATCTTTTGATTTGATTGAATGTGGATCATTGATCTTTTCCCAGGCACTTTTTAACCCTTTGACCCTAAGCATGTTGTAGATATTCTACCTAAGCTTCAAAAATATTGACACATAATCCACATGTTCATCCTTGGAACATTTTAATTCAAATTTTTATTTACTGTAGCTTTAGCTTAACATCCATGTGCACGTCCCACTCTATTGGTTTAACTTTAAGTCTTTATATCTTGAGATAGAAAAGACATCAAGACATGAAATTTTTATAGGATGATATAGGAATTGAATACATCATTTCTATGTATTCCTTTATCTTTGGTCAACCTCCCAAGTGTATATATTAAATCCATAATCAAGATGACCCATTCATTTCTACGTGATCTACCATGATGGTCTGGTCTCTCTAGAATTGTGCAAGAAACTATCATATATTTAGAAGGATAAAATTAAATTCTAAGACTTTTTTATAAATAATTAATGCCCCTAATTTCTTGAAACACAATGGGAACCTACTGGTCTTTTTCACTTTGTAATCCTAGACCTCTTTCTAAGCCTTTGGTCTACTCATTCCATCTATAACTTTACTCATTTGTTCAAACCATTTCTAGGAAAAAGATTATTATGTGGACCAAATTTGGCCAATGGTTCCTCAAAAAACTATTTATATTTGAGGGGTGTCATGAACTTGATCGTAGTATAATATTTCAAAGGTTGAGTGTCTAAATTTTATGAATCATTGTTAACAAGCCAAATGACCTAAAACCATCCTAAACCCATCTTAAGAACTTGGTGGATAAGACATGAATTAAAATTAATATATAAGGGTGAAATTAGATAATAATATGATTCTTAAATGTTTTTCAATCTTTGAATATCCTTTCCACCCAATTATTCCATACGATCACTTGTATGGACATGCCTAATTCAGTGTTTCTTGTAAGATTTGAGTTGTTTTATAGGTACAAGAAGGAATGGATAGGTAAAAATAATTTGAATATGTGTGTAGGTAATTTTTATAAATTATTAAACTCAATTATCACCTTGGTTATTCATGGAAACCCCTTTACTAGACTATTCATTATAGGCAGTCTGAATAGGACAGTGAAAAGAAATATGACTGTCAAAGTGTGAGAGTGAGAAGTATGATACTGAGTCTCTTAAGGTATATTTGATAGAGAATAATAAAAATAGGTTTTTATGAGGTGTCTAACACCACTAAAATGAATCAACATAAGCATATACAGGCCACCTAAGTGACAAATGTGTGAATCAAGCCTAAAGGGATAGTGAGCAGTTACAAGAGAGTGAATGACAAATGGTGTAGAGAAGTTCATCAATTGAATGGAATATAAGGGATATTATAATATTTTTTTCACATTATTCATTAATTAAAAAAAATTTAATGACTCTACAATAATTTTGAATAGTTAGTGAATTATTCATCAATAGGGTAGTTTTAAGAAGAATAATGGACTGTCCCTTCACAAACTTAACAAAGATGTCATCTTTGTGATGGAAAATTATCTAAGATGACTTCATAACATGTTTTAAATTTCATTATATTTCATTATAATTGGTTTTTAAAGTACTGAAACTTGGCCTTATGACTATCCAAATTCACTTCTTCTCTCTCCTCTCCTATGCTCTATATATTCAAGCCATTTTGTCATTATAATGATATACACATAGTATGGTGAAGCCTTGATGGTTTGAAATATTGTTTTTAATTTAAATAAATTCTATAAAGTTTATTTTATCTCTACAATTCTTACATAATTATGTCAAGTAGTGTATTTGGATGACAAATGATGAATGTCTTCTCCTTGCTTCCATTCTACTCTTGTATGCATTGTGTAAGTAACATCTCTTCTTATAGGTCTCATGAAGTGTACTATTTGTTAAGGTGTATTTTAAGTGTGAGAGATATTAAAAGTGTCTAGGATCAGAACTTTGTTTTACCCACCTTTGGATATACATAGCAATATTTGTTGGTGTAGAAACACTTATGCTAGAATAACATTGAGTTGAGGTCAATTTTAGCATACTTATTTCTTAGTGCAAATGCAAATATGTTTGTGGATTTATCTTTGGTGTATCACCTACATTAGTATAGGTTAATTTTAGTTTCCTTATTCCATTTTCACCCACAAAAGTGATTAATCTAGTATAGTGTGTGAGATTTAAAGATAGATCAAGGGAGCTAGCCCATAATCTAGATGTTTACATCTGATATAAGCAACCCACAAGTCTAAAGGTAGTCCCATGTTATCCAAATTTTGAGAGGTATGAACCACCTTATACAAGGGTGTAATATTTGGATACAAATTTTTTGGAATTCTTGGTGGGACTTAAGGTCCAAAGAGTGGAAGAAAATTTGTGTTTATTTCTCTACCTATTAGATTTGGGAAACATTAAACAAACACCAATAGTGACTCTGAATGTAATCAGTTAGTTATAAACAACCTAGGTACTTATTATGAAATAATTTATAATATCTTGTGTGTTAATTTGCCTAATGAAGTTGGTATGGATCGATATGATGAGATTTTCGACTATACACCACCTACTAACCTTGTCATGATCCACATTATGTCTCTTAATATTTCTATCAAGATTATTATCAACCCTATGAGTCATGGTAGTCCTATGGTCATCATAATTCCCCTTCATATGACCATGATGTTGTTGAGCAGCCCAATGAAGAAGTCTATGAGGAAGGCTATCAAGAAGAGTATTAAGAAGTGTCTCCCTATCAGACCTATGATTCATATCAACCTCACCCTAATTCCTATTATCCTTGTCATGAGGAATCAAATGATCACATTGATTGGAAATAAAACTATTGGGAGGTAAAATATAAAATCTTACAAGCTCAAGTTAAGTAAATAACTCAACAAGATGAAGCTCACCAAAACCCTTGTTATTCCCCTCATCCTCCTACTTCAATTCTAACTCAATCCAAATCCTTGTTGGCACTCATGCCAAATGTGCTCAAAAAATAAAAAGTGATGAGAATATGGGATAAGAAAGGTGGTGTGATCCCTATTCATCTCATAGAGAAGTTGAGTAATTTGGTTCAATTATTTATGAATATGTGGAAGATGGTTGAAGAGGAAGCCAAATATGTCATCAATGATGATTTACATGAAATGAGATTTTATATCCAATGGTGGGTAGATAGGTTATAAAGATGGGAAAGTCAAGAGTTTGAAGATCAAGTTTTATCAATTGAAGAGCCTCAATAAGGCTATGATCAAAGTGAAACTCTTATTTAAGAATTTGTCCCTCCCATTTCTCAATACAACTTGTCATCTCCCCATAAGTTCATTCAAGAATCCTTCATTCCCAAGTCCATCCATAAGCCATACACCACACCTCATATTCCCTCTCCAACCCATGAACTGTTCACCACCATCCCACCACATCCCTTATTAAAGGAGAACACATCTTATGGGTGATTAGTAAATAAGAGCAAGCAAAAGTTGTAGATGATAAAGAAGATGAATAAAGTGTTTATGATGAATAACTCACTATAGGGACTCCATTTGGTGAAGACAAGAATAAGTCAATCTTATTGAGTGAAAAAATAGAAGATATTTATGATGTTGTAGATTCAAATGAGGATTTTTATCAAGGCATCAAATAAAAGATATTTGAAAATAACATCACATCAGTTGAGTTGGTTGAGTCTTATGAGCATGAGAAAGAGGTTAGTTTTGAGAAGTCAATATAAAATGAAGTTTTTGTTGACTCCATGAACCAAGATGATTTGTGGTTGAAATCCAATGACATATTTGATGTGGTTGAAGGCATTAAAAATCCTATAGGTTTTTCATTGGTCAATTTGAAGACACTCTTGAAGTTCCCTTTCCTCTTGATGATGTGCTTTGAAAAGAGGATCTTATGCTATTAAAACTTGTTGAAGTTTTATCTAGCCTTGAATTTGAAGACTCCCTAAGAAAATAAAATGAATTTGAAGAAATTATGGCTCTTGAAGAGAAGGAATACAAAGTTGATTGGAAACAACATATTGAACTTCTCCAAGAGATTGAAAGCCTTTAAAAGGTTAAAGATAATCTTCACAAGGAGATTGAACAAGATGTCTTAATGGAGTAAAATAATGAAGATTGGATGGATTATGCTAATCTCTTTGAATATATTGATGATCTTGAAGCTTGTAATAAATCTGAAGATGTTCTTGAAGATGTTTTACTTCTTGAAGGACAAAATGATAATCTTAAAAACACCAAGATAGAGGCTGCCTATATAAGTCAATAAATGATCATGATTGAGACAAGTAAAATCACCAATAAAGTTTATGAGAAGGTTTTTGAAGTTCAAGAAGAGTTCACCTTCATAGGTGATATTTTTGTAGTTGGTGTGATTGCATTGAAGATCATACCAAGGAAGGTGTCAAACATGAAGAAATTTGAAAAAAATAAGGCCAATGCTAAAGAATAAGCATACTTCATTCACTCCATCTCATGAAGTAGGATATGGGAAAATTTACCCTTTGATCTAGGAGGATAAGGTTTTCTTTAGGTTAGTTTTTACATACCCTTGTTTTCTTAAGTTATTTATGTGTTTTCCTTAAGTGTTCATGAAAGGCACATGTGTGTATTTTGATGCCTTCCATTATGTGTTTGTTTCATTTTCATGTTTG
Organism: Torreya grandis; assembly: GCA_037957365.1. NCBI lineage: Eukaryota > Viridiplantae > Streptophyta > Pinopsida > Cupressales > Taxaceae > Torreya > Torreya grandis. The sequence goes on from JARHVA010000458.1 coordinate 1,059,699, forward strand.
GTGTGTTTTTGAGGTCCTTTTAGAGGCATTTCAGTGTCATTGGAAACATATGGGTGACTCCATTACCCAAGGCTAGGAGAAGGCAATTGGTCTGTAGCACAATAGGCATGTTACCCCTTAGAAATCACCCAAATGTTGAATAATTTTACCCCTAAGTCAAATTAAGTCAACGCCCCTATAGGTGAAAGCTTTTAATAAGGTCCTTTAAGTCATAAAATTTCCACCATGGTCCTAAGTGGGCTTAAGTCATTTTTTGAAGGTCACTTAATGTGTTTTAAACCTTTGTCATGTTTGTGATTTGTCTTAGTAACCTTTTTGCCACATTTTGGCCATGTTATGGAGTTAAACATACATTTTATCAAAAATAAATATGTCAAAGTAAAACATAACATACCACATGTTAGGTAAGTGTCAAAAAATATTTTAAAACTAAAAATATTGTAGGTTCAACATATATTCAAGAAAATCATTTACAAAAGTCAATTTAAGATAGTTGTACGGATTGAGGGAACTCAACTAGCACATATAAAGCTTCATAAGGGTGTCTTAAGATCTTCACTAGTATTTTTAGGCTTAGGTGGATATAATAGGTTCAAATTTTATGAAAATCAATCTCTCTATCTCTTGTTTCTCTCTTGGGCAAGTCAACAAGGTCAAACAATTTACAGTTGGTATAGACAAAATGAGGAGAGTTGAGGTGAGTGTAATTAGTTGCTATTACAGGTACCCTTGTGATTCAATTTCATGTAAATGATTTATATATTGATGGTTTTGCTTAATGAATGATCACTAAGATTTTTATCACCTCCAAGATGCCTACACATCCCCAATACCTTGGTTTTCTTACTTGTTTGCCTTGGTCTGATGCTTCCAAATGATGTATGTGTTATTGCATAACATGATTACTATTTCATGTTGGCTTTAGTATGGTTTTCATGTGTGATCATTGAGCGATAATCAAAATAATCTCATTGAACTATAGGTGAACACTAATTGGTATGTAGAATAATGTTTCATTAATTACAGATTTTATCTTTTGTGAAATGGCTTAAAATCAAGGTAATGAACTTGTCAACCTCATAAAGCATGCTTGATCATATTATTCATTGAATTTTTGGTATCAATAATGTCATTAATGGATTAATAGGCCTAGGACACTTTATACAGTTAAGTATCCTTGAATCAGGCACTTACAAGTTACTACATGGAAACAATCATGTCCAAACCTAAAATGGAGACCAAAACATGTTTGGAAACATTGAAACCTATTTTGACACCTCAAGAAAATTCATGAATAAGGAGAAGATCATTGTGTGGATGGTGAGACCATTAATTATATCTAGACTTAGATGGAGAGATATAAAATTGAAAAAGTTTCAAATGAGATGATTTAACTTAATCTCTTTGAAAGAGGATTTTGCCTCACAAAGTATCATCTCACGATGAAATTTGTTGAGGTTCTGGTAAGTCTAAATGGATTATTTCCTATAACCTAGACCTAGAAGTAAAATATGTCACAAGAGTAAATGAGAAGGTCAAGATAAAAGGATGGTAAAGTGGGGTTTCAATTCAATAAATTTTTCACTAGAAACAATCATTGAATCATAATTATTTTGATCCAAAATGAACCTTAAACTTGCAAACCTATAGTATGTTGATATCAAGTGATAAGATCCTGGTATCAAGACAAGAGTGAGTTAATTAAAGTGTGATGTGGTCTTAGTGAACTTAACAGGGGTAAAATATTTGAAAAATAGTGTTTAAGAACATATATCCACCTACAAGAATCTCATGATTCACCAAATGAACACCTATAGTTTCACTTATGTTTAGACTAGCTCATGCTAATGGAGCATGTAATTTTGGTTGTATTATAGGCATGTAAAGTGGATTAATATATATATATATATATATATATATATATATATATATATATATATATCAGTTTATTAGTGATAATAACATATTATAATGATATTATCAAAGGTAAATTATTAAGCAAATATTGATCTGAACTAGGTTTCTAACTCTATGCTTAGATAAACTAAACCCTACACACAAACATAAAAACTAGTATCTAGTTTTGGGAATTTGAAGATTTGAGGGGGTCTATAGGTATGATAAAACATTTAACATTGACACATAGGGTCCTCATGACCTAAAAAATACTTATAAAGTATTATTTGCATCATACTAATAGGGGATATACTCTCTATTTTATCTTAGACCAAAGGCACTCCTTGAATAACATAACCTACATACAATATACATGAATAGTGATTGAATGAAATGGAGAGCCTTAGGTATTTTTGGATAATATACATGGTTTCAATAAATTCAAAAAAGTACCAAAAATCACCTACGGTCTTTGGAAACCATCACAAGTGATCATACATATAAAAACATAGTTTAGGCTTGTTAGGCCTAGAATTGAACATGAACCCTAATGGTGCCTAAAGTAAGTCATATGACTACATGATATTTACATGGAATGAGAGAGACTTAAATGGATATTTGAGGATGTATTAGACCTATTTTTTTTTGTAAATATCACTCAAATTGGTCATTTTTGGCTTAAACCTATCTCAGGGGTACTCAAAATTCAAGTAGGAGCTCGAGAAGCCAACTTACTTCATTCATATATGTATGGATGGTGTTCATGGTGTGTAAAAAAACTATGGATAGTTGATGGAGGTATTGAAATTTATCTTATTAGAAGTAGTTCAAAGGTTGAACATCTAACTTTTATGAATCATTGTTAACAATCCAAATGACCTAAAACCCTCTTGAGAACTCGATGGAGAAGACATGAATGAAAATTCATCTAGAGGGGTAAATTGGCCAAGAAGATGATTTGGACTTGTTTGAAACTCTCTCAAGCTCATTTCAACCTAATTATTCTATACTCTCACTTGTATGGAAATGCTTAATTCAATGTTTCTTATAGGATTTAACTTGATTTATAGGTAAAAGAAGGAATGGATAGGTGACAATCATTGTAGGAGGTGTGTAGAGACTTTTTATAACTTCTCAAACTAAATTATCACCTTGGTTATTCATGGAAACACCTCTACTAGAATATTCATTATAGGCATTCTGAATAATATAGAGAATAAATATGATTGTCAAAGTGTGATAGTGAGAAGTATGATACTGAGTCTCTTGAGGTCTATTTGATAGACTAGAAAACAAATAAGTTTTGATGAGGCGTTTAACACCCATGAAATGAATCTCCATGAGCATCTACAGTCCACCTAAGTAACAAATGTGTGAATCATGCCTAAAGGGCAAGTGAGCAGTTATGAGAGAGTGAATGACAAATGGTGTAAAGAAGTTCATCAGTTGAGGGATGTATAAGGGTTGTTAAAATATTGTTTCCACCTTCTTAGGTTAGTGAAAATGTGTCAATGATTTCTATGATAGTTATGGATAGTTAGTGAATTCCTCATCAATAGGGTAGTTTTAAGAAAAACAATGGAGTGTCCCTTTTCCAACTTGAGGAAGATGTCATTTTTGTGATGGACACTTGTCTAATAGGACTTCATACCCTAATTTCCACTTTATTCTATTTCATTATAACTAGTTGTCCAATTCTTGAAACTTGGCCTTGTGACTATCCAAATTCACTTCTCTCTCATCTCCTATGCTCTACATATTCAAGCCATTTTGGCATTGTAAGGATACATACCTAGTATGGGAAATCCCTACTAGTTTGACATATTTATTTGGCTTGGAATAAAGTTTATAAATTTGATTTCATTTTTACAATTATTGCCTAAGTATGTTAAGAAGTGTATTTGGATGACAAGTGATTAATGTCTTCTCTTTGCTTCCATTATTCTCTTGTATGCATTGTGTAAGTAACATCTCTTCTAACATGTCTCATGAAGTGTACTATTTGTTAAGGTGTATTTGAAGTGTGAGAAAGATTAGAAGTGTCTAGGATTAGACCTCATTTTTACCCACATATGGATATACATATTAATCTTTTTCTATGTAGAAACACTTATGTTAGAATAAGATTGAGTTGAGGTCTGTTTTAGAAGTCTTCTTTATTAGTTCAAATTTAAGCATGTTTGTGGAGTTATATTTGGTGTATCACCTCCATTAGTATAAGTTAATTTCTATTTCCTTCTTCCCTTTTCACCCCTAATAGTGATTAATATAGTGTAGTGTGCAAGCATAAAAGATAGATTAAGGGAGCAAGCATATAATATATAGGTTTACCTCTACTATAGGTAACCAACATGCCTAGAGGTAATCCCATGTTAGCCAAATATGGAGAGGTCTAAACCACCTTCTCCAATGGTGAAATATTTTTTTTATAAAAGGTACCAAAAGGTCCTCCATAGAAGTAGTATCAGGATGCTGTAGCACTCCATCTAAAATATCTCTATGCGCACCTCTAACCATGATACCCCATTTGAACTCCTTGAATATATCTAAAAAACACACAAACTTGGTATAAATCATATATATATATATATATATATATATATATATATATATATATATATATATATATATATATATATATATATATATATATAGTGGAGGTGCTTAGTGGTCGAGTTGATGAGGAGATCGTGGTTAGTGACATCAATTTTGGTAAAAAATAATTTAAGTTTTTAAGTTTATAGATAGATCACTAGTTGCATATTTTTTTATGTACTTAGAATGGATAGATGGTTATGGATCTTCAAGTGGGGCATATGTATATACACAATATTTTTAACTTGATCAATTATTGATGATTTCACTCTTACAATAACCTATCTAGTCCCAATCTCTTTGATTTCATGCCTTAAAGGGTGTACCAAAAAAGGGGTGGGCATACCATTAGTGCTTAGTAAGATTTTTGGATAAAACTACCACCACTTACAACTATCAAAAGACCCTCCTATATGTTTCCCTAAGCTTTGACACCTCCCTTACATGTTCTTCCAAGTAATTCACCACCTCAAATATCCCCTACCTAAGCCAAACATATTTTTCTATCCTATAAACACAATCTAATGATTTTAACCTATTCTAAGAATTGAGAACGTTATGAGAATAAGTTTCCTATTGACTTAGTCCAGAACCTGACTGTTATATTTTCTAAACAACTAGTTTGACTAGGCTAACTATGTTGGATAAAATTTTGGAAGGGTTTAGGGTTAGATACGACTATATATACACATCATTCACCTCATTTAAAATAGACATAGTCATTAATTTTCACTTCTTTATATTCTTCTCCACCATTATACTTGATGAGTCATTACTTAGGGTTTCATACTTCCTTTAGAGAGAATAATCTTGTCTTGTGGGAAAGGTATTTTCTATGCTATTATATCTCAATGCCGAACAATATTTTTTATCCATATAAAACATAACAACCTCTTGAAAACACCATTGGCAAAGGTAAAGATTGAGGCTCGATGGGTTCATCTTCAAGGTAACTATTCCCAACTCTTATTCCTCTTTTATTAATAGATATATTTGCATGTTTATTATCCGTTATTTATGCCATAAGATTTAGTGAGCACTAGATTAGATTTACTTTACATTATTAGAAACCATAGGACCTAGCTAAGGTTATTATGTTGTATTGTTCAACTAGAAGCTTTGGAACCCTATACATTAATATTATATGGTAAGAGAATCCTTGGTTGCGTCTAGTGGATCCTTATTGGTCATAACTTTGATTATTTAAATGTACCAATAAGGAGAATGACTAGTTTGATTTATCTTCTTTGAGCTATGATTGATTTATAGATCAGCTTCACTTTCCCTTGTATAGAGGCATCACCCTCAAAATGGATGATAGGGGAGGTAGAAATATCCCATATATATGGTAACATAGACAAAGAAATTAAAACCCTTTCATAAGGATTTGAATGAAGAAGATGTAGGAAGTAGCCATTGAAATGGAGGAGGTCAGAGGATAAGACATTTTCAAAGTTTATGAAGTCTTTTATACTCAAATCCAAGTAGTATCTTGATAGAATCAACATGTTAAACATTTATTAAGACATCAATCAGGTTAATTTAATATTAAATATGATGGGTTACTTTTCTCTACATAAGGAGAACCTAGACATTGAGACCATTGTGCATACAATAGGGTTGGAATCAACTGACCATAGTCATGTAATTATAAATAACATAGTAAAACTACAAAGTAGCTTGGCCTTCATGGTGTAAAAATTAAGGACCAAGATATTGAAGGAACTCATATTCATTCCTGTAGGATGTTGTCATGTGGAGGATGAGGAAGTAGGGGGATAAAAACTAGGATTTGGAAGTGGGATAAGCTTGAAAGTAGGGAAAAATCCCTTGGTAGTGAAAGCAATGTTGCATAGTGTGGAGGTGATATTTGTAGATTGATATAGAATGCAGGTTTTAATTCTAAGTGTAATAAAGGTTTAATATGAATAGTAATGGGGTCTATTATTTGGTATGATATATTGTTATCTTTAAAGGGCATTATAAAAACCTTTTTATATGATAACTATAAGTTTCTTATTTTTGGGTATTCTAGTTGATTATGTGTTTGCAATCCCACTCTAGTGGATAGTGTTAGGAATAAAACACTTAGATCTAGATCTACTATTACCATAAACTAGATCTAAATCTATGTAATAAAATTCATCACATAAACATTCCTTAATTGACCATTAATATGAAAGCATAAATGAGAGCAAGATAATATTAACATAGATAACACAAATCTAACATGGTTCACCCAATGTGGGCTACATCCACCAATGAAAGTTCTCAAATAAATTAGTAATCTAAAATAAGATTACAATGAACTCTCACAGAGATAGAAACATATCCTATAGAAAGTGTTGCACAAAAAAATGCACTTTCACCTGCACCTACACAATGTTATATCTCACAAATTGCTAAGCCACACCATGTAATGAACACCTACACTTTGACTATGATCCTCAAAGCCACACCATAAAAATAAACCATCAACATATAAAGGCCACACCACACCCCATATATATAGTAAAATGAAGAAAAGCCATACAAGGAGGAGCAAATGTGTAATGCTTATCTAAGATAAGCATTATCCACCATGTGATAACCCTCTTTCACCTCATCAAGCTTATCCAAAAGATCTCCCAAGGAGGAATTTTCCATATTCATCTCTCCACCTTTTAAGGGCACATTTTCCCAAAAACATGTGATCTCAACCGATTCCACTTAACAAGGAAGGAGTTCCCTTTTCCAAATAAAAACTAGCTTCCTCAAAACAAGGAAATCAACATGGGAAAAGGCATCTAAAAACTAACTCCACATAACAAGGAAGGTATAACATATTCCAATAAATAACCAATCTCCCTAAAAAATAAGGAAGATATAGCCACTTCCAATAGAAGAGGAAGTCACATGGAAAAAAATATCTAACAACCAATTCCATAAAATATGGAATACATAGAAATTAAGAATACAAGGAATATTCCACTCACATGTGGAGAATATGAAAACTATGCCACCCACATCATTGGATCTCTTTAAGCCCCCCAAATTTAATCTTATGGTCATGTGATAGCCCTAAAGGGATCCACACTAAAAAATATCCCACTTGGAGACCGTTTCTCCTGAACATAATCTATCACTGATCGATGACCTCTAAGGCCAACCAAATATAAATATAGTCTCAACTTGTCCAATGTGACCACCTTGGTCATCATATCCATATGATTCTAGCTAGTATGAATCTTCTCTAGCTTCAGCAAGTTCTCCTCCAAAGTTGTCCTGATGAAGTGATAACATAACTAAATGTGTTTCATCTTCGAGTGGAAAGTAGAGGTATTTTCTAAATGAATAGCAGTTTGACTATCACTATATAGTCTCCTAACTTCATGCTCATGCCCCAACTCTCAAAATAACTCATATAATTAAATCATCTCCTTGTTATCCTATGTGGAAACAACATACTCTACTTTTGTGGTTGACAAAGCCATAACCCTCTATATCCTAGAAATCAAACTAACCACTGTATCTCCAACAGTAAATATATAACCTATCATACTTCTCCTACTATCAGTATCCCCTACCATATCTAAGCCCACAGAACCATGAAAAGTGGTATCTAATCCACCATAACATAATGAAAAGTCCATGATTCCTCTCAAATATCAAAGAATCCATTTCATCACTTGCCAATGCTCATAACCTAGATCACTCATATACCTATTCACAGCTCCCACTACTTGGTAAATATCTAGCCTAGTAAACACCATGGCATACAACAAACTACCAGTGACTAATGAGTAAGGTACTTTAGACATCCTAATATTTTTGGCTTCCATCTTGGGACACTACTCCTTTGATAATCTAAAGTGGTCTACTAAAGGATTACCAACATATTTAGCATCTAACATGTTAAACCTTTCCAAGACTTTATTCACATACTCTAATTGGGATAAGATCAACTTCCTCTCCTTATTATCATGATAAATATTCATATCAAGGATTTGCTTTAGAGCACCCAAATCCTTCATATAAAATAAGTCACTAAGATATTTCTTGATCATATGAATATGTTGTATGTTATTTCCTATAACTAACATGTCATTGACATACAAGCATAATATAATAAAGGAACCATCATCAAAATTTTTGATGTACATGTAATGGTCATAATGACACCTTTGATATTCTTGTTCTAACATAAAACAATCAAATTTCTTATACCATTACTGTGGAGCTTGTTTCATGCCATACAAGCTTTTCTTTAGTCTACACACATAGTTCTCCTTCCCTTTGACCTCATATCCCTGTGGATGTTTCATATACAACTCTTCATCCAAATCACCATGAATAAAAGTATTTTTCACATCTAAAGTTTATAAGTGAAAATCCTCAACTAAAACTAAACCAATAATAGTCCTAATAGAAGTCATTTTTACAACAGGAGAGAAAATCTCATCAAAATAGATACTTGATTTTTGTTCAAATCCCTTGACTACCATCCTGGCCTTATACCATTTTCTCCCTTCACCCTCTTCTTTGATCCTAGAGATACACTTGTTTGGCAATGCACTCTTGTCCTTGGGGGTAGCCTAACCAAATCCCATGTTTGGTTCTCTATGAGAGATCTATGCTCCTTATCCATGGCTAGTTCTCACTTCAACTTGACATCTACCTGCATTTCTTCCTCATAACACTCTGGTTCTCCATTATCAGTGAGTAATAAATAATTCAAAAAAGGAGAAAAATGTTTAGGTGCTCTTCTTACCATGGGAGTTTAGGGTCCTTGTGTAGAAGGTTCCTAAACTAAATCCTTGGATACTTTGCCATCCACAATGTCATCCAATATTGTGTAGCCTTTCTATTATCGATCCTATTCCTAAAGTTGATCCTTATGTATGACTTTTTCATTAAAGACTACATCTCTAGACCAAAATATTTTCTTATCTTTAATGTTCCATAAACAGAAACCAAAGTCATCCAATTAGACAATAATGCAATAAGAACAAAATACCTAATGTTATGATCAAAGATTAACCACTACCTCCTATATATAATCTACTTAGCCATGGTTATTTCATAGGTTAAACTATCTAAGAACATAGAGAAATGTAACAAGAATATAAAAGAGGTATGTAAGCCACAATTTAGCCAAACCTATTCCTAAACATGCCAAAGGGTAAGGACATAAAAATTAGGGACATCAAGAAGGACATATATCTCCAAGATGTCCAATACCATTACATTTGAAACATCTAGGTTGTTTCTTCTACTAACGAGATATAGAAGAATATAAATCAATGGAAGAACCACTAGAGTGAGAAGAGTGCATATGGTGATGTTTGCATTTTGAAGATCCTAGAGAGTACTAATGAGAACATTGTGGAGACTATCTATAATGGTGTGGAGAGTGTCTCAAAGAGTGTTTTAGAGAATGCTTCTAAAACTACCTCTATACAAGGTAGTCATATTTGTGATGTGACCTAGATTTGTATAGTAAGATTATTATATAGTTGTACTCTTTTTATTTGTAAATTATTTCTCATGTTTAGTTAATAACTCATGAATGAAATAATTTTTTTCATAATTGAGCTTATCACTAAGTTTCAACATTTCAATAATGTGGGTATATATAGAACATGATTCAAAGTTATGGATATGATCATGTCATCATCAATATGTCCACCTATAGTAAAATACTCTTGTTTCATATTTTTCATGTGGGAGATATATTTATAAACATATTCTTTAGTACTAAGCTTTTTATTTAACAATTGCATTAGGAGGTCAATGGTTTTATAAGCATGGTGTTTTCTGTATATATATTTTAATACTTTCCAAGATTTCTAAGAATTACATTGAATGGCTTCAATGTGGATAATTACTTTAGATGAACATCATGATTTTAACAAAGCAAGGGAATATTTATCATACTTTTGAAACTCAAGCAATTTTATGGATCCATTTATAGGTGTGGCTTATTTTTTTGCTATTTCCCATAAATCATTAAAAAAAAACATGTTTTCCTTATTAATTGACTATTCATTGTAGTTTTTAGGTTTTAGTTTACCATTTTTAGAGATTAGACTTAAAATTTTAGCCATGGTGATTTTTGAAAATGATAATCAAGGAATGCTTTGGGGGTTTGACCTTTACCCACCAAATAGCTTTTGATTGTAATGGTCCTAAAACTTGTCAAAATTAGGCAAGAATTACACCCTTATATATCCTAAATTTAACTTTTCCACTACTTATAACTCCTTTAAAATTATTAATTGAGATAAAAAAAATTGATCAAATTATAAAACCAAAGGTTTTTGAACCCTTGACTCTTTTTGTTTGCAAGTGACCCACAAAACCTCTCTAACCAAATTGCCTCAATAATATGTACATCAACTTATTATCAACTATTTTCACCATGTATGTAAATAATCAATGCATTTAATTTCCCTATGGAGCCATTAAAAAAATGAAAATATATGAAACGACTTTATAACTTGTACAATATATCATTATGCCATGCCATTTTAAAGTCATTGTATAGTTGGTATGCATTCTCCCTCTTCACGGTTTTATACAAAGACTCATATGTTCTCATTGACAAGTTTTTCATATTACAAAGACTCTTTAAATAAGAATAGGTCAAATGCCATAGACTGTAGAGTGTGAATTAATTGAAGACTTGGTAGATGCACATACGCTAATAGAATCAAACTTACAAGGTGATTGTCTCCACTTTCTATATGCTTCAAAATAGGTTGAAACTAATTTATAAGATAAGAATAACTTTTTTTTTTTTTAAAAAAAATCATGGGATAATAAATAAAGGATTCAACATGAATTTTGAATAGTATATATGCATTTATCACTAATTTTACTTACTAAAAATTGTACGACACTACTCAAATCTCTGATATAATAGTTTTTCCATTTTTTCTTTTAATTTAATTTTTTAATAAAAACTTAATGAAGTGTAGGGTTTATAAATGATACTTGGAGATATAAGGATGATTTCACATAGATTGAATCCAATGATGAGGGAACTTATTTTTGTCTTGGAAGAATAACTTGCACATAAGAAGACAACTTGGATAAAATTGATTCATAGATAGAAAGGTGAGTTTCCTGGTTAGGAACTAATCTCGATAAGTTGTGAAATTCCTCAAGTGGATGTCAACTCACTATTTTCACAATTAAGTGGATAAGTAAATTCTGAAATTACAAAATATAAAGATGTGATAAGATGTAATATCAAAGCAATTATGAATTAATCTTCATTTAAACTATCAATGTAAGCAAAGTATTCATCCCAATAAGTTGTAGCAACATTCACATCCTCTTATATAATATCTAGTTGGTCAAAATTGGATTCAACTAAAGGAGATTAAATAATGGCTTAAAGTGCTAACTCAAAGGCTATATCACTTTGGTCGATGAAAAAGGGTTGAGATACAATGGGTAGATCAATAATATTGATGATGTTGTGCATAATTTTAGGTAGAGTCATCTACACATTAATGCCATGTTTAAAAATATATAATATTAAATAAGAATGGATTGAGGATAGAGTTATAAGATTGAAAGGTTAAAATTTAAAAATAAATTACAGGGATCGATGATGATTTTATAAAATTGGTGTTGATTCAGATGAATCGACATTAATTTTATTAAAACTGCACCAAATTAGAAACAACAAGCCATAGGGTGACAGAGGATAATGACAAAAGGAAAATAGGGAGGTTTGTTGTGTTCTAAGAGAAGAATGAGCAGATAAAAATAGAAATATTAATTAGAAATGAAATAACTAAGATAACTTTACCTTGAATTAAATTATAGGAAAAATATATTCCTCTCACAAGTGCAAGTGATTCTTCTAATTCATGATGATGGATGTGGACTAGGTGTAGCAAAAATTTTATATAGTGGTGATAAATTTATCCTTAATTATCTTGAGAAAATATAATTAGAATTTCAATATTCAAAATTCATGGTCCCTAAGCCAAAGGGATAGCTGTGTATAAATAGGTCATCATTGATTGGGAAAATTTGTGCTAGTTGCAGGAGAATCGGTAATGATTTACCATTTTTAGTAGGGGATTAGTTTCATCCACATTGGTTTGTTCCAAATGCTAATATATGTATAGGGTTTTTAGGAATAGGATTATACATGGTTAGGCTGGTTAAAAGGTTAATATTTCATGGGTTATAATTATATTTAGGTGGTTAGGGAGGTAAAATAGTAATTTGTAAAAATAAATTACTAAGTACCTAAAGGTAAATAGGTTAGACTTTAGGATAAAGATATTTAGGATAATATAATAATAATAAAGGCCCTACAACATTGAATAGATAATATATGAAATATGAATTTATATTGTCTACATTTACCACTTTTTGTGGAGTGGTATGTAATGTGTGCCACAAGACAAAAACTAAGAGAGGTCCAATGCCCCAGGTTTATGTGAGGAGGTATCCCCCCTCAAACTGGGAGCCAACATAGGATGAGAAGTGGGTGATGGATTTGAAATATGGAGTAATGGATGGGATGGATAGATAACAAATGAGAGATAAGATTTTAGATGCATAACATGAATTATACATTTTGCACTTATGGGGTGCGAGATAGTACAGGTAAAGATGCCTCAAGATAAATCATGAAATAAAATGCCACAACTAAGAACAAGTGGGATTAAACTAAGGCTAAGCAAGAGAACAAGGGATAGGGTTTCGTTGAAAAAATCATCTAATGTGATGTACAATGTGCACACTACCTATAGATAGTTGTCCTCAAGAGGAATTGTACTCTTGGGACCCATAGAGGGGAGATGCCCCAAAATGTGCATGCCTTATGCAGGTTGTGGGACCAATAGGGGGTATATATCCACAAACCTGAAATCGAATAGGATAAATAATAAGGTATGTGTGTCAAGATAATAAGATGAGGATACAAAGTAGAACTAGATACATGAAAAATTAGAAAATAGGTAGATTGATGATGATTCTAAAGAAATCAACAATGATCCACTAAATCGACACTGATTAAAAATAAATTGATGTTGATCCAAAGCTGGGTATTTAATTAAATATAATGTGGAAAGAGCTCATTTTCTATTGATTCATGGTGATTTAAGATAAAAAATTAGATGACAATTATAATGTGCAATGTAATGGAGGTGAGCAACAATAATCAGAGGTGACAGTGATGGTCGTAGGATGAGGTAGGCCCTATTGTTATCTAATTTTTTTTCTTATTTTCTTTTTTGGATTAGGGTAATGTGTATGGTATTAGGTTAATACAGTGATCTAAAATCAACATTGATTTTGGTGAATTGGTGATGATTCTAGGGAAACGTCATTGATAAAAAATAAATTAGTGTCAATTAGCTAAAAAAGTGAAAAATTGGTTTAGAGTGACTTGGGTTAAAATAAGTAGAGGTTTAGAAAATTTAAGGTTATACATGATTATAGTAATAGGAACACACACTACTATGGATGTGAGACTGAGTACCACCTCTATTGGAGTAGTTATGTGACCAACTAAGCAATGATGATTGGGTGCACATGGAGGCTATGGGCTTAAGAGGAGTGTACTTATACCACTGCATTCATAGAGATATGAGCCTATTAGTTGCATTTTTAGAGTGATGGGATGTGATCATGGGGACATTTTGGTTGCCTAAAGGGGAGATGAATATCATTGAGGAGGATATTTACAAGGTACTATGACTTATATTATAGGGTCTTGATATTGTAACATGGATGAGAGAGGTCACACAATAGCATTAACATGGTTATATGGTGGAGATGTTATAGACATTACCTTCACAACAGGAGGATTTATGTTTGAGACATTATATGAGGTAGATATAGAGGAGAGGGAAGTAATGATGATGATGGTGATGATGATGATGATGATGATGATGATGATGATGATGATGATGATGATGATGATGATGATGATAGCCATCTCATACTATGCTCTCTTAAACTTAAGAGGAGGTAGGTTCCCATGGAGCCTTACAATTTTTTCTATGAACATACTAGAGCATTAGACAATATTTACTTGGGCCCTGACATTAATAGCATAAGTATCTAAGGAGTTATGTGGGTGTAAGACCTACACGAGATAAATTTTAGATGTGATCATTATTTTACAATGTTGGGCCTATGAGCACATCAAGGTGGTGCATTTAATTAGTACCCCATAGATATGTTGGTATGATACTAACTATAATGTTACCTTCCTTTGATGGAAGGAAGATTTGGTATGAGCTTATATAGATGGTGCAGCCTAGGACCTAGCATATTATCAAGGATTCCTTGAGGGGTTATAGGATGGGGATATTGTTTGGAGGCCTTGCATTAGGTTTCTTACATGGCCTAGGATAGAGGTAGAGCCAATAGATATCTAGAGGGAGAGGTGGATAGACTACATGGAGTTTTTCCATTTTGGGAGGGTGAGGAGATATCTCAATTTGATAAAGGATATACCATGGGCCTCACATGTGTGTGTGTGTGTGTGTGTGTGTGTGTGTGTGTATGTATATGTATGTATATAATGAGATAAAGCTTGGACTCCTAGAGAAAGATATTATAGATATTATGATAGGAGTCAAGGAGGAGGAAGTAGGTACAGATGTAGATGATGTAGGGTGTACTCTAACATTCATAGTGTGGTGGGTAGGGAAGTTGGATGCTAGGTAGGAGAGGGTGGTATGACCTTGATAAGAGGGATTAAATGAGGAGATGAAAGATGTAGAGGAGGAGGGAGGAGGAGAGGAGGAGGATATGGGAGAGGAGAGAGAGAGAGAGGGGAGAGGAGGGAAGAGAAGAGGAGGAGATAGATATCATAAAGATTATTGTTGAGTAGGATACACTGAGAGCCCAGTGTATTGCATTATAGGGATAGGTGACCATAATGTAGGGGCTGATCACCACCATGAAGATGGAGTGAGATGGTCTTCAGACCATATTATTTTCCCTATAGGTGGAGTATGACACCCTATGACTGAGTCATGATCTAGCAATTAAGGCTTATGACTGATACCATACAAAGAAGGATAACTTATGATGAGGGGACAAAGGATCCTATGGGTAGATAGTTATAGGGTGGTTGGGTTGAGCATAGGGTAGGTAGGTAATATGAGTGTAGATAGGTAATGGGAGTTAGCAGTTAAATTGTGATATTATGAACAAATTGTACTAGATTTGAATTCAAAGATTCTATGATATGTCACCCATTTGGCCACACAGGGTAGATCCCATAGATAGATGTACATAAGTTCAATCAACATAAGGAAGGTATCCTATGGGAGAGATTAGAGGAGAGATAGAGGAGGAGATAAGGGAGGGGATGGTAGAGGGGATGGGAATGGAGGTGATGGTAGAGGTATTGGAAGCATCCATCTAAGTTGTCTCTAGTTTATAGAGTAGCTCATTTTTTAAATCTATTGTATTGGCTAGAGAGCCACACCCTTTGTATATTGAGATTTATGATTTACACTTGAGCATTTCTATATATATATATATATATATATATATATATATATATATATATATATATATATATATATATATATATATATATATATATATATATATAGATACATGATTTTGATTATGAGTTGTGATGTTTATATTTTGTGTTCTATGGAGTTTATTAGATTATGAATTTGAAATGTTATGGATCTTAAAGTTAATTTTAGGATGTTTTGTATTTATATTATGTGATTATGGATTTAGCTAATTAGATGATGTGATAGATTTATCATGGTTTTTAAATTTTATGGAATGTTAAATTATTTATGGATCATTATTATATTACTATGGATGTGGATTAGATTATTGATTATATTATATTATAGATTATGGATTATATATTTTATGTTGTGTGATTATAGGTTTGATTAGGTTATGGATTTATGTGATGTGATTAGATTATGGATTTTAGATTACTAGATTAGGACGTTCGTATATTTTGATTAGGTCTTTCTTATATTTTGAGTAGGATATATGTGGCAAGCCTATTTTTAGATAATTAATCAACCTAATTTTGATTTACTTAGGATGAAGAGAAACAAAGGTTTTATTGCTCGTTACTAGCTCATACCATGACCCAAGAAAACCTCTTGAAATATATGCATGTGCATCCTTAATTGATTGTTAATAAATAGCCTAACAACCTTAGGTCAACTATGCTCAAGCTGTATTGGTTTGAAATGGCATTTTCTAGGGATTTGCTTTAGGATTTTGATAAAAAGTGGATTTTTTTAAGAAGATGCTCTCACCTTGCATACCCAAAACTAAGGTCAACCATAGGATCCTTTTATACTAATCCATGTAGACTAATCAATGTGGGAAGTCTACAAATTTAAAGAAAGTTGATCAATACAGAAAGCTTTCTTGGGACATTTTGTGTATGATATCCATCCTTCAAGGGAGTGGTCTATATTTTGAGATATGCCTTTCGAATTAGTTGTCCTTCGAGGGATTAGTCTACACTTTTGATATATATATATATATATATATATATATATATATATATATATATATATATATATATCCTTTGAGAGATCAATCGATTATTTTTTCCTATTTTATAGATGATTTTCTTTATTTGGTTTTTTGATCCCAATGTTATTATTGATTGGATTAAGGCATCCTATAATAGTGTCCAAAGGTTTTTTGTATAAAATTATACTCTTATTCCCAAAATTAACTATTGATGTGATAGGGATAGATTTTATAAAATAATAATTTGGATTTCCTTCCTATTATAGGTGAAGCTTTTCGAATTAGATCATGATATGAATAGAGTCAAGGTATCCATTTTTAAGGCTAGATTAGAATTTTGTTTTGGATAACCACATGTCTTTATATATCATTAATTAGTATTAGAATGAAAGGGATATGGTTTTATCCTAATCAAACCAAAAATAAAAGAAACTAGGTTGACCAAGGTGATTAAGACTTATTAACAGTGGAAAGGATGCAAATGCAATGTATTAAGAGGTTCTAATTCTGATTTTCCATCAAGAGAGGCCAAACAGTACGCCCCATATCTATATATATGGGTGATAATATATGGTCCAAGCCAATTTGGAGCAAAGTTTCCTTGTTTTCTCTTTTCCATATTAGTGACATGTTGATTTTATTATAAGACAAGGTCACTAATAATATATTCACATTAATTTAGATGTTTATTAGAGGCACACTTTATTCATTCCTAATATACATGGAGATGGGCAAGGGAAACCAATCGATGCTCATCCAAGAGTTCAAATTGGGCTAGTTGATCTTGATAGAACTCATCCTCAGAAATGATATCTTTAAGGGAGATGCAAAGGGAAGGAATCTGAACCTCAAGAGGAAGTATAGCTTCAATAACATAAACTAAATAAAAAGGAGTAGAACACATAGGGGCTTGAATACTAGTTCGATAAGCCCATAAGTCTAAGGGAAAATGAAGATGTTAGTTCATTCCTACTTCATTAGTGACTTTAGTTAGGATTTTAACAAGAGTTTTATTAGATGCCTCAACCTGTCTATTAGCTCAAGGATATTAAGGTGAGGAGAAACTTGTCTTAATGTTAAAAGAGTCATAGAGCTCTTGAAGATTTTTATTTTTAAAATATTTTCCATTATCTGTGATGATCTTATGAGGAACACCATAATGAAAATAATATGTTGATTAATAAAATCTATAATTTTATCTACTTTGGTTGAGATAAGAGGAATAACCTCTACCCACTTAGTGAAATATTCAGTGGTGGTAATGATAAATCTATGACACTAAGAATATTTAGGATTGATCTGACCTATAAGATTGAACCCCCACTGAGAGAATGGCCAAAGGTCCTGTGCTACCTATAATGCATGACTAGGGACATGTGAGAGGTTGGTATGCTATTGAAACTTTACAAATTTCTTAACATAATTGAATTAATATTTATTTAAAGAGGGCCAATAATAACCCAATCATAAGATTATCTTAGTGATGGTGTAGTCACTAAAATGTCCACCACATCAACTGTCATGAGCTTCTTTGATAACAAGGGTAGCTTCATGATTTTGAAGACATTGAAGATGGATACCATTAAAACCATGATTATAGATAACACCCCCTAGTATGACAAAATGTGTGATGCGGTGATGGAAAGCTCTCTTTTCATTTTTAGATAAATCTAAGGAATAATCCCCCTTGATAAATAATCAAATATTTGTACGTATGAGAGATCTAATGGATTTTCCTTTACGTTGTGAATGGAAGGAAGATTAGTTTTGGTAAAATAAGGTTGATTAACCTTATGTATGAGGACAAATAAATTATACTCCTGAGATTAATATGGGATAAATGAGGCCAAAAAATCCATGGTATCCACAAACTTGTGAGTTGATCAAGGAGTGGATTAGATAACATAATGTTCGAAAGTTGTTAGGAACTAATCAGCCAAGGGCTTATGCTTCTGAAGGGTATCATTTTTACATTGATATATGACCTTAATATAATTGACCACAATCTATGAATCACCATAGATATTGAGTGTTTTAATACCTAAAGCTAAAGCAGTTTAGAGACCTATAATCAAAGCCTCATACTTTGCCATATTATTGATGTAATTAAATTCAAGCTTAAAAGATAAAAGAATAGGTATTACCTCCTAAGGGATTAGGATAATTAAAACTCCCCCACCATGCTTGAACTTGGATCCATTAAATAATAGAGTCATTTGATATTACAGATCTACTTGAGACATGGAGGCTATGGATTCATCTAGGAATTCATAATTAATTGGTTAATTATTAGTAGGGGGTGCCTCAACAAGATAATTAGCAATGATTTAACCTTTATCTATTTTTTGGTGGATAAAATTGAGATCATTTTTTTATAAAAACATGATCCATTTGGCCCTTTGATGATTCTTATAAGGCTTTGAATGCATAAAATTTAGGGGATAGATGTTTGTGATCACATAAGTTTTGTGATTGAGCAAATAATGGCAAAGCTTAGAAGATAGAAAGACTAGAGAAAGTCATAAATTTTATGTACATGAATAATGTGCCTTGTATTCAATAAGTTCATGACTTATATAATAAACCACCTACTATTTATATTGCTCATCATGATGGTTAAGCATGGCTCTTAGGGCATAGTCTATAGCTAAAATATACAAGAAGAAAGGTTGCCCTTCCTTGGGAGGAATGAGAAACAATGGTGAAATAAGATAGAATTTTAGGGAATCAAAGGCCTTCTAACATCTAGAGTCCCAATTAAATTGGATATCCTTCCTTATGAATTTATAGAATGGTTAACATCGATATGATAGTTGGGAGATAAAACAATGAATGGATTACAATTTTCCTTGTAAAAAATGAAGTTGCTTAATATTAGATGGGGTTGGCATTTATATAATGGATTTGATATTATCATGGTAGACATCTATCCCTTAAATAAAAATGATAAAACCTAAAACATTACCCATCAAGACCACAAAAATGCAATTCTTAGAATTGAGATGAACACAAAACTGGTTGAGGCGAGTGAAGATTACTTTAAGCACCAAAAGATGGTCTTTTCATAGTTTTTAATTACTAAGGAGATCATCCACATAATATTCAAAAATTTTATGGATTATATTATGGAAGACATAAGTCATGGCCCTTTAATAGGTGGTATCATCATTCTTTAAGCCAAAAGGCATAACCTGATAGTAGGTCCCCTAGGGAGTAATAAATGAAGTCTTATATTGATATTCTAGTGTGATAAGGATATAATTGTATCCATAAAAAACATCCATAAGTGACAACATTTTATGATCGACTGTTATGTCCACTAATTGGTCAATATTAGGGAGAGGGAAATCATGTTTAGGACAATTAAGATTAAGGTTGATAAAATCAGTACAAAGGTGTAGTCCTCCTAAGGGCTATATGATAGGGATGATATTAGATACCCACTAAAGGTAATCAATAAGTTGGATAAAGTTGATAGATAAGATACATTACAAATATTCCATGACTAAGAGTGTAATGTGAGGGTGCATAATTTAATTTTTTTCTTTGTAAGCTTGCCACTAGGGAATGTGATAATGTTATGGATGAAAATAGTAGGGTTGATACTAGGCATGTCACTATAATACCAAGTAAATGCTTCACTATGATCTATCAAAAATGTAGTAAAATATTTCCACTCCTGAGGATATAAATATTTGATGACTTTAACAATTTATGAAATCTCATGAAATCCTATGTTAATGTCAACAATACCCTCATTTAATAGACTATAGGTTTCAAATGGAAGATAATTACTTAGATGGGAGTTCTTCATCCCTAAATGAGTTAAAATCAACTCATTTTCTTAATACTAAAGAACAAGGATGGTGGAAAATCCTAACCTATCATGTTTGGGTAGGAAAAAGGAATGATTTTGACCTCTGCATCATGGAGATATATGAGAGGTTCTATAGTGATGGTATTGAATAAATTTTTTTTGGGGGAATGGATATAATGTCATATGTCATATAAAGGGTATTGGATGGTGAGGAAGGCATGTCTTCTTCAAGAATAGGTAGAAGAGTAAATATTGGGGTAGTTTTAGGATTTTTGTTAAAATCAAGGCTATGTTTTTCATAGTGTTTCATAAAATCTCCAAATGTGACATAATGTGGCCCTTGTTTGTATCATATTATGTTGAAACCCTTCCAAGAACACCATTTTAGGTATGTTTTTACAAAGTGGGGTCTATCTAGGAATGAAAAGTTTGAGGTGAATGGTTTAGCATGTGTTTGGTTAGTAAGACCTAAAGAAGGCTGATTGATCCCCCCATAGATCAAATGAGTGTGAAATAAAGGTAGACCAAAAGGAATGATCTCTCTTATATTAGGATAATATGCATGTTTTTTTTCCACACACCCATATTCCTGGGGAGTGGGGAGACTATTGAGCATTAGTAACCGATAATCTCCAATCGATAACTGCTAAAACATGGAATCAATGAAATCTTTGTCAATAATTTTTGATGCAGGTATTATTGTACTAGATGGTGATTTATTAGATGATTATGGGATCATGATTTTTAATATAATTAAGAAGTCATTTGGTTGAAAGGTAAGGTTGTATGTTTTGAATGGATGGGAATTGGTTGGGATATTACATATTTTACCCTCATATACAAATTTAATACATTAGTGCAAGGTGGAGAGGATGCAATGTATAGCACGTATCCAATGATGTCCTAATAAGATGTATTAAAAATCCCCTTCTATTGCATAAAATAACTCTGGTAGAATATATACACTTACTTGGATGGGGAGGATAATTGTTCCTAATGTAGGGGTTATAGTATCATTGAATTCTCATAAAATGGCTAGAGATTGGGCTACAATAGTTTTAGGTAATTCTAATTTCTTAAATTCATGAGAGGAGATAATATCTATGCTTGCTCCATTATCAATAATGACTCATTTGATTCAAGTTTGATCAATTTGGGCAATGATAAATAGCATTGGATCCTAGTCATCAGGCTACAATGGTGATATTTTATAATCATGAAATGTTATGGATGACATATTTTGAAGTGATGTTATAAAATTTGATAAAGGTTGGGTTCATCAGATTATATCTTGGTATCTTGCAAAACTTCTATCATAACCTCACAATGTTGTGGATATTTTTGGATAAGTTCATATAAAGACATCTTGATCAAGAGTTGATGAATATACTTTAGGATGGATATATGTATCAATTATAAAGCATTATTATTTTATGATTTTCCTAAAATAGAAATTTTAGGTTTTGGGTCAGGTGTTGTAAGACTATTTATGGTAGGAGTAGGAGCTTTTGTAATAGTCACTTTTGTTTTATTGTGATTTTGGGTCTTTTGACCCTAGGCATGTGATTACTTAGCTATGCGAATCACATATATCTAAAAAAAAGGTGGATTTGTCATGTTTTTATACTTGTCCAAATCTAGAGGGTTTGGAAGGGGTTCATATTGAGCTCTATCAAAGATTTTCTCCTCCTTTGAAGCTCATTCTAATAATATTGGTAATATACTAGTTTCTAAGGTAGATGTGACCCTATTAGTTTGAATATGGAGATATTCATGATAAAATTGTTCCATTAAAAGATCATTTTATTCTAATAAGTGTTGGACCACAACTTTTAGCACATTAAAAAATTTAGTGTCATGTCCTGCTATTCGATTATACACACATTTATTATTTTCCAAATACCACACTAGTATTTGAATATGGGTTTTAATAGGTTTTAGGGGTGGTAGAGTGACAAGGGATGTTTGAATAACTTGATCAAGGATATTAGAGTAAGACCCCTTCAATGGATATTTTCAATCTTTTGAGGCATGGGCATGGAATTTGCATTTGATTTTGAGCCTTGATCCTTCAACCTTGTTGCTTGAATATTACCTAAAATAGGTAATTTGTGCTTAGGATAAGATCTCAGACCTAGGCCTTATGGAGAGTAGGTATTTAAAGGGTTGTGAGTTAGCATTATCATAGAAGGAATATCCATTTGTAATGGTACATGCTCTTTAGAAGAGGATTCTATAATAGTGCTTTTAGTCTTGCCTAAAGATAAGGTCCCAATATAGATGCTTTAGTTAAAATAGGTGGTAGAGGAGCCTTCCCTTTTTTTATTTGATTGGGGGTAGCCGAGATATCCTCTCTAGTGAGTTCAATCTTAATTGGAGGATGTTGCAAGGATTTTCCTCATGATGCCCCAAGGTTTTTATTTCTAATTACCAAATCACTTCCCATAATTTCTCTAAGTTTTGGATCTTATCAAGCCATAAGAGGAGTTGGTCTTAGGTTTTTTTTAGGCAATGTAACAGTCTCCTCAAGGGGGAGTAAGATAGATGGGATGGGTATGCTACATGCAGGTGTTGAGGTGATATGAAGAGTGATATGCATATCTCTTGAGATGTCTAAAAATTCATTATCTTTAATATATCTCTCATATTTTATTTCTAATTGATCATCTTGAATGGGTTTAGATAATGTCTCATCGAGAGGACCCCAAATAAAGAGATCCAAAAAGATTGAGTGAGCCTTGAAGATATAACTTCTTGATTTAGATGGTTTGAAAACATCTCTTGTAAGGAGATCTAGAATTTTAGTTATCATGGAAGGTGTTTTAGAAGTAATACCAACCTATTTAGGAAGAATTTGATCATGAATTGTATTAATCACATGGGTCTCATGGTCTGAGGTGGATCCTAAATTAGCCTATATGGAATTAGACATGGAAGCATGGTTAAGGCACTTAAAGATGTCTATAGATTGATTAGGGGGAGCATTAGGGTTATCTAATTGTAACTCCCCTTGATAAATAAGGTTCTATATTAGACCCTTGAAATATAAACACCTATTGATGTCATGACCTATTACATAGTGGTAGTTGTAAAAGTAATTATCCTTGAACCATCTAGGTTTAAGGTGACAACCATCAAGAGGTATAACTGGAAGAAGTTTGATGATATATGTTTTAAGATCTTGTCTAAGACATAAGTGTAATACTCTCTTAAGGGTGTGTATTGTCACAGAGAAAAATGTGTTAATGGTTTTTGGGATTATGATTGAGAGGTAGAGGGTCTATATTGACTTTTTGTTTGTGGGGGTACTAATTTTAAAACCATAGTGTTAATAGTGCCTTTGGTTGTGTTATTGTTAGTCCCTTTAGAGGGATTAGGTTTGAAGTTTTTACTACAAAATTTTACTTTCCCTTCTTCCAAAGCTCAAATTTCTAGTTTATGGGCCATCGAAAAGGCCTCATCAAAAGTTTTGAAGGATTAAACCCATAACATTGACAAGATATGTTAGCACATGTTTTCATAAATAATTCAATCAATTCAGGTTGAGGAAAGGAGAAGGTGAGTTGGTTTATAAGACTCCTCCAGTTAGCCATGAAATTAATGACGTATTCATCATCAAATTGTCTAATGACATAAAGGTCAGTGATGGTTAATTTTCTTACGATGTTGATGGAAGAATGCTCTAAAAATATTTAATCTAGCTACCCAAAAGAAAATAACAAAGATGAGGGATTGAATTGTACCAATCTAAAGCTGGTCCAGCTAATGACATGGTAAAGGTTCTAAGAAAAAGAGCGCCATCATGGGCTATAAGATAACAAGCATGTATAAACATTCAAATGTGTTTCTGAGGATATTCCTTATTTTGAAACTTTATAAAGCTCATAATCTCCCATTACGAGGGCTATGGTATAATAGGGATAGTTGGGTTAATGGGTTCATTGTAAATTTGCTCATAAGTGAGCATATTTTTATGCCCAAAGGTAGAGGCTTCCAAATTTTCCATCTTATTCATAAGGATATTCATAATGTCTAGTTGGGTATTATATTAAAGAATACCACCCAAAACATTATGTTGTAGATATTGATAGATAGGAAATGGAGTGGAAAATTGATATGGTAAAGGGTAACCAACTGAAGTGGTCATAATTAGTTGAGATGCCACCACATATTGTGGGGTTTGCAAGGGTATATGAGTGGACCCAAAATATGGTGAGGGAGGTATGTATTAGATGGTCAATGGGATATTTATATGAGGAGGTTGACTTATGGGGGATTGTTACAAAGTCTGAGTTTGGGTATTTAAAGCTACACTAGTTTGGATGGGTGGGAGAGTTTTGGGGATTGGGATCACTACATTTTAAGGTGTTGTGGTAAGAGGTAGAGTAGACATATGTGGAGGTGTGGTGATATTTTTATCTTAGGTACTATTTGGGGATAGACCACTAGATGTTACTAGAGGTAGATTGCTTAAAAATTGCATAGTGTTAGTATCAGAACCTGTTGAGGGAAGATTGTTGAGGGAGGACACCATAGATATAGTAAACCCTTCATTTTTCTCTAAAATCATGCCAAAAGAATTCCCAAAAAATTATGTATGAGGGGAAAGTGGAATATATATAGTTCAAGTGATAAGGTAATGGTTAAGCATGATTGGATTACTATCCAATATGGTGGTAAATTTAGGATCTCCCTAAGTATAGAATTGGAGAATACCCTCCCCCATAGACTTACAAGAGGTAGGAGGAATCAAAGAATTCTCTATGGATGAGGATGAAGCTGGGGATTCAGGTTGATTTAGCAATTGTTGTCACATCAAAACCATGTAGAAATGAACATAAAAAACACACAATAGTCTTTTTGATTATCTCACTTTAGTGGAAAAAAAAACATGCTACAAAATGTACCTAAAATATTTTTAGTTTTTTTAAGAAATTAACTTTAAAGTATGATAAGGAAAAAGGTTAATGAGGGTACTAAGAAATTTCAGTCTAGAGATGGTTTCAGGTTTGTTTAGGCTCAAAAGATCTCTGTATTGGAATTGATATGTGTTTTGGTATTGGGGCCTACCCTATCACTTCACACACTGTAGCGTAAGGGTCTCAGGTGTTTTGCTAGTATATACCTAATATTTAGTGTTTATACTCAATCAACATACTGAGTTGGTTCTACTCTTGGTGGTGAAATCCAAGTAGGATAACTAGGATGAGGTTATCACTAGGTGATGATATCTTAGTTGGCTTCTTTATGTCAATGTTTGATGAATTGATTATATAAGTGGTTTGGTATATGTGTGAAAAGAAGCGACTTATATGATAAATTGATCTACCTAAATTACTCTACGTGAATTATCTAAGTAAGCAAGGAATGGATGCAATTCTTTTTAAACTTTTAAAAGGAGATTTAAAAAAATTAGATATTCTTTTCAATGAAGACAACAATCAAGAGAAAAGGAAATGACTAAATAAATTCAAAATAAATTATAATAAAAATAATGAGACCTTAGGGGTCCCACCAGGCATGTCAGAATGTTATAGTAGTCTTTCCATTTGTTAATTTTAATTTAATTTTTTATGAACAACATAATCAAGTGTAGGGTTTATGAAGGATACCTAGAGATATGAGGATGATTGTGCACCTCTTGAATCCAGTGAATGAGGGAACTTCTTTTTAGATTGGAAGAATAACATGTACACAAGAAGATAACTTGGACAAAATGGATAATAAGATAGATAGGTAAGATCCATGGTTATGAACTAGTCCCGAGAAGTTGTAAAATTCCTCAAGTAGATGTTAGCTCACTCTTTTCACAATTAAGTAGATAAATAGATGCTTAAATTACAAAAGATAAAGATGTAATATGAAAGTGATTATGAATTAATATTCATTTAAAATATCAATGTAAGAAAAGTATTCATCCCAATAAGCTATAGTAGTATTCACATCTTCTTGTATAACATCTAGTTAGTCAGAAGTGGCTTCAATTGAGGGAGAATAAACAATGGCACAAAGTTCTTACTCGAAGGCTATATCAATTTGATCAATGAAAAAGGGTTGAGATACAATGGGTAGATCAGTATTATTAATGGCATCATGCACAATTCTAAGTAGAGTCATCTACACATTAATGCCATATTTAAAAAGACAAGATTAAATCAAAATGGATTGAAGATAAAGTTATAGGATTCAAAGGATCAAATTTAAAAATAAAGTGCAGGGATTGATGTTGATCCTAAAAAATTGATGATGAGTCAGATGAATCAATGTCAATTCTATTAAAACTGCACCAAATTAAAAAGAATAAGCCATAGGGTGATAGAGGGTAATGGCAAAGGAAAACAGGGAAGTTTATTATGTTCTAAGAGTGGAATGAGTAGGGAAAAATAAAAATATTAATAAGAAATGAAATAACTAAGATAAATTTACCTTGAACCAAATTATAGGAAGAATATATTTCTCTCATAGATGCAAGTGATTCTTCTAGTTCATGATGAAGGATGTGGACTAGGTGTAGTGGAATTTTGATAGAGTGGTGGTAACATTATCCTTAATTATCTTGAGAAAATCCAAGTAGCATTTTGAGATTCAAAATTCATGGTTCCTGAGCCAAAAGGCTGGTTGTGTATAAATAGATCATCTCCCATTGGGAGAATTGATGCCGATCATGGGAAAATCGATAATGATTCACCCTTTTTAGTGGGGGATTAATTTCATCTGCATTTAAAGATTATATGCATAGGATTATTAGGAATAGGTTTATACATGGGTAGGTTGGGTAAAGGGTTTAGATTTCATAGGTTGTAATTAGATTTAAGTGGTTAGGGAGGTAAAACGATAATTTGTAAAAATAAATTACTGAATACCTAATAATAAATAAGTTAGACTTTAGGAGGATGATAATAATAATAATAATAATAATAATAATAATAATAATAATAATAATAATAATAATAATAATAATAATAATAATAATAATAAAAAATTGTATATGACATACAAAATTGTAGTGTCTACAATGCCATCCAAAATAAATTATGTGTTGTCAAGCCAACAAATTGCATCTTTAATATCACACTTGTCATCTATGTAGATAAATGCACAATCCTAATTTCATGTCTACCCATTCAAACTTTACATATATGGTAAATAATCATTTAATCTCTAATTACTATGCAATGCGTCATATAGGTCTCTCTAGTGTGACGCAAGGTATGGATTTTTATTTATTACTAGCACATTGATTCTATGGTGCTCACTTCAAATTTGTTCAATATAGGGGATAAACACATCAATCCTAGCACATTGATTATATTCAAAGTGAAATAATGTTATTTACATGGTTTATCATAAACGTTTATAAGTTTATGATAGTTGATTTTTATAACCAATTAATGAGTTTCAATTAACCTGAATAACCAAAACAAAACAAGTAAATAAACACTAATTATGATGTTTTAAATCATAAATGATCCAACAAAAGTGAAATAAATAAAGATTAAATATTATAAAAATTATAAATTAGTATATAAAAAGTGATTAATCAGGAAATGAAATTTACATATAAAATAAAAAATAAAACTAAGAAAATAAACTAAAATGATTAAAAAAAGAATAACCAAATGAAATAAAGGAAAATAAAAAAGGATATTAAAAATATAACAAAAATAAAAAAATGAATCTAATTAAATAAATAAGTAAAAAGATAATATTCTAAACCAAGAATTTTTTTTATAAAGAGAGTAACATGATGATTGCAATGAGTGAATTGATTTGGAAAGATAATAATTTTATTGATGAAAAATAATCTTCATAATGATTTGCATAATTTTTGAGAGTACATGTGATAAACAATGAAAACCCTACAAATGATTGCACGATATGTGAAGTATTATTTATTATTTAATAAAAGTAAAAATTTAATTTATATATATGATTATATTATTTTACAATAATAAAAATGATAATAATATTGACTATATTTAGATAATCTATTTATAAATCAAGTAATTAATTTAAATATACTGGACTATATCAAGCATTACACTTCATTGTTAGATAATGTGTTGTTTGGTCTTCCTATAAGTAAAAACACTTGATCTCAAAGATTTATATTATAAAAAAAAGAATAACATATAAGTTGAGCTAGAATAGTTCTTATACCCATGTATGTTACTTCCTTTGAATGATCTCTTCAAAAATCCTTTTAAGGGCTCCTTCTAAAAGTTAGTTATAACTAACCTTTAGTTAACGTAAAATAAATTTAACTAAATTTATTAAAGTTAACTTATTCAATTAGATATTTTATAAATAAGTTTATAATAGAAAGGTTTGTAGTTCAACTAGTAAGAATGATGGTTTCTTATATCCATCTACCAAAGTATAAATTTATTTTGATACCCAACATGGAGAGTCAAGTAGTTAAGACTAGGATCATGTCCTGGGTAATTTTGATGGCATGGATTCCCCTTACTCGTGGCTGTTTAGCCAAAAGAACTCACTAATTTGAATGTAAGCTTACTCAGTATCATAAATTCAATATATATTTATTTCTGAAATATGGACATAGATATTGGCATTCTATGTAATTCAATGATTCCATGTAATACTTTTAAATATACAAATCATTTTTTTTTTTTCATAAAGTGAACTTATTTAAGTTCAACATAAACTTTATCTAAACTTAAAACACAAAATTTTAATAAAATAAAAAAAAATTCTAATAAGTAGGTGATCTCTAAACAATATAATTGATTAAAATACAAATCATTATGCAAGTAAATCATAAATGATTAATATAAATTAATTAATCCATTAAATTGATCAAATTATCAATTTTTATCTCTAAGAAATGATAAAATAATAAATTTATCATTTTTTTTAATGGAAGCATCATAATGATAATCATTGAACTAGTATCAATAAATATATCAAAATCACCCATTTTAAAAATAAATTAAACTTAAGTTCCATCTCAAACTAAAATAAAAGAAAAAATTATCATGATCAACATAATATAATACACACTAGCCATTGTTCAAACAAATCCTAATGAAAATTATCAAGTATGCTACAAATAGTTTGAACTAAAATAAAAAATATATCATAAGTGATCCATACTTGGTTTGATACTATTTTTAATAAATAGACGTCATATATAACTCCACTCTAGAGACATTTCCAAATTCATCATCCACCTCTAACTTAATTCTATTGAAAATATTTGTTATCAAAGGTAAAGGTGAAGGGCTACTAGTGTGTTTATAATTGAAAGAAGTAATGTTTTAAGGAGAAATGGAAATAAAAGCTTAAATAGTATCAAAATTAAAAAATTAAAAAAATTATGACATAAAATAAACATGTGAAACTATTTTGTTGCATCAAATAAATATTTGAATTTTTTTTTTTTTTTACAAACTACATTCAATTGAGTATCTACCAATTACCTCTACATGAACCTCTCCTACCATGACCAATAAAAACATCTCTAAAAAATATATTCAAAAAATTCAAAAAATTAGATTCATAAACATCAAAACGTAAGGAGACATGAATGCCATGATATAAACTATACATAAACATACTTGTGGCACTTCCACCCCTATAAGGTTTGTCTTAGTAATGGCCCTGGTATAATAATCATTGTCTTATTTTCGGATTCCTTTACCCCATACATTATCTACATTATTTTTATCAAAAGTCTAATATCCATGACTGAAATTATACATTTTATTTTTATATATTGAAAAAGGAAATTAAATGAGATATTTTACTTCATTGTTATAGAGTTAACATTTTCATAATGTAATATATATTTGTGAAGACTGTTTGAAACTATAAAAAATAATTTGAGATTTGAAATCTTTCATAAGAAAATTTTAAAGTCATTCACTAATAAATAATAAATAAATTATTGTAAAAAAAAATTACACTCTTATTTCAAAAATTATAAATTATTGTTTAAAATTTCAAACAAAAGACTTTTATTACTGATTTATACAACTTTCATTTTCATAAAAACTGATACA
The DNA here is from genome assembly GCA_037957365.1 of Torreya grandis. Lineage (NCBI taxonomy): Eukaryota > Viridiplantae > Streptophyta > Pinopsida > Cupressales > Taxaceae > Torreya > Torreya grandis. Next base: position 1,090,527 of record JARHVA010000458.1, read on the forward strand.
TAAAAATCAAAAGAATAGATTCAAACCAAGGCATGTTATGAATTTACTTATCTAATTAAGAGGATTCAATCTCTTATATCATTTAAGTCATTTTACAAACTATGCATGCATATTAATTATTTTCACTCTTAAGGTTTTGCAAAATTTTGACAATTTTACTTGTCCAATTGAGAGGATTCAATCTCTTATATCATTTATGTCATTTTACAAACTATGCATGCATATTAATTATTTTCACTCTAAGATTTTTGCAAAATTTTGACAATAAAATTACCATTGTATCAAAAAATCACAATATAATGCATGAAAAATATAAAACTCTATATTTTAACGAAACTTTTTTTGTAAAATAATATATGCATATGCCCATTTGTATGTAATTTATATGAAAATTAGTTGTAAGAATTCAATATACTTCAAAATTATATGCAAATTTGAAGAAGGTCAAATATCAAAATATGATTTAAAAAAAGTCACAACCATCTATAATTGTTTTGTACGACTCTAAAAAAATTGCATGAACTTCCAACATCTTTTCTTTATTTTCAATCCATTCGAATCATACCCAACGATACATTTATTTAATATCCAGAAATACATTTATCTAAACAATCAATATGGTATAATCATAAAAACTTAGACCTTTAAAGTTATCATTATTCAAGAAATAATCGACCCTTTTTCGAACCATTGAATACTTAATCAACTTAGAACCAGATTCTTATGCAATAACTTGATAATATCTTGATGGAATTGTTTGAAAGTTAACCAAACAACCAAATCATATTTTATTGGTTTGTCATAAATCTATTAAAGATAATTTCATGTGAAGCCATATAAATTTGTATATTTTCTTAACAATGTAACATCAAAGCATTATTTCTAGATTATTATGTAAGGTATTGTATTATGATAAATATGACTGCCATACAAAATCTGAATACAAGTGAAAATACTTTATTGAAATATAAAACTTATGAAAACAAGTATATATTAGACTATCAAATGAATGCAACAAATTAATAAAATCTTAAGCTGAGTGTAAATTTCCATTTAAAATCCAAAATTAAATGTAACAAGCTTATCAAAACTCAAATAATGAAGGCAACTATTAGTCTAAAGTCATCAAAACTGAATGTAAAATACATGTAATAATTTGTAAACTACCATGCAAAAAAGTAAAACCTTGAGTATGAAATTCTATACAAAACCTAAATTGAGTGTAATGATTATAATAAATCTTAAATATTGAATGCCATGATTATTATAACAACTAAAATGTTATACGTAAATGTATATTCAAACTCAAATTTTAATTATAAATATTGTAAATAAAATCAAAATTTGAATATGATGATATATCAAAATTATAAAAATGAAAGTACATTTATAACTAGACACATGCAAGTTATTTTTTAACATCATTTGTTTCAAGACTAAACAAGAAATGAGACTTATTTTTGAATCCACTGTAAAAAAAATTATAATATTTGAAAAACCTGCAAGAGACTATTTCACACCAAGAGTGACTACCGTGAAACACTCCAATACAAATTAAAATACCATATCAAAAGCCCAAAACACTAAAATCAATGACTTTAATAAGAACCTTAGAATTGAATGAAGACTGCATACCCATGCCCGAATATTCTGACTATACCCTAAACAATATGTAAGTCTATCTCATGTAGCAAATTTCATTTGCAATAATACAAAGATTTTGTGCTTCTTATTGCAACTTTATATAAATATTAAAAAAAATAAAATAAATCAACTATCCTTTTTAAGGTGTGTTATTACTTCTCAAATTAAAAAATTGATTACGAGAATAAAACTAAATGCATACGTGTATGAACTTGAAAATGCCCAGCAAATCTCAAAGACCATGCCAAGCTGCTCATGAAGAGTAACCAAACTGAATATAAAACAAAAACTGATTGAATAATAATATTAGAGTACAATTTATATAGATGAGTTTTCAAATGATGTGAATGACCGAATGAAACGAATTCTGCATTGAATGCGAGTAACTTTGACACATGGCCAAGTACATGTGGAGTGTTTGAATTAATGGCAGTGGTCAAATATTTATAAAAGTTTATTTTGGATTTAAAAGCTTTACCATCCTCTACCATTTCATTTATCCTCAAAAGTAACAATTAAAACATTTAAAAATGATGTGATGGACAAGTTTCTCAAAATATTTATCACAATGTTTTAAAAAACATTACATGTATCCAAGTTGGTATTAAATCAAAACAAATAATCTTTTAAATGTGACATTTAAATGTCATTCAAATAGTTTATGGTAAGTCTTGCCTAGAGTGGCATGTCAATGTCATTTAATCAAACCCTTTAAAAAAAATGATTTCCTAAGGCGACATTTTTTTTTTAAATGGCCAACAAACGATAGAGCTATAACCTTAATATAGTTTTATATTTATAATACAACATTAGAATTTAAATAAGATTTAATAGATATTATTAAAATATATGTTTAAACTTTAATAGATCATAAAAAAGTTTAAAGAAAGATTAAAGATTATTATATATGTTATGAAGGATATGCTATTAAATAGGATCAAACATGTTTGTTGTAATATGTATTGGTTGAAATAAATTATGTCAAAATGAATATGTATGTAGAAATAAAACTATATTCATATCAATATGATTTCATAAAGTGTAATATGTAGATAAATAATATTAATCTAATCACTACTATTAAAATATGAGCATGCATGTTAATTTATTAGAATCTATATTGAATATAAAAAATTGCATTTATAATTTAAATTGAGCGCAATAATTTAAGCTTTATGATCACTTTAGAAATATTCAAAAATTTAAATTTAACAATAAATAAAAATGAAAGATAAAATCAAGTTTTAAGTCTGTCCCTATCATATAATCTTAAAATATGATAAAATATTTTATAATAAGGTAGGAAAAAAATATTTTGAAAGTTTTTAATTAGGGCATTAAAATTTTTCACAACAGGATCAACTAGCGTAAATGTCTTAAGCATGCTTGTAGTTTAAGAAAACAAGGTACAAATCACTCTTTGTTTAATCACCCAAAAGGTCATAAATTTGGAATATATATAAATTGGGTGTGACATATCAAGATCACATTTATCTCACAAAGGAATGTGCACTACCTTAAGGATCAACTTATTTTGTTACTAGATATTTAGCTATTGGTATGCTAAATTGGTTATGAAGTGCTTGTGAAGCTAGACCTATTTGAATGGTATTTTCAATTGATAAGTGGATTCTTCATTACTTTGGTATAAATAATCTATTAGGGTTCGTTCATAGATTTTAAGAGTATCTATTCTCACAAAGACGTGACTTAGTGCACTCAATTATGCACTAAAGGGACTCGTAGCTAATTGGTGGGTTGTTCATCAAAGTAATTATCGTAGTTGGTAATTGATGTTGATATCTATCTTATAGAGGCGATAAATTTTGATCCATGAAACTCTTTGAGCTCTTATTCATGTAAAAAAAAATTGCTTGCAAAGATGATGTAACCATAACCTACTACATAAGTTAAGTTTAATTCCAAGATGTTTGAAGGGCTATAAGAGGTCATCTAAGGGTTTTAAATTATATTATATTATTTTTAGTCAAGTTTTAATTTTTTAAAATTGGATAACATTATAACCAAACATTAGATTGAGTTGAAACTCACCCAAAATAATGAATATTGGGTTTAGGGGAGTTAAATTTTTTTATTTAGGTATGCCAATTCCAACTTTGAGTTGAGGTTTATTTAAAGACTCTTATGTAATTATTTTAATTATTCATAAAGAAACAATAAAGATTATTGTTTCAATAAATTCAAAGGGGTTCCTATTGTATTTTTTTTTTCCTTTTCTAGTTTTTGTTTTCATCTTCTAATATCAAATATAGGTTCAAATCTTGGAGGTAAAATTTTTGTTAATTTTTATTTAGTTTTAAAATTATTTTTGTGAGAAAATTCTATGATTGAATAACATGTGTAAAAGATACCAAGAGGAAGAGAAAGAATAGAAAAGATGAATAGACTTATGCAACAACTGTAGAGGCAAGTGGAATAACTGACTACAATTTGTATACATAAGAGATAAAGGCAAGAGGGGAAAAATATAGGAAGAAATAAGTCATGAATAATAAATTTAGCAAGAAGAGGAAGAATGAGAAAAACCACTATAAATCTAAGAAAGGATGGTTAGGGCCTTAGAGGGAAGGAATAAAGGAATCAAGGTTAAAGTTTTAGAGTATGGAGGTAGTTTAAACCATAGGAGTTGATCAACTAGTTAAATAGCATGGATATATTTTTTGAATACAGAAGTTTGAAGTAAGAAAAGAAAGTAAAGTTTGCATGTGTAGTTAGAAATTGAAAGGTTGTGCAATGATCTAGTGGGATCACTTACATAAAGAGAGATATAGAAAATGTAAATAAAATATCAAGACTTGGAAAAATATGGAGAATAAGTTGAGATATAAATTTATTTTGGTCTATTATGCACAAACCCTCTATAATTTTTTTTATAATTTAAGGCAAAAAATATCATAGTGTACAAGACCATATAGATGGGTTTTACAAGCTATTCATATGAGACAATCATGAAGAAACATAAGAGCAAATGATTGCAAGGTATGCAAATGGCTTAATTTTTTTATTCAAGATGAATTGACCATGCACAAAATCAATAACATGTATGAGGCTTACTGTAGACATCCAATTCATAACACCATTTGTGTTGAAATTGTCAATCTTACTCGAATTACACTCAAATGCACATTTTAGGTCAAAATCCATAAAAAAAACTCTAAATGGTTTGAACTTGTCACTTAGAGGTGCTAGTATAGGTCAAAGTATCCATAAATAGGTAAATGCATTTTATGTGCCAGCTAACTTTGATCAGATCATTTCGAGTCAAAATGACAATTTTTCCATTTAGTGCTCTAGATCACTCTTTTCTTCTAATTCATTGGTACATGTCACGTACCTTTGTTATTTGTTGTTGGCAACATCCTAAGTGGGAATACAACTCCAACACATCTAACATCACCTTCGGTTCCTCTCCAGTCAAATTATGATCTAGTAATATAACTTTTTGATCATTTTGATTAATTATGCACCAATTTCCAAAGAATTACACTAAACTTGATTAAACTTAATTAAGCTAATTAATCTAATTTAAGAGCTTAAGTAAGAATTGCATAGATATTTTTGAATATCTCATTATTGGAAATTGATTTTGAATATCTGCATCACCTAGTGACATCATCTATGGGGTGGCATCCATCAAGCCATAAGTGCATACAATATCAAGATTATGGGTCACCAATGCCTAGTTAATGCCTTCCATACCTCTTTAATACTTATTTATCTTGAAGATATTTATGATTTTAATTATAAATATTAGGATTATCCATGGCCACACATCTCAATCTTGAGATAGATGGTCATGGTTGATGCTGACCAATCTCAAAAATCTATAAATAGAGAGGCCATGGACATGAATAAAAAATCTTGATTTATGTAAAGTTATTATGTAGAATTATCTCCATAATATTTTGCAATAGACCATTAAAATTAGTTACAAGCTTCATTGATAGGCTTGTTTAGTGATTTGGAATCATGAACCTAGGGTTTATGGAGTGTTCTTGAGACATTGGAGGAGTTTGCCACCTTTGTTGACAAAGACAAGGATGCTTGATCAAGGGAGAACATGCTTTTGAGCCACATGGGTATGGTGAATCCATTTAAGAAAGTAATATGATGTTTGATTTCTTTTATTTATTTCTTGTTATCCTTTGTAATTTCCATAGGAATAGATAGGCTTAGTTAGTTAATTTTTTATGCATTTTTCATGATTTATGGACTAATATTGGACTAACTTGATTTGTAATCCTCTCTACATCCTAGCACACCCGGTCGGACAAGACACATCCCACACATAAAAAAGATCATTATGTAACTTTAAAATATTCATTTGGATCATTAAAAACTCTTGTAATTTGATTTTCTAACTTTGTTTTGCCATTTTTCTTTATCACAAGTTTACACAGTAACTGTCATCAATTGGCATATAATCATCAATCACTGTTGGTATAACCGATATCACTTAGATAACTGTCATTGGTTAGTAAGTGTTATCGATGTCGGTCACTGTGTTTCTCTTAAAAACATAAACCTGAGAGCTAAATAGGCCATTTTAAAATACCTGGTTTGGGGTCATACGGACTCCATTTTGGATGATTGTTTTTTTAAAACCATGTGTTTTTTCCTAAATTTTTATAATTTGACATTATTTTAGATTCAAGTTTCATATATTTTTTTAAAAATTAAAAAAAATCTATTTAAAATGTTTTTAATCTAACATATTTGCTTTTGGGGTGATGCCTTAAGGGTAGACAGGTAACTAGCGGATTTCAAGGTTAATAAATCATGTTTTAGAACATATTTTGCATGTTTTAAAATGAATTAGAAACATTATTTTGGTGATTAAATTAACATTTAAGGTGATTAAATAAGTATTTTTATCATTATTTTTCAAATTTACAACTAAGACTAAGGGGTCAAATGAACACCACCTCATTTTCCATTTGGGCTTAAAAATGAACTCACCTTTCTAAGTTTTATGTATTTACTTAGTTGTTTAAATTAGATTTTATTTATAAAAAAGAGGGATGTCGTATTTATGCTCTTCCAATTGTCCCCTTTAGGAAACCCATGGAATCAAAAGTGTCATTTCTATTGTAAAAATCCTAGTCCAAGGCTTAGAAAGAAAGTCATCTAAAGCACTCCTGAAAAAGTAATCAAAGTTTGGGTGACCTTGAAAATGACCCCAAAGTCTTTTTATTTCATGTTTTATTTATTTTTATGCAAACTTGGCTTGCAAGGGGGACTTCATTACCTCCCATGAGTTCTTTAAGAAAGCTTTGACCCAGAGTTTCATCTCTTGTCATTGACTTCATTTGGATCCTAATTGGAGTTGCACATGGGACGTATCTACATTTGGACATCGCACTATACTGAGCGAATAGTAGGATGTAGTGGTTGTAAAAAGGACTAGACCTTTTTACAACTAGCCAATGCCATGGTCACCCAATTTTCATGATTGTATTTTGCATCATTTGACGTGAAAGTCATTGTGTAATTGATTCCCCTAGAACGATCAAAACCTTTCTAGTTTAGTAGACCCCACTTTGCCATACCTTGTCAGTTTAGACTTAAGATATTTGTTTTTTGTCATTCTCTTACTTGGATTTGATTTGTGTCTAAAACTACTTGTTAACTCAATGAACTTAACCAAAACACATTGTCCTCAATTTTCTTGAGCAAGGGAGGTGTTACGCTGTCCAATTGGAAAATTCATCTTTTCCTTGTTCAAATTATTATCAAAAGCTTTGTGTCATGTCATATAATTTGGTGTAGTCATGCTGCCCAATTGAGTTTAGATCTTTCACCTAATTTGTTTAAATCCTTCATTTATAATCCACATTTAAAATTGAACCTTTTTAAGTTCTAAGGATTGATGTGTCAAAGCAGGTTCTCCATTTGTGCACTAAGCTTGTTCTAACTTGGGTTCAATTTTATATTTGGATTGAAGGTCATTTATTAACACTCAAAATCACATTATCATCTTGGTGGACTCAAGCCATCTTACATATCTCTCATGCTTTGAGTCCTAGAACATATTTTATCCTATTGGAACCATGTGACGATGTTGTGAAGCCTATTTGGTCCTAGATTTATACTTAGTGATTCACGTATGTTTTTACATCTTGAATTGCTTAGTCTATTTTGTCTTCTTCGTAATCTAAAGAGATTTCTTCTAAACTTTGAGGGGTCAACTTGTTGAAGTTGAAACTAGATTTTACAATACAAGTATATCACAAAGATCTAGTCTTTGGTGTACTAGTTTTCACCTTGGGTCTTTGAGTTACCTTACCCTCTTTCGATCTATACGATTTCAACTTTACCAAAGGTTGAATAAACTTGTGTGACAAATATTATAAATTATATGTGGTTTCAAACCAGCCTCCCTTATAGTCTCATTGGTAACTTAGTTATTTGTTTAAAAGAGAACCAAAGCATACATTGTTTGGTTGCCAAGCATTGGTCCAAAGTTAGTCAAACACACAGAACAACTCTTTTCGACATGACTTAAAGGTTCATTCATAGTGGGGCCTCTTATGGCCTTAGTTTTGAAGATGAGAAATTTTATGATGGTCAAGATAACCCCATTGTTTTTTATGACATCTTCACAATAGTAGGATCTGAAGATGATTACAATGAATATCAACCCTAATAAGATCAAGATGAAGCCCTTCTTAGATTTATATAATTACATGCTAGACTACCTTCTAAATTTCCTATAGAATAATTGTATACCTTAGTTGACTAAGGAGAACAACAATGGCAAGAGAAAGATTTTTCATGAATAGACATACCTTCTTCCTCTAACAAAGGAAAAGAAATACAAACAGAGTCAAAATCCACAAATCTAGATCTTCTAGCTAAGATCAAGATAATAAGTCAATGACATGTAGATCAACTTATCATAGAATTAAATGACTCCCTAGTTTCCATTTAAATTCACAATGATGCTTTGAAAGAACAAAGAAATGTGGTTGAAAGTATGCAATAAATATTGGATGAGGACATTACCATAGTGGATCAAGGCAATCTAAATAAATAGTTTAAGTCACAAGAGACCTTACAAAGTGTTCTATTTGACACAAAACATACATTATTCAATCATCAAGAACATCTTGTTACTTTACAAACTCAAAAACCCAAACATTTAGTTTAAATTGAGGAAATACCTCAAGACAATTTGGCTAGTTCTTTTCAACCAACACAAAAATTAATAAATAAACATAGAAATTTCCAAAATCAACAAAGTATGAAACAAACAAATTTAGGGAATGTTTTACAATCCAAGAATTAATGGCCTATGTTCTCAACTCAAGGAGCAAATCAGAACCAAGTCATGGATCGAAAGGTATACACTCCCTGTCAATCCACACAAAACTAGGGGCACATTCCACCCCAATAGCAACAAAACTAGGGGCACATTCCACCCCAACAACAATGAAACTAGGGGCACATTCCACCCTAACATATTATTCAATCCACAAATGCACTAAAGATGCAATAATGGAATTTTATGAAAGAAATTGTTTACATATTGGAGATGAATAATAGAGTCAAAAAGAAAAAATTTGATGAGATATGCCCATATCCATTTGATTTATCTATTCTACAAAACCCCTTTCCACCTCATTTTGAGGTGCCCAAATTTGATAAGAAAAAAATAAAAGGAGATCCATGTGAGCACATATAGGCATTCTTTGTCTTATGTCAAGAGGTTTCTTATAGTAATGAGAACTTACAATGACTATTTCTATGAAGTTTAGTGGGGCAAGCTCTTGATTGGCTACTTAAACTACCCAAGGGATCAATTACAGATTGAAACAACTTATTAGAAAAGTTCATTAACCATTTATCATATAACATAGAACATGAATTAAACATCGTTGACTTATGCAAAGCCAAGTAGTGTGATGGTGAAAGTTTCATTGCATATCTGCAAAGGTGGAGAGCATTGGTAGGTTGCTTTCAATATAACTTGCCAGACAAACAGTTGGCTGATATCTTTGTATATAACTTACATCCTGAAGTTATGCATAATCTATGGTTAGCTTATGCTAACTCATTTTAATAAATTATTGACAAAAGGGTACAGATTGAGAAGGATCTTATTGCTAAGGGCCTTTTTAATATTTTTGTGCAAGGTCAAGTGTCTAATAAGACTAAATCACCGATTTAAATAGCTATGCATGATAAGCCTAAAGGCTTTAGCAAAAATAAGTACATGGTTGGAAATGGGGTGACTAAAACAAGACATGTATAAATGGTATAGGCTATGCCTCCTCTAAATGTATAATTAACTTCCCCAAATCCACTACCTACTTTGCAGAGACAATCTCCATGAAGGACATTTCATAACAATTTTAGAGTCTTTAGCAAGTTAGGAGAATTAGTTGAAATAGTGTTACAAAATCTCGTTGCATCTAATTTAATTATATAATCGATATTAAGGCAATTTCCTCAAGATCAACCAAAACTAGATTGGTACAAAGAGAATGAATGGTGTAACTTTCATTGTGTTGCTAGTCATAGTGCATATCACTATGTTCAATTATGACATATTATTGAGGACTTTATTGAAAGTGGTGAATTAAAAATTAAGTTGGACCCTAATTAGGACACAAATTAGGATATGGGAATCTACAAAGACCCCTTTCCTTGACATGATCCACCACCACTAAGAAATAATCAAAATGGTCACAATAAAGTATAGAGGTAGAATTAGAACAAACAACTTGGTCAAAATCATAATGAGCATAATCAAGATCATAATGCCCATACTAATAATGTGGATTATAACAATGTACCTTACAACTATCATAATACTATGGGATGCATTTTTGCAACCCACATTGCCACTGTTACTATGAAACTACATGGCCATTCTTGTGTTCCTCGCAACATGAGACTTATCATTATAGGGTCAACACCCTTTCCACTTAGTAATACCATGTCAGGTTCAAATAATCATGTTGTGACTCTGTTTACATGGATTACTAATTCTAAACAACTTCACCTTTCTTGTAATTATAAAGGCTCTTCATTGACCCAAAGTTGTAGCAATACAATTAGTCACCTGTGAGTCACCGTCCAAGGCCCTTTACCTTCTTCTTCTAATTATAATAACTCTTTGCCACCTCTAGGTAGTGTAGTCACAACTAGACACTCATGAGTTACCATCTAGGGCCCTTCACCCACTTCTTCCATAAAACCCTATGAGAACATTATACCAACAGTTTCAAAGCTGAATACTATCCCAATAAATACTAAAATAGTTCAATACACAATTTAAAGGCCTTATAGTCTAATGGATCAATTAGATAAAACCCCTACACAAATTTCCATATTAGAACTCTTGCAAACATCTGATGTCCATCGAACCATCTTCAATAAAATTTTTCAAGAGTCTATTATGCCTAATGATATAAACCTTGATCAGTTCCAAGACCTAGTTGGACACTTGAATTCATTTTGGTAGATCACATTTGATCAAAAAGACATGTCCACCCTTATCCCAAACCACAATAACCCACTATACATTGAGATAATCATTGCAAATCACAAGATCAAGTGGGTTCTTATGGATAATGGTTCAAGGCTGAACATCATATCTCTTAAATTAGTACAATGATTGGGCTACATGGATAAAGACATTAAACCAAAAACTATTACAATCAAGGCTTACAATAATGCTGAGAGGGAGTCATCTGGTACAATTTGGTTGCCAATCATGGTTGGGTCTATTTCTCATCACACATTATTCTATATTATGGATATTGGGCTTCCTTGTAACATACTTCTTAGTCATCCTTGGATCCATGAAGTACATGAAGTTTCATTTACTCTTCACCAATGCCTTAAGTTTCCCCATGATGGGATCGAGGTTACTATTCCCATTGATCAACAACCATATCAATACTATAGACATCTTGAAACAGAGTTTTGTAATTATAACTATTTCCCAAGTTTTGAATTCATTGTAAAGAAGAACAAATCCATAATTTCTCATCCATCTCCATCTAATTATATAAACATTGGTGATCTAGCCTCCACTTCAGCCGATCCATATCCTGCAGCTCTAGCCAAGTAGGTTATTATTAAAGACAGGCATTTCCACATACCATCTGAAGGGTGTCCTCCATATTACAAAATTACCAAAATCTGCTAAAACATTTAGTAATCCTAAAACTTCCTAGACTCTAAATAGACCTGATCAGATTTGGCAACCAAAGAAGAAACAACCAAAACCTCATGTGGTTTTTGTACTTGCAATCACACCAAAGAAAGATCGAGAGGATTTTATTGAGGGATATTGGTTATGTTATGAAGGCCTTGATGATTATTTCTTAGAATCCAAAGTATCATATACCTAACAGGATAATGGATCATCTTGACTATAAAGGGAAAGGCCTTGGCCCATAGGCGTAAGGAATTTTAGAACCCTTATTAGCTATAGTTGTCAATTGGAATCATGGTCTTAGGTTTAAACCACCAAATGATGACCTCATGACATTTGATAGTGACTCTTCTAAAGTGACTAGTAATGAGACTCCTAGCAGTGACACAACATCCCTTTATAGACTTTTTGATGAGCTTGCTAACTCATATTTGTTTGATTCAAATACCATATTGACCATAACGCCTATTAGATCTTCCCATCTTGAAGTAAAAACCCATCCTAGTGGTGCTTCACTTCCTGAAGTAGGACCTTATATCTTTACCATTGGCACCATCCTGAAGCAAACCATCACTGTAACCTATGCTTTTGCCATCCTGAATTCACAGATTGAGATCAAAAAAATTTGATCATATGCCTCCATGAGTTTCAAAATGAAGAATCAATTACAAAATACATGGGCCTATGAGATGCATTTCCCATTGGTGATCATAAGCAGGGTTTTGATTTTTCATTGGATCCTTATACCTAATTTAGAGAGCATGCAAATTTTTTTGGTCATAATAATGAACAAACATTGAGATCTTTAGGTGAAAACCTCTTTGAGGAACTTGTCAATCGGGGAAAAAGTAAAGAAAAAGATAAGCCTTTGAGTGAAAACTTTTTTCAGGTGCTCCCAGGTGGGAAAGTTTGCTCATCCCCTCAGGATGTTGAAAGTACATCTAGCCCAAGTTCCATAACTAGTACAGGCATCTCTTCAGAACAACATCAAATATTTGAGCATCTTACTCTTGAGTTTCCAAAGGTTTTTACCAATTGGCCTTTACCTAAGAAGGCAGATTTTGATTCTTCATATTATCCATATCTTTGAGAGGAAAAACAAGAAGATGTAGTAGAGGAAAATGATCATGACCATACATTGCTTATAATTATAGAGGATGGATCCACACTCCTTATGGAGAACATAATAGAAGTGAATTTGGGAAACCTGAGGATTCCAAAATTATTTATCTTAGAGCTTCCCTTACTGAAGCAAAATGTGAACATATTATATCCATTCTTAAGGATTATATATACATCTTTACATGGGCATACTTTGACATGCTAGGTTTAGACCTAGATTTAGTTGTGCATCATATTATTGTTCACCCTAGTGCTAAACTAGTCAAGCAAAAATTAAGAAAGATGCATACATGAATTGCCCTTTTGGTTAAGGCTGAGTTGGAAAATTTGTTAAGAGACAATTTTATTAGACCAATGGACTACTCTAAATGGGTTTCCAACATAGTACCAGTGAGTAAAAAGACCCCAGGCATACGTATGTGTACTAATTTTCATGATATCAACAAAGCATGCCCCAAAGATGATTTTCCTCTACCCAAAATCAACATGATCATTGACTCAACTATTAGGTATGAGATGTTATCCTTAATGGATGGATTTTTTGGTTATAATAAGATTAAGATAGCCCCTAAAGATCAGCTTAAGACCATGTTCACCACTTTGTGGGGGACATTTTGCTACCAAGTCATGCCATTTGGTTTGAAGAATGCTGGAGTCACATATCAACATGCAATAACTATCATTTTCCATGACATGATACATTACACTATCAAGGACTATGTTGATGATATACTAGCAAAATCAAGAATAAGAGTTGGACATCTTGACATTCTATAAAGAATATTTGAGAGGCTTCATGAATATAAAGTATGCTTGAATCCTAAGAAATGTGTCTTTGGAGTCACATCAAGAAAATTTATAGGGTTCATTGTATCACAATGAGGGATTGAAGTAGACTCTGCAAAGGTCAACACTATTATGGAAATGCCTCCACCAAAAAATCTTAAATAACTATGAGGTCTATAAGGAAAGATCCAGTCTATACGCAAGTTTATTTATCAATTGGTAGATAAGTGCCACCCATTTACCCATCTCTTAAAGAAAGGGGTAACATTTTAGTGAGATGAATATTGTCAAATAGAATTTTTAAAGCTTAAAACATACTTGGCCAATCCACTAGTATTACAACCTCCAACACAAGGAAAACCACTACTTCTTTATATATTAGCCACACAACATGTACTGGGGGCACTTTTGGCTCAACATGATGATCATGATAAGGAACATGTTATTTATTATTTAATCTACACATTGGTAGCCTATGAACATAATTATATTCCTATTGAGAAGGCATGTTTAGCTATGGTGTTTGCCACTCAGAAATTGTGACATTATATGCTAAATAAAAAACTATTGTTATCACCAAGGTAGATCCTCTCAATTTCCTCTTATCTAAAGTAGCTCTTCAAGTATGCATGGATAAATGGATTATGATCCTCAGTGAGTTTGATATTGAGTACTAGAATCTAAAGGCAATCAAAGGATAAGTTCTTGCTGATTAACTTGCAGAAGCTCCTATTAAGGAAACTCAACCTCTCAACTTTGACCTTCCAAATGATTATATCATGACGATAGAACAAGCATCATAAGAACCTAAATAGTGGACAATCTATTTTGATGTATCCTTCGTATCCTGAGGGTCTAAAGCTAGCATATTGGTGATCAACCATAGGGGGATCTGATCCCCAAATAAATCCATATAAAATTTCATTGTGCAAGTAATATGGTTGAATATGAGGCATTGGTTGTAGGGCTCCACCTTTCTATACAGTGGGATATTCAAAGCGTAAACATCTATGGATATTCACAGCTAATCATAAATCAGACAACTGACTAATATAAAATAAAAGATGATAAGATTTTTCTTGATAATCAAATTATTGATAACTTGAAAACACATTTTAAATCTTTATAGTTTGAGCAAGTTCCATGAGTCAACAACAGATTTGTCGATGCCATGGAAATAATTGGTTCCATGATTCAAATGTATGACAGTGTTAAAGAGTATCAGTTCCTGATTGAAAATTTTCTTCAACTGACACATATTCTATTAGATTTAGAGAGGATATGCAACATTATTGATCCTAATGCCTCACTTGAGCTACCATCGTACCAAGATTTTTATAACTATTTCCATAGTTATGTACTTCTCACTAACCTTTCCAATAACCAAAAAAAATTGTTCCTTCATCTCTTAACATGTTATATACTCCTTGGAAACATGCTTTTAAAGGCTATGATGGAATTCTTATTCATTATTTATCTTTTGGAGAATCCAAGCTAGCACTAAAGGAGGTTCATGAAGGAATGTGTAGGGCCCATACCAATGGTGTAGTCCTAGCAAAGAAACTCCTCAAAATAGGGTATTATTAGCCCAACATGGAGATAGATGCTTGTAATTATGTAAAAGTGTGTGTTCCTTGTCAACAACATAGCAAATTAATACATGCACCTTCCTTACCATTTCAACTAATCATAACACCATGGCCATTCTCAACATCGGGTCTCAATCTCAATGGAAAAATTAAACTGACATCTTCAGATGGATATAAGCACATTTTGACTGCAACTATGTACTTTACCAAGTGGATTGAGGATATTCCTCTCACTTATGTTATTAGGAAACAAATAGCCAAATTCATTCATTACCATATCATCTATCGATATGGCATCCCATCTTGTATTATATCTGATAATGGTGGATCCTTTATGAACCAAGATGTGAAATCTCTTTGTGTAAAATTCAAGATCAAGCACAAGAAATCCACTCCATATAACTTGAAAGGAAATGGACAAGATGAGACATCAAATAAAACCATTCTAGCCATCTTAAAGAAGATTGTCAATAATTTTGGTTGTAATTGGCACTTGTAACTCTTTCCTACCCTTTGGGCTTATAGAACCAATCATCACACCCCAACTGGAGCTACTCCATGCTCCCTTATTTTTGGCACTGAAGCTATCATCTCACTCAAGCTTGAGATCCCATCATTAAGAATGTTGAAGATGATGAAGACTATATAGCCTCACGACTACAAGAACTAGAACTTATTAATGGTAAGTGTTTGGCTACCTTAGAAAACTTGTAGGCCTATCAGAATATATTGTAGAGGAGCCACAACAAATTTATAATCCCTCGAGATTTTGAGATTGGTGACTTAGTTTTGAAGGAAAAATAGAAGAACATGAATGCTAAACCCAAAAATAAAGGCAAGTTTTAGCCTAATTAGTTAGGACCATATATTGTCACAATAAACTATGGATCAGGGGCATATCAACTAGATAAACCTAATGGTGAAGAACCTTTAGAGCCCATGAACATCATACACCTTAGGAAGTTCTATGTATGGACAAATTTGAATCATTGTCTACAAGACCCCTAAGTTGGGGGCAACACATGATAACATAATTTTATCCTACCCTTTTATCTTACCTTGAATGCATTTTATACTACCCTGGTCCACTTTTCATGATTCTAGATAGTAAAGGCTTTGAATCCTTGGCACTCTGAACACATTCTTCATCCCATTCTAGATTGCTCTCTTTAAGAAGCATATTCTTTGTTATATCTAAGGCATGTTATAAGCTTGAACATTGTTTATCCCTTGACCAATTATGATCTTGATTATGTCTCATAAACATTATGAACATCCTTAGTAGCATTTCTACTAGGACAATATTGTGCAGCTTTAGACAAGTGAAAGAAACATCTTCTTAGTTCCAGACTAATTCTACATTGTTATAGATAGGCAAATGTAGATACTTCTTTTTTACTTTAGGTTTCACATTATTTTATATCAAATTTACTACTTTTTATTGATTTATCAAGATCCTCACTCTCACCTATTTTTGAGCATGGACCATTGTAGCCAACTTAGCTATCTTATTAGATCCTCTACTCTTAGGATGTGTATCTCGTCAACTAGATGGTCCTACCTGGTGCATATTTTATCCCAAAAACACCAAAAACATTAGAAATACTTTGAAAATACCAAAAACATCATAACATGATCCACTGAAGAAAAAAAAACATTGTCCCACACTTCTATACATTTTTACATTCCCATTCTACTATGTTACGCTCTTACCATTTTACAAGCACAAAAACACCAGTTCATTTCATTTTATCCCACACACTTGCCATTTTTTAAGGTCATTTTTTCTCATCTCATTAGCTTCTTATTTTCCAAACCATTCTAATTTATTTGTTATATCTTTCATTTATTCTATAACATTAATCAAACTGTTCTGATCATCATTTTTATTCTATCCCATTTCTTGGGAGAACTACATTTGGCCTAAAGTTGATGTTGGAACATGCATCCATGGAACTATGTAGGCACCATCCACTTGTCTTATACATCTGGAGTCAACTTGACCAACCCCTTCCTTTTCTTCTCTTCTCCCATTTCTTCTATCATTATTTTGATTTAATTAGGGAATAATTGTCATATCATTATTATTTTTTATGATGTGGTAGAGAGTAACGCCTCTACTGCACATGCAAGAACATTTGTCTTTAAACCACACTAACTTGGTTTCTGTTTGTGTGTGTTTATTTGAGTTATTTTGGTGTTTTGTTGTGTTTTCTTGGTGTTTTGATTTTGATTTCACACCTCTCCTTTTATTTCTTTTCCTTCTCTCTTTTTATTACTTCTTGTCTCATCTTGGTCTTGTGTTTCCTTGATTGTTTTTTTCTTATCTCTTTTGTGTTTCATAACATCTTGATGACTCACATGGATTTTTATTGTTTATATCTTGATCCTATGTTATTAAATTGTTCTTGGACCATTTTGTTTATTTGATTTTTGTTGGTGTCTTGTTTTACTGTTTAATTGTTCTTTTTCTCTTTTATGTTCAAGAATGCCTTGATGGTCCACATGGATCTTGATTATTCATATCTTGGTCTTATGTTGTTAAGATGTTATTTATTTTTATTTTTAAACATATTTTTCCTACTTAATATAATACCTTGATTTCAAGATAGTTTCATTTATGTTTATCTTTTTCTTTATCTTTAAATTTTTGTTTAAATGTAAATTACTGTTATTCTAGTTTTGGTAATTATTTTACCATTATCCTTAGTTATAGATATTCACATTTGAACTTGCTTAGTGCAATTGGAATATTATGTCATTATAAGTTATTTATACTTATGATGCCTAATTTATTTTTATATAGCAAGCACTTTGTGCTCAGGTCTCAAAGTCTTAATGTCAACATTATCTCCAATAAATGATTCTCAAGAACACTTTACAAAACCTAGGCTCATGTTATGGAATTAAGGCTTCTAGGTAACATGCATTTTAGTATTCTTTGTCTATGCTTAGATGTGTATCTCTTTGAATATAATGTGATTCTAATCAATTTTTGGTCATTTCTCATCATTCCATTCTCTCCTAGACTTGGGTGAACTACATTGGCTTGAAGTTCATGGAACTATGTAGGCAGTGCTCATTTTCTATTGAGTTTAGCTCATCTATCTTTCATTTTTATTTTCATCTCTCTCATCACTTTGTCCATTCTCATATGCTTGGTTTTATATGGCTTTATAAGCCATTACACCATCACATGTTTGTTTGTGCCCACTCGATTTAACCTATCTTTTGGGTTATATCCTTGAGCTATTTTGCTTACCAAATTGCCCATGCTGGGGCAAAAAATATGAACCACATCTAAATCAAATCAGATCTATAGTGGAAAAATCATTATTTATTCTTTATCAAAGATCAAAATTTTCCCTATTGGGGCAAAACTATTTTATCAAGATCAAATTTGCTCTACTGGAGTAGTTCTTATTATATTCTCTTTATAGACCCTGTTCTAGTGGTGCTTACCTTCATGAAGAAGAACATTAGCTCTTTTCCTCTAATTCTAAGATCTCCATACTAATGCCCATTATGGTAATATTTTAGTGTGTAACTTGTCTTGGGATTGATTAATGTCGTAAGCATGTAGCTTGTACTATCAAATTAAGTACATTTAAAGTGTGTACCTTACATTTATGGATTGTATCTTTCCCATTCCCCCCATTTTTGGGGCCTATTATAGTCCTAATTGTATTTTTATCATTGATGTTAATCACATGTGCAAGCATTAGCTCCTCTAGATGTGATCTATTCCATGGGTTAATCTCTCAATTTCTCTCTCTTTTCAAGAGTCCATCCTTTTCTTCCATCCTGGTATGTCCTCTTGAGGGGGCATCATGGGTCTGTTATAATTTCTTCTTAAAAATAATTTTCTTTGAAAAAATGTTGCTTCACCTAAATGTCTCACTACACCTTCTCAAATAGGGGCAAAATGTAGACATCCAATTCCTATCACCCTTTGTGTTGAAATTGTCAATGTTACTCAAATTGCATTTAAATACACATTTTAGGTCAAAATCCATTAAAAAAACTCTAAATGGTTCAAAATTGTCACTTACAAGTGCCAGTTTAGGTCAAAGTATCCCTAAATAGGGCAATGCATTTTATGGGCCAACTAACTTTGATTACATCATTTCGAGTCAAAATGATAATTTGGCCATTTAGTGCTCTAGATCACTCTTTTCTTCTAATTCATTGGTATAAATCACGTACCTTTATTATTTGGTATTAACAACATCTTAAATGGGAATACAACTCTAACGCATCTAACATCGCCTTCTAGCTCCTCTCCAATCAAATTATGATATAGTAATATGACTTTTTGATCATTTGGATTATTTATGCACCAATTTACAAAGAATTGCGCTAAACTTGATTAAACTTAAGATAATTAATCAAATTTAAGATCTTAACTAAGATTTATATATATCTTTTTGAATATCTCATTATTGGAAATTGATTTTGAATATCTGCATCACCTAGTGACATCATCTATGGGGTGGCATCCATCAAGCCATAAGTGCATAAAATATCAGGATTATGGGTCACCCATGCCTATTTAATGCCTCTCATGCCTCTTTAATGCTTATTTATCTTGAAGATATTTATGAGTTTAATTCCAAATATTAGGATTATCCATGGCCACACATCTCAATCTTGAGATGGATGGTCATGGTTGATCCTGACCAATCTCAAAAATTTATAAATAGAGAGGCCATGTACATGAATAAAAAGCTTGATTTATGCAAAGTTATTATGCAAAATGATATCTAAAATCCTTTATAATCGACCATTAAAATTAGTTACAAGCTTCATTGATAGGCTAGTTTAGTGATTTGGAATCATGAACCTAGGTTTTATGGAGTGTTTTTGAGTCATTGGAGGAGTTTTCCACCTTTGTTGACAAAGACAAGGATGCTTGATCAAGGGAAAACATGATTTTGAGCCACATGGGTATGGTGAATCCATTTGGGAAGGTAATATGATGTTTTTTTTCTTTCATTTATTTCTAACTATCCTTTGTAATTCCCATAGGAATAGATAGGCTTAGTTAGTTAGTTATTTATGCATTTTTCATGATTTATGGACTAATGTTTGACTAACTTACTTTTTAATCCTCTCTACACTTACCAATTAGCTTTGAAGGCAAAAGAAAATAAAAATAGACAAGATTTTAGAAGATTAATTGGGCCAAAAATAGGATAATTATCTCTTGTAAGGGGATGATGTGGGTTCAATACCATTAGAGGTGTGTTTAATACCACTACATGAGAGTAATCCCATGGTATAGAAACTAATACGATAATAGACAAGGATTTCAATATTAAAAAAAATGGAAAATATTGTAGAGAGGTAGAGATTGTGGTGGTGGTAGAAGATGAAATGGTCCACATAAACCTTTTATTTGTTAAAGATGTGGAGAAGCACACATCACATTTGACTGTCCATACTATCATAAAAAATAAAGGAATTAAGATTATTTCACAAGAGTGAAATTGGTCAATGTTGAAACATAAGAATAAAATATAGAAGTTACAACAACTTACACAGGAGAAAATATCATGATGAGAAGAAAAATGATAGCTCCAAGGAGACAATAGGTGAAATATATAAAAGGTGGTCATTCATGGCTATGTAAAAATATTATTCAAACAAGGTTCACTTTAAGAGGTAATATATAAAAAGTAATTATAGATGGTGGTAGTTGTGAAAATATGGTTTCTAAATAAATGGTAGAGAAACTAGGTTTGTAAAGTAAAAAAACATTGTTATTCTTATTGGATTTCATGGTTTGAGAAAGGGATTGAAGTTACAATAGAAAAATGTGTTTGATCAAGTTTAATATAGGAAAAAATTATAGTGATGAAATATGGTGTGATTTTATTTCCATGGTGCATGCCATGTGTTATTGGGAAGGAAATAAAAATATAACAAAAAAACTCATGATGGAACAAAGAATACATATAATTTTTGGAATGGTGGTATAAAATTAGTTTTATTTCCTATTAAATAATAAGGGAATGTAAAAACCATTCTATAAATGAATAAATTTATGAAATACATGAAGATGATAGTTTGTTTTTATGAATT
This sequence comes from Torreya grandis, assembly GCA_037957365.1. Classification (NCBI taxonomy): domain Eukaryota; kingdom Viridiplantae; phylum Streptophyta; class Pinopsida; order Cupressales; family Taxaceae; genus Torreya; species Torreya grandis. The sequence goes on from JARHVA010000458.1 coordinate 1,111,941, forward strand.
AATAACAAATAAAGAAGACATAAAAGTGGTGAAAATACCATTAAAAGTATAATAAGTATTAAAAGAATATGTAGATTTTATACCTAATAAATTACCAAATGGTTTATCACTAGAGGTAATTTAAATATCATATTGATTTTATTCTAGGATCAGCTCTATCCAATCGGAAAATTTATAGGATGAATCCATTAGAACATGTAGAGTTAAATAAACATGTTACTAAATTAGTGAAAAAGGGTATATTGAGGGTGAACATGAGTCCATATGAAAGACCAACATTTCTAACTCCAATTAAATATGGAACATGGAGGATGTGTTTACATATTAGATAAATCAATAAAATTATCATAAAATATATCTTTCCTATACCTTTCTTAGATGATATGATGGATGTGCTTGTAGGAGAATTTATTTTACTAAGATTGATATAAGGAGTGGTATCTAGTAGATTCAGATTTATGAAGGAGATGAATGAAACACAACATTCAAGACTAGATATGGCTTATATGAGTGGATAATGATGTAATTAAGATTGTCTAATACACCCAACACATTTATAAGGGTGATCAACATGGTGTTGCAATTACATTACTAAGTTTGTGGTAATTTATTTTGATGATATTTTGATATTCAGTAAGAGTAAATAGGAGAACTTAAAGAATTTGAGAATGGTATTATAATTGTTAATAAATTAAAATCTCTATGCAAATATGAAGTGCTGCAAGTTTATGTAGAATAGTTTGACATTCTTAGAATTTGTAGTTTTAGAAGATGGTATAAGAATGGATGAATAAAATTTAAATGTAATTGTTGAGTAGCCCATTCCAAGAGGAATAATAGATGTAAGAAGTTTTCATAGTTAAATTTTTTTTTACAAAATTTTTAATAAGAATTTTAGTGGTATTGTTACACCAATAATTAAAAATCATAATTACATATTATTTATGGTATAAATCACGAGGAATTTTTTTAATGTTTTTTTCAATTAATAATTACATAAGAGGGTAGTGATGATTCATAATAAATTCTAGAGCATATACACCATCTATAATAAGATGTAATAATAAATATCCAAGAAAGTAATGAAAAGTATAAGACAACAATACATGTAACAATATTTCCAAAGGTATTTGAATAATTATATTTTGTGATGGTGTATTTGAGAAAAGAGAGATTTACACAATGGAACTTACAACAAACTAAAGTACAATAAGATAGATTAGTGTATAATTGTGAGTAAAATTAATGATAATCCTTATGAGGTGAGTTTACCATAGATTTTTGATAGTTGTCTAGTATTTAATGTTTCATATTTATATGAATTTCATGGATAATATGAGGAAGGGGAATAACATGAATAAGTGGATTGGAAGAAATAAGTACCAAGGAAGAAGAAATAGAAGATAACACATAATATGGATAAGAAGATAGTGAACACAAGACAAGGAAACTATTCAAAGTATTTGGTAGTGGGAAGGATTAAAACAAGAATACACCACTTATATTTTAGAATGAGATTTGAATAATATTAATAATAATGAATAACAAGAGTATATTCAGGGTAACTCGCATGAGCAGAGTTTTTCAACTAGAGGAGAATGATTCAAATATATATCTTCTGGAGGCCAAAAAATTTGATCTGGGAACCTGTTTGAGCTCTTACTCATGCCAAAAATAAGGTTTAAAAAATAATAATGTGGAAATAAAATTTTACATGGGTTAGGGTCGATTCTTAGATGTTTAAAGGGTCGTAAGAGGTCATCTAAGGTCCAAAATTACATTCTAGTATTTTTAGTCAAGATTTTGATTTTAAAAATCAGTTAACCTTGTAACTGAACATGAAATTGAGTTGAAAATCACCAAACATTGTGATTTTTGGTATATGAAATAATTGGAAATTTCTAGGCCCATCTTAACTTTCATGCAAAAGTTACTAAAAATAATTTTTGCTAAAAATAACATGGTTAATTAACTCTAGGTAGCTCTTTGATTTATTCACCTTTTTTAAACTTTTGTATGCCAACTCTAATTTTAGGTTGAGGTCTATTTAAAGACTTTTATGTGATGATTTTAATTATAGATTAAGAATCAATAAAGATGATTGTTTCACAAAATTATGTGTGGTGCATATTTGATTTCGTTTTACTCTGCTAGTTGTTGGTTTCATCAGGAATAAGTGTGTGGATTTTACATGTGAGATTCCATATCACACCTTGCCTTTCACAAAAGTGACCCTAGTTCTAGATAGGATATTATCATAGGATGCATGCACATTTTTGTGTCAACCTATGGAAATCACAAAATATCAAAGCTAAATATTGGGTGCACATTTTTCCAATGAATCTATCCTATTTACCAAAGGTTTTTTTAATTTACATTAAGAGTGCATATGATACACTATGATATGGAATCATATGAAAAACTATGATATGGACTCAAATTCAATATGATTTCATACAAACTTTTACCTTTGAGAATGAAAACCTATTTTTTCACAAAGATTTATAGGAAACAAAAAAAATGCCATGGGAGAGCATATGATATACCTCTTGGGACTATATAAAAATATAAAACTAATGTGGATACAAGATTCCATGAAATTGTAGAAAATTATGTTATGATTGTACTATAAGCATAAAGGTTTCAATTTGAAATCTTGAAAATAGGATTTGTAAAGTGCAAGTAGTTATACACACCAAAAAAATGAATGAAACGTGGACCTAAAAGGACTATTTTAACATAAAAAGAGTGTAAAGATACTAAATAAGAATATTGAAAATAAGGTTAAATAGGATCAATTACACAACTTGAATATCATAGAGAATCTAAGAAAAAAGGATGTGGTGGATTTGATGAAATATGAGGCAAGTCAGATATATCAAGAATGGATAAGAAAAAGGACAAATAATGTTGTTTTAGAGATAATAGCTAACATGGATAATATTTGGGATTAATTTCAACATAAAAAATGGTTTCATAAGTTGTTAGATTATTTCATGATTATGAATATGTTTTGTCAATAAAGTTTAGAGAAGCAAAGGGCATATACCCTTCATTGGGAGATGTGCATATTGAACTCAAAGAGTGCACATGCCAAATTAAGAAGCAAACATATAAGTTGTATCCAAATATGACTATGAAGATGAAATAAGATATTAAATATATGGTAAAAGTGGAATCATCTATTCATTTAAAAATATGATTGGGTATGTTCTACAGTCATTTAGCCAAACAAGACAAAAGAAATTAGTGTATACAAGGACTATCACATAATAAATGATGTTTGTAAATGATCAGTTTCTCATACCTTTCATAGATGAGTTTTTGGAAGCTATCACAATGCACGAGGTATATTATTTTAGATGGTTTTAGAGGGTATCATAAAATTTATATCAAAGTTAAAGATAAAACACACATGACTTTTGCCACAAAGTGGGGATAATTTGCTTACAAGGTTATGCATTTTGGGACCAAAAATGCACCATTGGTGTTCTCTAGAGATTTCAATACTACCTTTAAATATTTCATGCATTAATATTTTAAAGTATATTTGGATAATTAGGTAATTTTATCTTTATTTAAGGAACACCTATCTAAGATTGATGCTGGAAAGATGATGTGTGTTATAAATTATATTAAATTTAAACTAGTGTTTATTTTTACATAGGTTTGTGTATTTATTGGGAATGTGATCTATAATGATGGTATTATAGTAGATAAATTAAATTTTTTAATAATATTGGGGATCAAATTACATGGCAATCCATTAAAGGATCAATTATTTGTGCGTCATACTAGATATTATCATAAGTTTATTCTTAATTATATAGTTGTATTAAAACCTATAGAAATGTTATCTCACAAGGATATTAAGTATGGATGGACCCCATATTATTAGAATTCCTTTAGATATTTGAAATATAGATTATTTACATGTTTAATTTTAATATTTCTAGACTAGAACAAAATGCTTCATGCCCATGTGGATGCATCTAGATCAATAGTCAGAGAAATTATCACATATCTAGGTGAAGGAGGTTTAGACCTTCCCATTAATTTTGAAAATTTAAAGTTGTTTGTAGATGGTAAAATTTATATTATATCAGAGTGATAATATATGGTAATGGTATTCACACTACATAAGTTATATCATTATTTTTTGTCTACTCCCTTTGAAGTTTTGGCATACAACTAATCACTACAATAAATGGTAAATAAACCAATGTTGGGAGGAATATTTTTAAGACTGGTAATTATCTTTGAATAATATCAATTAAAAATATATGTCAAACTAGGAATGGAAAATTCATAACCATATCATTTGAATTATATTTGAAAAAGGGAAGAGAGATAAGACTTGTAAATTGGATCTCCTGATCAACAACTATTTTAGGTTAGTATGATCTGTGAGACATTATAAGAAATCTACAATATTTTTTAGCATGGTACATTTAAAAAAATATAAATTAATGTGATAAGAAACATCTTATTACACTAACCTTACCTTCCAACATAATTAATGGTTTCCCTTAAAAACATGGTAATGATGATGTCCTAAAAAAAGTAGCCTGTGAGAATTAAAGATCATAGGTGTTGGAAGAGGTACATCAAGTATTTGTGGGAGGATGCTTCAAAAATGGATTGAACATGAGGATGATATTATATATTGGTATTTTTTGTGATAAATTATTTTATTATGTACATATATTGTAAAAATATAGTGATATTTATTAGAGAATGAACAAACCAAATCACTAGGATGAAATGTCTTTGAATCCAATTATGATTACACAACCATTCTAATAGCAAGGAATTAGTTTTTTAGGCACTATTTGTCATTTTTAAAGGAGTTTTATGCTAGGTATATCATCATTTTAATTTATTACTTTAATAAATGGGTCAAGATAAATACGAGTCTATATTTTAGTGCAAATGATGCGAGGTAATTATTTTATGAGAATATTATAACAAGGTTTGGGTGCCAAAAAATTTAATGTGTGATAAAGGGAATTTTTGAATAAAAATATTCAAACCTTAATAAATAATTATGATTTCATAACAAAAGATTAAAACTTACCGTCCTTAGACCAATAGTCAAGCAAAAGCATCAAAAAGTTATTATATAAAATGAACATGAAGTTATATAAAGTGTAGTGATAAAAATTGAAATAAAACATCCCAAAAATATTGTGTCTATACATAAACAATTAAAAATGGAATTTACCATGCCTATGGAGTATCTTATACCGAACCTGTAAATTTCAATAATTACAAGAATTGGGGGTAAAGAGTATTTTGAAAATCATTTTATGATGTTATTTTTCATGGAGGAAACATGGTTGTTGATTAAATAGATTAAATAAGTGTAGAAAAAAAAATGTTTGGCACAATTGCAACCTGTAAATGAATGAATTCCAACCAGAGCATAAGGTTTTAATCTATGAGAGAAAGTTTCAAGCACACCTAGACAAACTAAGAATTAAATGCAAGGTCCCATACATAATAAATAATTTATAAGGGTAGGGAAATACAATATTGAGATATATTTAAGGAAACATTATTCATGGAAGATTAAATGGTAGTAGGCTCAATCCCTATTACACTTGTGATCAAACAAAGACAATGCATAGATAAGTGTCACATGACACAAAGTATTTTATATATATATTTATAATTTTTACAATTAGAAGATGTAATTAAGAGAGCATAACATAAGTTCAATCAAAAGAGATAAAATAATATATATAAGGGAAGTTTTTGGTATTGATGTCACTGAAAACTCTAGATTAGGTTTGTGAGAGGAATCTATGACAAATATGTAAATTAATTAAGTATAGGAATGAGTCATGGAATTAAAAAGTAGAAGGAAAAGGGACAACAAATCAATGGTTATAAATTTAAAGAGGCAGTCATTGACATGACAATAATAATATCACATTGATTAAAAAAATGGGATATCTTTTGAATAAATATTAATGTGTAACAATGAAATTTTTTTAAAAATAAAATGGAAATGCATCATATAATTTAAGTCCAAAAAGGAAAAATATAAAAATGGCCATGTCTTAAATCATTAATGACTTATAGAATTAAGAAACACATGCAAGGGCATGTGAGGTAGATTAACAGATTGACATAAGCAAGAGGAAAAAGTTTTTTTTTTTAAAAAATAAAAGGATATGCACACAAAAATTACTTTGAAAACATAAATAATTTTAAATTCATTCTTTGTGCCAAAAAATTGGGAATTAAAGATGAGACCACAAATAACTTATGCATAAGCTTCACTATAATAAGGATGTCCAAGTTCAAAAGGAAAATATGACCATGAATCCAACTATTGTTCCAATAAATGATCCATATAAGGAGTATATGAGAATTAAATTAGAATTATGACAATATAGATGTAAACATTTGAAACCATTTAAAATAAATAATGGAAAATCTAGGGTGGTTTTACAAACCTTAAAAAACCATAGTGCTTGAAGGAGTAGTGGTCATTCCTCATCCTTTAAGAGGGTTAGATGCTGAGTGATTGGTCAAACAACCCATGTTTGGACAAAATGATAAATTGATGATGAAAATTATGAGTAGATATAATCATGTAGGAATTTATCTCTCATCAAGGGTGGAAATTTTAATTAATGTCATAATCCTAGTGTAATACATAGAGCTAAAAAATAATGGAATTTTACTACAAGAATAAAAGACAAAGAACTCCATTTCTATTAGGATATTCAGGAATGATATGATTGGTCAACCATAGGATCTCTCATTATGAAATTCAATGAGGTTCTTATTAACCAAATTTGATCTACATACCAAAAATGTGCCTAATCTAAGAGTCCAATGGAAGGAGCAGGATCCTGATTAAAGAGTGACCTAATGTCATAAGAGCAAATAAACCTCAAGTGGAGATCATATAGCTTTTAAAAATATTTTAAATTTTTTTAAGCAAGATTAAAATGTGATCTAACTGATATTCAAGGGACAAGTATAAAATTGTAAATGAAGCATCCAAGTAGATTTTATGGTGTTCAAGGTCATGGACTAGGTTACACAGGCTTTAGAAAATCATCAAGTCTTGAAAGGTTGAGAAAAAGATGGATTATGTAAATTTAAGGAACTAGACCATCACTAGGACATCATGCAAGAAAAAAATGAACCAATTTCATTTACACATTTTATATATAAGCTCAAAAATCCTCGTGTGACAAATAAATCACACACAATCAAAGTTATTCATACCAAGATCATTCCCTACAAGTTTCATATTTACGTGTCTTCTATATTGAGAACTAAAATTTTAAAGTTGAGCTTCAAAAATTTAAGGAACCAAGTCATCCTCCACATCACATGGAAATACATTGGCTAGCATGTTTGAATGTTTTCTATCTTCCCTTAGAAAGCCTTATGAGAAAAAATATTGTATCACCGTAAATTTCCTTGTGCCAAGAACATATTCTACAAGTTTCAAGTCCTTGAGAGATTCTTAACTTAAGTTATGAATTTCCAAAATTGGTCACATAGAATAAAATGGTCATGTAAGTGTCAAATTTAGACCTTGATGAATAACTATTGAGATTCAAATGATCAATGATGACCATGTAGATGTCATGAAAAAACACATATACCATCTTATTTGAGAATTTTTATCTCCATTTAGAAAGCTCACACTACCAACAGATCAAATGGACAAAATATTTTGACATCAAGAACATCTACATCAAATTGGATGCCCCTATAACCTTTTCACTTCTATATCCAAGCCTTTAAATTTTGTCAAAAAATGGGAGACATCTGCGTGGATGTCAAACTTAAGCTCAAACAAAACAAACCCTTTTGAGCTTAAATTTGATGGTTGCATGAACATCAATGATGGTCATGTGAATGTCATTTGATAAGAGCATGGAAATTCAAATTTAAGCTCTTAAAGTAGCCATTTGATTTCAAATGATGGGTCCCAATAAAATTTGATGGCACATGTTTGATCATATATTCATATCTAACAACTATCAGAGGTCAAAGGGGTCAACAACTATCAAACATAAATGCATGAATGATAAGTGTGAATAGCATGTTCAAGTTGATAGAAGGTTGATGGAGCATGTTTAATCATGTAAATCAAGATCTATGGTGCAAGATCAAGTCAAAATGTCAACGAATCTTAGTTGGTAGGAAATCAAGTACTCACATGCATTTGTACATTGAGATCTAATGATGTGCAAGGAGTCAAATAAGTTAGTGTATCTTTAGGACTAATAAAAATAAAGAGAGTTGGTCATAATATAAATGATCTAAGTTGGAAATCAATAGCCAATAAACAAAGTTCAAACCCAAGACATTTTGATGGAAATTAACAGGGCATTCTTTGACCTAGGCAAGATAAAAACAAAGGGACCAAAGCTCGAACAAGATCTAGGTGGAACTAATAGGACCAAGCATTGTTGATAGAGCTCCATATAGGTAAAATAGGTATTTTAACCAAATATAGAGATCTAAGATGGAATAATGATTATAAATCAAAGTCAAGTAGTTTATAGGTTCCATGGATACTGTGACAGTGTGAAAACCAATAATTGAATTGGTTTCCACCTATAATAGACTTGCATTCAATATCAGAGCAAACATAGATGTAAACATGATCATAGATAGGAGTCTTGCCTATCATTAGGATCACATTTTTTGATAAATAGGTATAGTTGGCCACCCAAAGCTAATGTGGCATAATTTTATCAATTTCAAGACATGGTCCTCATCAACAAATTAGATAGATAATAACATAGAGTTTCAAGAAAAGGGCCTGATAGTTAGATAAGGGCAATGGACATTTAAACCTTTTACAAAAAAAATTCCTTGTTGATAAGGTCATAATTCATCATCCTTAAACTTGTGCTAATGCATCATAGTTCCCTCTCTCTCTTCCTTTTTTTATATATGTTCCATTTTTTACCACATTATGATCTCTCTAAAAGTTTTTAGAAAGTAATCTCTAGATTTTTTTAGAGAAATGGACTTTTATGCTTTGGATTACTTAGGCTATGCCATATTTTTTATTGTGACACCTTTTGATGCAATAAAGACTGAATTCCATCACTTTTTAAGTTAGATTGAACTCTATCCTATGAATTCATGTACTTTAGTTAAGTGAATGTATGTTCCTTATCTATGTCTAAGTTTTCTCACCTTCATTAATTTCTTGATAAGTTCTCACAAGTCATTATAAGTGTAATTTATAGTTTATTGTTTAGTTTGAAAGTGGATATTTTCCCTCTCATGCTAGTTTGATAACTGATTCATGCCTTGTTATGAAATACTCATGTGGGATTGATATTCCTTGGTCTTGAATTTGTCTCTTAAGTGTGACTTTTACAAATTATAAGTATTCCAATTACTAGTGCATCACCCCATTTTACATGATTTCATATATTGTTGTATCTCTCTATCTCTTTTTCAAGTAACTATTAGATTAGGTCTAGTTTAGGTGATAGATCCATAAGGAAGATAAAATTCTCTAGATGTCTGATCCATTATTAGGATACCCAAAACATAGGATCAGTCCTGTTTTAGAATAGATTTGACTAAGAGGACTTGAACAATCCCCTTATTCAATTAGGGTACAATCTAGAACACCGAAAGTTCCCATAAATTTTATTGTAAAATTCATAATGCGAGCATATTATAAGAATACAAAGGGTGATAAATTAGTAGTAAATTGTGTAATTGATATTGTGTATAAGATGGTAAGCTTAGGCAAAGAGTTAAAAATCACCAAATTCCTTTTTAAAAATATTAAAGTAAACATGAAGAAGCTACTTTACAAAATGACCCAATCATTTTAGTACCAATATCTGCTATTACTAAGTTATATTTCATATAATGGATGATTATAGAGGGGATCAATAGTTGTGGATGTGTAATACTATCCTAGAAATGAATTTCCCAACCTGATGTGACCAATGAATGGATAACCATATAAAATAATACAAAATTTCATAGGGTGGTTCTTTCAAATCCATTTCATAATCATATCTAACCAATGAGACCCAAAATAAGCCTTGTAATATTTTGGGCCCATTAAAAAAATCACTAAGCTAAATGATGAAGTGCATATAGGAATACATGAGCTATAAAAACTAGCCATCATTCAGTATCCATTCTTAACATATATAACATAGGCATAAGTGGAAGTAATAAGACAAAATATGCTAGTTGTGAAAAGTGTATAACTATTATAATCAATGCCACTAGGAGCTAAGCATTAAAAAAATAAACTACATGCCCATGCATAGGCATAACCTAAATCATAGTTGTAATGTACACTTTAGAAGAAAAAATTACAACCAAAGGTTAGTGGAGCATCATTCAACATAATGGATCAAATGAAGAAATCAAATGTTAGCATTATCATATGGGTTTCTATTTCCATTCTAGGGAAAAAAGACATGCTTATTCAAAATCTCTTAGATCTTAAGGTATCTAAATAACCAATTGAGAAACAAGTAGTTATCTTAGCCAATTCAAACCATCATATCAAACAACTTGATCAACAGGTACATAATATGACAAAGGTGGATAAAACTAATGTCAAATCAAACAAAACTTATCCATTTTATCTTTATTTGATATTAGGTGACTATTTAGTCCATAATTATATGGTGGATAGTGGATCTAGTAGCACTATCATGCCCAAGTCAATTGTAGACAAGCTTGTTCTTGTCTATGAGACAAATACCAAAGGAGTATTGAAATTGGATGGGTCACCAAAAAAGATAGTAGGCATAATCAAAAATCTAAATTTGGCATTACATGCTTTCCCCAATGTTACCATTCAACAAGATGTAGTAGTAGTGGAATTACCTCCTTATTTTTCCATGTGTCTGTCAAGAGACTTCAAAGATTAGAGGATATTTGTCAGTTAATTAGAACTATTTAATGTTCAAGACTAGGTATGGTATTAAGTGACACTACATTCTTAGCCTATTAAAAGATTTCATTTAAATTCATATATGCCAAGTATGGTGAACACCAATTATCTTATCTCAGATAAAGTACTAGAAAATAGTGAGGTGGAAACTAAATCACCTCTAGATGGAGTTCCAAATCTTTTCCTTGATGAATGGGTCTCTAAATTTCATGAGCAAGATCCCTTAAATTTAATTGAATAATAAGGACTTGGGGTCTATTGTCTTCATGAAAATGATTCACCAATTCCAACATTGATGAAAGATGATCAGCCTAGTGATTCATTGTGGCAACTAAACTTTGATGGATCCAAGAACAAACATGGTACTAGAACTAGAATGATATTAATTTATCTAGCCATAAAAGGTATTTATCTTCTCTCAAATTTTAGTTTGTTTTCTATACTAATGTTACTGAATATGAATTAGTAGTGTATGGATTACAATGGGTAAGAAAGATGAAGGGCAATTCTTTATAAGTTTTTGGAGATAGTGGACTAGTAGTTGACCAAGTAAGGGGACTTAATATATTAAAGAACCCACTGCTTAGGTCATGTAATCATAGAGTATGAGACTTAGTTGAAGACTTTCAAGCTTTCAATATTTACGACATATCAAGAAATAAAAATAAACATGTAGACATACTAGCTACCATTGGATCACAATTAAATATCCTAGATGACATAAAAAATGAAAATATTCAATCACACATCAAGGTAATTGTAAGGTCTTCTCTCCTAGACAATAATGAAAATTGGCAAGTATTTGAAGATGATAGTCAGATTCTTACAAGAGGAATATACATTCTCCTCAAGAAACTAAGATAAGCATTTGTAGCAGTATGGTGACCAGATGGTGCAATTAAAGATAAATAAGTTGCCTAAAGGGTTGGTCACCCTTAAAAACATATTCAACAGAGATGATGAATTGAGAAAATAAAAGTTTTCTTTGTCAACCAAGGAATAAAATTATACAAATGTAGAGATTGCAACTAGTAAGAGTTTAAAGTTGGGAAAAGTTTGCATATTTTTAGAGAAGGAAACTTTTATTGAGTTATGTTCAAGTTTTGTAAATGTCTTTGCATGGAAATACCGTGGCCTTAAAGGATTTGATCTAAGTCTAGCTCAACATACCATTGATTTAAAAGATGAGACTAGGCCAAATAGACAAAGAAAAAGGTGTATTAACCCAAAACTTGAACCTCTTATGAGAGTTGATCTACATAATCTCATTGAGTTAGCTATAATATTTACAATCAAACACTCATCATGGGTGGCAAAACTTGTTCCAGTATAGAAAAAGAATGGTGAAATAAGGTTATGTGTTGACTTTTGTGACTTAAACAAGGCCTCTCTTAAAGATCACTATCCATTACCATCAATGGAGTAAATTTTATAACTATCTGTAGGTTTAGAAAGGTTCTCCTTATTAGATAGATATAGTGGTTATAACCAGATTTTGATTAAAGATGAAGACCAGTTCAAAACAACCTTCACCATAAAGTAGGGGACTTTTTCATAAGGAAATATGACTTTTGGTTTATCAAATGCTAGAGTCACTTTTCAAAAAGTTATGAACATGGCATTTCAAGGTCTCCTTAACAAGTTTATACTTGTTTATTTTGATGACATAATAATATTCTCTAATAATGTAGATGAGCATATGATTCACCTCAGACAAGTGTTTTAAAGATGTAGGCAGCTTAGAGTGTATTTGAATTAAAAAAAGTGTGTTTTATTTTTACATGAAGCTAGGCTTCTTAGACATGTGATCTCAAAACATGGTACAAGAATAAATCTTAACATGATAGACTCAATTCTTTTACTATCCATGCCTAAACACAAGAAAGCCTTGCAAAGCTTTTTAGGCAAGATCAATTTCATAAGGAGAAATTTTTTAAATTTTGGCACTTTGGCTAGGACATTAATAACCATGTTAAGAAAGGGTTAGATTTTCAACTGGTCTAAAGGAGTAAAAAGTTTTGAAGAGATAAAGAAAGATATAACTAGTGCTCCTACACTCCTAGACCCTAAGTTCATAGAGGATTTATTATTGTATATCTATGCTAACATTGACATAATTTTAGGTATTCTCATTCAATATAATCAAGAGACATTGGAGCATACAATAGAATTCTTTAGTCAAGGCTTAAAATAATATTAAACAATGTATTATTTTGTTGAGAAACATGTGCTATCAATTAAAAGGTCTCTAGAAAAATTTAGGTGCTTGCTATCCAATAATAAGATACATTTGATGGTTGCACATCCAAGTGTCAAATATTTCCTCTTGAACAAAGATATAAATCATAAAAGAGCTGGTTGGATAACTAAGGTCATAGAGTATGATGTTAAGATCAAAGTCATAAAGCTGGTTAGAGGCAAGGGACTTTGTGAACATCTAGCCCAAGACTTGTAAGAGACTAATGGGATGGTCATGATGTCAAATAATAAAGAAGTTGTAAATGATTACACGCCATCTTCAAAATGGTTCCAAGACATAGTAAGATATCTACAAGATGGTATTTATCCTTCTCATCTTACTCCTTCAAAGAGGAGATATTTTATATTGTAGTCAATTATTTTTCTTCTTTTTTATAATGTGTTTTTCATAAAGGATATCAATGGCATGTTGATAAGGTGCACAGAACCAGGTCAAAAACATAGGTTACTTGAGCAATTTCATGATGTTCATGGTGGAGGACATTCTTCAGCAAGGATCACAACCCACAAGATAATGAGAGGTGGGTATTATTTGCCATGTTTATTTGGATATTGTCATGCATGGGTCAGGAAATGTAGATAGTGTGCCATGTTTGTTGGAAAGAGTAAGCTTGCAGCCTTACCTCTCCAACTAGTTTTAGTAAATAAACCCTTTTTCCAATGGGGATTGGAATTTATTGGTCTTATTAATCCCCCTTCAAGCTCATGACACAAGTGGATCTTAACTGCCACAGATTATTTTACAAGATGGACATAGACAGTAGTAGTCAAAGAAGCCAAAGAAACTAATGTTTTGGACTTACATGAAGGTTTGCTTACTAGATTTGGAGTCTGTTCAACTATTATTTTTGATAATGCTATGGATTTTGTAGGATCTAAGATCAGCCAGTGGGTATTTCAACATAGTATTTTTCTCAATACCTCATCAAACTATTATCCACAAGGCAATGACCTTACTGAGTCCACTAACAAGAATTTGTTGAATATCATTTGGAGGACTATTGAAATATGACTTTTGGTTTATCAATTGCTAGAGTCACTTTTCAAAAAGTTATGAACATGGCATTTCAAGGTCTCCTTAACAGGTTTATATTTGTTTATTTCGATGACATAATAATATTCTCTAACAATGTAGATGAGCATATGATTCACCTTACATAATTTTTTTAAAGATGTAGGCAATGTAGATTGTCTTTGAATCCAAAAAAGTGTGTTTTATTTGTACATGAAGCTAGGATTCTTAGACATGTGATCCCAAAACATGGTACAAGTATAAATATTAACATGATAAACTTAATTCTTATACTCTCCATGCCTAAACACAAGAAAGCCTTGCAAAGCTTTTTAGGCAAGATCAATTTCATAAGGAGAAAAAATTTAAATTTTGGCACTTTGGCTAGGAGATTGATAACCATGTTAAGAAAGGGTTAGATTTTCAACTGGTCTAAAGGAGTAAAAAGTTTTGAAGAGATCAAGAAAGTTATAACCAGTGCTCCTACACTCCTAGACCCTAAATTCATAAAAGATTTCTTCTTGTATATCTATGCTAACATTGGCATAATTTTAGGTATTCTTGTTCAATAGAATAAAGAGACTTTTCAACATCCAATAGAATTCTTTAGTTAAGGCTTAGAATAATATTAAACAACATATTATTTTGTTGAGAAACATGTGATATCAATCAAAAGGCCTCTAAAAAATTTTAGGTGCTTGCTGTCCAATAATAAGATACATTTGATGGTTGCACATCCAAGTGTCAAATATTTCCTCTTGAACAAAGATATAAATGATAAAAGAGCTGGTTGGATAACTAAGGTCATAGAAACTAATATTTTAAGTTTCTTATTTGTTATTGAAATTCTAAGCAGACATATTTTGTTTGTATAATTGCACAAATGTTAAGATCAAAGTCATAAAGCTGGTTAGAGGCAAATGACTTTGTGAACATCTAGCCCAAGACTTGTAGGAGATTAATGGGATGGTTATGATGTCAAATAATAAATAAGTTGTAAATAATCACACCCCATCTTCAAAATGGTTCCAAGACATTGTAAGATATCTATAGGATGGTATTTATCCTTCTCATCTTACTCTTTCAAAGAGGAGATATTTTAGATTGTAGTCAATTCTTTTTCTTCTTGTTTATAATGTGTTTTTCATGAAGGATATCAATGGCATGTTGCTAAGGTGCACAGAGCCAGGTCAAAAACATAGGTTACTTGAGCAATTTCATGATGGACATGGTGGAGGATATTATTCAACAAGGATCACAACCCATAAGATAATGAGAGGTGGGTATTATTGGCCATGTTTATTTGGAGATTGTCATGAATGGGTTAGGAAATGTAGATAATGTGCCATGTTTGTTGGAAAGATTAAGCTTGCAACCTTACCTCTCCAACCAGTTTTAGTAAATAAACCCTTTGTCTAATGGGGATTGGAATTTATTGGTCTTATTAATCCCCCTTCAAGCTCAGGACACAAGTGGATCTTAATTGCCACATATTATTTTACAAGATGGACATAGGCAGTAGTAGTCAAAGAAGCCAAAGAAACTAATGTTTTGGACTTACATGAAGGTTTGCTTACTAGATTTGGAGTTTGTTCAACTATTATTTTTGACAATGCTATGGATTTTGTAGGATCTAAGATCAGCCAGTGGGTATTTCAACATAGTATTTTTCTCAATACCTCATCAAACTATTATCCACAAGGCAATGACCTTATTGAGTCCACTAACAAGAATTTGTTGAATATCATTTGGAGGAATATTGAAGACAATCTGAGGTCATGGCATCTCAAATTGAAGTTAACTCTATGGGATGACATGATCACTTATAAGAGGTCAATTGCTAATTCTCCATACATGCTAGTATATGGTAAGGAAGCAAGAATGCCTATTTCTCTTGAATTCCCTGCTTTGGAACTAATGCATCAACTTGAGCTTTTAGAGAATGATCCAATGGAAATTAGGTATGCTAAGCTTATGGAACTAGAAGAGACAAGGCATCAACTAATAATGGCTATGGAATCCTATCAATCAATAGTGAAGAAATATTTTGATAAAGGAGCTTCTTCAATAAGTTTCCAAGAAGGAGATTTGGTCTTCAAGTGATACGAGGATAGAGCTAAGCCAGGAAGGCACACAAAATTTGATTCCCTCTAGAGTGGTCTATATACATTCTCTAGCTGCAAGTCCTAAAATGCTTTCCAACTCACAAGGATAAATGGTGAAGAGGTTCCTATCCCAGTCAATGTGATACATCTTAAGCATTGTTATTAGGGAAGCTAAGTCCCCTATACATATTTAGTTGTTTTGATTTTATATAATTGTTTTTTATAACACATTAGTTTCTTTTCTTGTTTCCCAAATAAGTGTTCTAATGCATATTTCTTTGATAGGTTAGTTTCCTTTGCTTTATTAGTTTAGTTTCCCTTTCAAGTTTGTTTCTTTCCCTATTTGTCTTTTATTTAAAAGTCAAAAGGATATTTTAAAATCAATTTATATGTTCCATGTATCATATAAATGATCAAAGAGTCATAGAGATGGTTCAGGTTCTCAAGCATAGTAGGCATGCTGCCCAGCCAAGTCACCAAAGATGTTGACCAAATTTGGTCTACATACCAAAAATGTACCTAATCCAAGAGTTTAGTGGAAGGATCAAGATCCTAATTGAAGAGTGACCCAATGTCACAAGGAGAAGATATAACTCAAGTGAAGATCATATCACTTTTGTAAATCTTTTGAAACATTTTATGCCGGCTTAAAATGTGATCTAATTGATATTGAAGGGATAAGTCTACAATAATAGATGAAGGGTCCAAGAAAATTTTAAAGTGTTTAGGGACATGGACTAGGTTTCACAATCTTTAGAAAATCCTCAGAGCCTTGAAAGGTTGAGCAAAGATGGATTTTGCAAATTTGAGGAACCAGATCACCACCAGGATGTCATGCAAGAAATAAATGAACAAGTTTCATTTGCACATTTTATATATAAGCTCAAAAAGCCATACACAACTAGTTGATCACATTCAATAAAATTTATTCATGCCAATATCACTCCTTACAAGTTTCATGTCTACATGATTCTTCTATATTGAGACCTAAGCTTTCAAAGTTGAGATTGTAAATTTGAGGAACTAGGTCATCTTGCATGTCACATAGAAACATAATGGCCAATGTATTTGAATGTTTTTTAATCTTCCCTTATAATTCCTTATGAGCAATATGATTACCATGCCATAAAGTCACTTATGCCAAGAACATATTCTACACTTCCTAGCTTAAGTTATAAATTTCCAAAATTAGTCATGTAGAATAAAATGGTCATGAAAGTGTCAAATTTAGACCTCAATGAATAGTCATTGAGACTCAAATTATAAATTAGGGTCATGTAGACATCATGCAAAAACACAAAAACTAACTTGTTTGAGCATGTTTATCTCTATTTAGAAAGCTTGCATGACTAGTGGATCAAATGTATAAAATCTTTTGACATCAAGAACATCTCCAACAAATTTGGTGACTCTGTGACCTTTTCACTTCTAGATCCAAGCCTTCAAAATTGGTAAAAAAATGGGAGATTTTTGCATGAATGTCAAACTTAATATCAAGCAAAATAAACCCTTTTGAGCTTAAATTTGATGGTTACATGAACATCAATGATGGTCACATGAATGTCATTTGATGGGAGCATAGGTGTCAAATTTAAGCTCATAAAGTAGACATTTGATTTCAAATTATGGGTCCCAGGTGGATTTGATGTCACACATTCAATCATACATTCTGATCTAACAATGATTGAAGGTCAAAGGGGTCAACAAATCTCAAAGGCAAATACATGAATGACAAGTGTCATTAACATGTTCAAGATGATAGAAGATTGATGGAACATGTTTAATCATGCATATCAAGATTGACAGTGTGATGTCAAGTCAAAATATCAAAGGATCTTGGTCGATAGGAAATCAAAGACTCATGTGCATTCATACATCTAGATCTAATGATGCACAAGGAATTGAATAAGTCAGTGTATCTTTGGGAACAATAAAAATAAATATAGTTAGTCATAATATAAATGATCCAAGTTAGAAATTGATAGCTAATAAACAAATTTTGAACCTAGGACATTTCAATAAAAGTTAATAGGGAATTATTTGACCAAGGCAAGATAAAAAAAAAAGGGACTAGAGCTCGAACAAGATCCAAGTAGAACCAGTATGACCAAGCATTGCCAGTAGAGTTCCATATAGGTAAAATAGATCTTTTTGACCAAAATAAAAAGATGGAAGATGGACCAATGATTTTAAATAAAATTTAAGTAGTTTAAAGGTTCTATGAATAATATGATGGTGTGAAAACCAATAATTAAATTGGTTTCCAATTATAATGGACCTATTTTCAATATTAGAGAAAACACAAATGTAAACATGATCATGGAAAGGTGTCTTTCCTATCATTAGGATCACATTTTTTGATAAATAGGTACATTTGGCCACCCAAAGCTAATGTGACATAATTCTATCAATTCTAAAACATGATCCTCATCAAAAAATCAAATAGATAATAACATGGAGTTCCAAGAAAAGGACCTAATAGTTGGATAAGGGAAATGGACATTTGATTATTTTATAAAATTTGTTTCTTTGTTGATAAGGTCATAAATCAACATCCTTGAACTTGTGCTAATACGTCATAGTTCCCTCTCTCTCTTCCCTTTTTCTATATATGTTCCATTTTATACCACATTATGATCTCTTTGAAAGTTTTTAGAAAGAAATCTCTGGCAATTTTTATAGAAATAGACTCTTATGCTTTGGATTACTTAGGCTATGCCAAATTTTTTAATGTGACACATTTTGATGTAATAAAGATTGAATTCTATCATTTTTCAAGTTAGATTTAAGTGTGTCCTATGAATTCATATATTGTAGTTAAGTGAATGCATGTTCCTTATCTATGTCTGAGTTTTTTCACCTTAATGAAGTGATTGATAAGTTCTCATAGATCATTATAAGTGCAATTTACAGTTTATTGTTTAGCTTGAAAGTGGATATTATTCCTCTCATACCAGTTTGATAACTGATTCATACCTTGTTATGAAATACTCATGTGGGATTGATATTCTTTTGTCTTGAATGTGTCTCATAAGTGTGTCTTGTGTAAAGTATAATTTTTCCAATTATTTGTGCATCACCCCATTTTACATTCTTTCATATATTATTGTATTGCTCTATCTCTTTTCCAAGTAAGTGTTAGATTAGGTCTAGTTGAGGTGATAGATCTAGAAGGAATCCAACCTTCTTCAGATTTTTGATCCATTATTAGGATACCCACAACATAGGATCAGTCCCATGTTGGACTAGATTTGAGTAAGAGGGCTTGAAAAATCCCCTTTTCAGCTAAGGTGTAATCTAGAACACCAATAGTTCCCATAAATTTTATTATAAAATTAATAATGCAAGCATATTATAAGAATACAAAAGGTGATAAATTTGTAGCAAAGGTGTAATTGATATTGTGCATAAGATGGTAAGCCTAGGCAAAGAGTTAAAAATCACCAAGTTTATTTTTACAAATATTAAATTAAACATGAAGAAGCCACTTTAAAGAATAATCCAATCATTCTAGTGCCAATTTTTGGTTACTAAGTTCTATTTAATATAATGGACAATTCTAGAGGGGACCAATAGTTATGGATGTGTAATACTATCCTAGTAATGGATTTCCCAACCTGATGTGACCAAGGAATGGATAACCATATCAAATAATATAAAATTTCATAGGGTGGTTCTTTCAAATTCATTTTATAATCATATCTAACACATGAGACCCCAAATAACCCTTGTAATATTTTGGGCCCATCACAAGCATCACTAAGCTAAATGATGAAGTGAATATAGGAATTCATGAGCTATAAAAACCACCCATCATTCAATATCCATTCTAAATATACATACCATAGGCATAAGTGGAAGTAATAAGACAAAATAGGTTAGTTGTGAAAAGTGTATAACTATTATAATCAATGCCACTAGGAGATGATCATCCAAAACATCAACTACATGCCTATGGATAGGTGTAACTAAAAGCATAATTATGATGTACACTTTAGAAGCACATGAAATGATTAAAGCGTGCAAGGAACCTATTTCAAAACCATATATACCACCAAAAATGACCCCCTAAATAGTTCTATGGTCTAGTGACCCTTAGATGTTAACCATTGCAACTAAATAAGATATCAAACCTTATTTCAGTTACACTAGAATAAGTGTATAAGGTTATAATTGATAATGGTAAGAAAGACATTATGATGAGGAGGAAAAATAATTTTTCTTCTATAAGGTGATTAAAACATGTGAGGTTCAAAATAGATTCATCTCAATTATTTTAATTTAAATTATACGTCCACCATAGTCCATCATAGTGGACATGATCACATAAGAGGAAAAATTAAAGCATGGAGTGCATGTTCTATTTTAAGAAGATCCATAAGGGTTTTAATTCAAATTAGAATACCAAAAAAACCCTTCATCATTGAAAGTATCAAAAAATAAATATAGGCCAAAGCCAATATTTTTAGGCCAATGATAATACCTCATATACCAGGAGTTGCATAAGCACACATCGGAAGCACATAGTGAATGGACACATTCTCAATTTTAAAGATCAAAATTAAGGAATCCTAACAAAAAAAACCAACATGAGAGACCCATTCAAAGGATTACCAAAAGAGAAGGCTAGTTTCACTAGTAGCAAGGCCTAAGACCTTTGTACTAAATCAGCAAAATACAATATTTGCACAATGCAGTCTACCAACAACACCGCCATCCAATACACCATCCAGTCATTTATATTAATCCCTAATAGACTAATTATAACACAATCCCCATCCAATGCATAAATAAATCCTACATGGGAGGTAATGGGTGCAAATTTAGATAAAAGTGTGTAATAGGATCAATCAAAGGTTGATCAATCTCTTAATTAAGAATGACATATTCAGTTGTATCCATAGGGCATAGTATAATTAAAAAAACCTTCATCACTATGAAGGCATGATAAAATATATATAAATAAGCCAAGGAGAAGGCCTAAAAAGAGAAGGAATATTTTCTTGAGAAAAAAAAGAGTGTTAATGAGGAAGCAAATAAGGAAAAGGTTTGTCAAGAAGAGAAGGAAAGCAATAAAGATGTAGTAAACCAAGTAGCCAAGGAAGCTAAAGATAAAATAATTGAGGACATAAAAATTATTATAAGTAAAATATTAAAGTTTCTAAATATAAATCATAGTTATGAAAAAATATAGTAACAAAATCCTTGAGAGACGAGGAGGAAGAAAAAATGAAACATGAAGAGAAAGACAAAAAGGAGTAGGTAGAGGTTGAGAAAATAAAGAACAAGGAGGATAATAAGATGGAGGAGGTTTCTCAGAGCACTAAATTCATGTATGTAACCTTGGATCAATAACTAATAGCATATGGTCAAGGTATGTAAACTTCTTATCCATAAGAAGAGATTTTAGACATTAAATAATGAGAAACAGCTAAAGTTTATACAAAACCTTTGATGACATCTATAAGATTTGGTTTATAAAAATGAGGTTCACAAGAGGAAGGCTCCCAAAGCATAGAGGATACATACGGGTATTGGTGGATGGGTATTTTGTTCCTGATTATAAGGGGCATAAATTTAATCTTACCAATGGTAGAACCATGTTAGGCACCATTGAAATCTTCAACCTCACTAACACAACTTTACATAGTGCCTTCACCTTAGCACATTTCATTGGATTCTAAGTAATTAATTTGGAAAATAACACAAAAGGCACCGACATTTTTCACAAGTCCATCAAGTCAAATTTCATCCATCTCCAACATGACAATGACCATATATGACAAGATAATGATGAACTACATGATCACATTTTCAATGTAATAAATATCACTAATTACACCTACTTGAACTTTGTATAATAATTTATAGTAGGATAAGTGACGTTTGAGGAAAATAAATTCAAAAAAAGTATCAATAAATTAACACAACATTTGGTATAAATATAATAGTTAGAGTAGATCAAATCTCAAGTGCATAAAAATTGTAGTGAAGTTAAGTTTATATTCAAAATTTTGAAGGAATACAAGAAGGTCATGGATGCAACTAAATCATAGTAAAATTGATCTCATGCCATCTACTTAACCTAAAAAATATGGATTTAATATGTCTTGAAAAATAACAACTTGATTACTTCACCAAGGACAATGAAGTAAAGGTAGTAATAGAGAAAAACCGAAACACATGTTTATCTTCAAGCATTATTACAATAATGAGACAATGTTGTGAGTATAATATGAGTTTTGGAGCTTGAGATTATATGAAGTAAATTTACAGGGGTCTAAACATAATTTTACATGGAAATAATGGAGAAAATAATGTAGTCAATAGAAAAAATATATGATTTATTGAATAAAAACAACAATTATGAATGATGATGATGTTCAAGGAATCATGCAAATTCAAGAACATATTTGAACACTATTAAACATAATTAGGGATGAATTATCATATTAGACTAGATATGAAAAATATTTAACATTTTTTTAAACTTTAGTTTAGGATATAAAAAATGAGCTAAAGTATATTAGCTTTACTGATCTCATTAAAAAAATACAAGTGAGAAAGGCTACTCACTTGAAACATTTCCTTCCACTACAACCAAACTAGTAATAAGACCTAGGGACATCATATTTTATAGAATATTACTCAATAACATCATCAAATAATACACATTTGATCCAATCAACCCTTAAAAAAATAACTTGTCCAATCCAATCTCATAAATAAGGTAATGTGATTTAGCAATTTTTATTAATTTTCACTTTTAAAAATAATAATGTGTGTAAGTAAGCATTATGGGAAGGCCCAAGAAGGTTGAAAACCCAAAAGAGTGGTTTCTTAGTTACCCCAACCCATTGAAAACTTGTAAAGGGAGTTAGGTTAGTATGCTATTTAGTTGAGAATATGAAAGAGTGCCTAAGTAGAATGAAACAAGTGAAAACTAAAAAATGACATTTCGAACATAATTGCAAACAAATATTTTTGAAAGCACAGGTACCAAAGTTTAAAGTAGCTCCATATTTTGAAATGAAACAAGGGTATAACACATAAAATTTGATAATAACTTTTTTATTGGGATGAGAAAAAAATTGAACTCCAAGAATGTGTTAGTAGCAGGATGTGAATTATATTTGTACAATTTTTTTAAAATATTGCACATGTATAAATGAATAATTTTAAATATTTTGTAATGTAATTAGTCATGAAATTTAATATAACTAATGGAAGGTTTAACATTTACCTCAACCAAAGTTGAAGAGAAAATTAAATCTCAATAAAGTGAAGAGTCATCTTATATTTAAATCCAATATATAACGGTGTATGTAAATGAATAAGGTAACTTTATCGAATAGTTTGGAATTTAAAATAAGTCTTCTGAAGTTTGAGTATTCAATTTCATCTTGAGTCATGAGTATGTATTCTATGTGAGTTAATCCACCTTTGGGTATTTTATATGTAATTTGGACAAGGACTTAAGATTATATAATTTATTTTATCTATAAATATAAAAAAGGTATGATAATTTGAATGCTCCCTAACTTGTTCTAAATAAGCTCTGTGTATTTCTACATGACTTGTCCTTATTTTTACTCATTTTAATAGTTTTATATTGTGGGAGTCCCATTTCAACCCATATGACTAATAAAGCTAGCATTCCCTGATGGGGAAATCTAGGGAATGTTGCTAATAATATTTATTTCATTTTTACCTAATTTTATTGCCCCTTGTGCAATTGTGTAATTCAAATAGTATGACTAATGGTAGTTTATTGAATTTATTAAGTCGAGGAAAATTATTTTGGTACTCTATACATGGAAGATACATTAAATTTTTGGTAAATCATAATAAATAGGGTATTTATATTTCCCACGAGTGTATTTCAAGTCTCCATTTTTTGCGTATGTAGTTTCCAAATCTCTTACATAATGTTTTAGAGACATTGTAGTAAAGTTTGACCCACATGGCATGTATGGCAAGAAATAGTTTCCAAACCCCCTCTTTGATATGTTTGTTTGTAAAGATTTCTACTAAAGATACCTCAACAAACCTATCATTATTTAATTTTTTAGTTGTTTTACCATTCCAAAGAAAATTGTCTTCCTTTTGTAAACCTTATCATGGTTAATAATTAAATATTCATTGGGATAGAAAAATACTCTTGCATTTGATATTAAACTATTAAAACATTTACTTCATTCATGTGAGATTTTATGATGTAATTAATTATTTTTTATTTTTAACAAGAAAACTTCCTAAATGTCTTATTTTTTTAAGCTCCAACAAATCCCACATCTTAAATGTTCATCCATTTTTTAAAATTACACATTTAGAAAATATTTATTCCGCATTTTATAAAAACATGACTGATTCTTTTTCATTCCTAATAAATTAAGTTCTTCATTAATCTACTTAATCATTCTTTTAAGGTTCAATATGGAAGAAGATAAGAAAATTAACAAAAATAGCCATATTTCACCAAGCATGTTCTATTGGTAGATATATATGAATGTTTATTAATGAGTTTATTTAGAATATTTGTTTCCACCAATGTATTTTAATGTGGATTCATAAGCATTTTATCACCAAGGCAATAAATCCTTACTTTTTCACATATTTTTATTGATATATATTTTTTTGATTTTAAATTAATATGTTCAAGCCAATATTTAAAAAAAAATACTTACCATTCAACCTGATATAAACATCTTTTCCCACACTTTGATAAGATTTAAGCTTAAATACATTGTAAATATAATTATGCCTTGTCTCCATATCTACAATTTTTACATAAGAATTTATTTTTTTCTTATTAATATTTCAGAACTAAAATATTTTGTACAATAATTTACACAATTTTATTGTAAATTTTTGTTGCAAAATTTAATCTAATAAAATTATTTTGTCAATTATCTACAATATTTCAACTCACTCTCTTTTTATTACCAAAATTAATTTTCATTGTAATTATTGTTTTGATTACCTGGCAAGTTAAAGATATTATAAAGTAGTTGGATGGTTCTCACCATCCAAAAGTTCAAAAAAACATTCCCATATTCATTTCCTCAAGCCCTCTTTAATGTAAGAATTAATGTATTCCATGATTATTTATATAAATAACTAGGGATAGTAAAAATGATCTCTCATATATGTCATCAGTAAAATAATAATTGAAAACCATTCAATACACTAAAATAAATTTCAATCATATCAATTATTTTTAAACATATAATAATACCAATTAAAGTAATCTAGGTTACTTCTTCTCCCAAGATGAATCAAACTTTTGCCTTAACATTTATGTAATATTTCAATATATTTTTATTTTAAATAATATTTAGGAGTTATTTAATCATGAGAATCATCAAAATAAGAGTATTCATCTCCACAATGATTTTGGTAATTCTAACCGAATCAAATTCTGTGAGGGGTAAAGTTCAGTGTTAACTATTCATATCTTTTTTCTTTGCTAAACGAAAGGTGCATAAAAAATATTTTTAAATTAACTATTATTTTTTAAACTATATTTATATAACATTATATAATGTTTTGAAGTGATTGGTGAATAATACTAAAATCCATTTACTAATAGAATACCTTCATCCAAGACTATATCAAGTTTTTAATTGATTGTTAGGAAATCTATTCTTTCCTATAGTCAGTTATACATTTCACATTTATAAGAAAATATATTTTTATATTTAACTAAATTTTATGACAATATGAAAATGTTTTCACATCTATGATGAAATCTCAAAATGAATAAGTATAATTTTTCAACCAAAATAAATAATCATTAATTAAAAACATATATTATGATTAAAAAAATTGTTAACTATCAAATACCTTGTTATAAGACATTAATGTTGAATGTTTTTGTCATAGTGTCCTTTTATTTTAATTACAATGTTTTTAAAAATCATTTCTTATTTTATTTCAAATACTTCTATGACAACATCCTTAATCTTCTTACATAATAAAATACTTAAGGATGAATTTTTAAAATAGGAAAATTTATAATAATGAAAAGTAAGGCTAATGATCAAGACCTTGGAGTTTATAAAAATATGCACTCGTAATCAAGTAATAATTTATCAGGTTGTGTAAAAAAATGATGAGGTAATAACCACTCAGATAGGATAAGGAAGGAGAGCATGGTGTGGGAAAAATAACACATTTTAGCAGACTCAAAAGAGGATGAACAACATGAAAGAGGATGAAGTTTATTATGAAGGGAATGATGTTGGTTTATATAGGAGGAAGACTATTTTATGCGAGGACAATGAATATATAGATCATATCCCTTTTTTTTTTGGCACAACTTAGATTTGAGTGGTATAAGTATAACAATAGATTCCTAACAGATTGGGAGGAATCATATTTTAAAACTAGTGAGGGGGATTAGTTTGGGGTAAAAGATGTGGGATCATAGTTTGAGTTGATTATGGCTTCCTCAAATGATGATGATCATATTTCATTAGGTGATGATGAATGGCTATTGAAGTTAGATCATGAACCTTTAGTTAGTTCAAGAGATAATGAAGAAACTTGATTTTTGGATCTTCAAAATCCATATCAAAAATTTATTTAGAAGAAGAAATGATAAAATTATGAGAGAAATATGAGATATGTATGGGAAAGAGTTTAAACTACATATTATGGATTTGTTATCAAATGTTCATATTCATACTTTGAAAATTTTGTTTTCTAAGGTATAGGAGAATTTATTAGAGAAAAAGGTGGGGGTTGAATAATAGATATTTTGTGAATAATTTAGGTTATGAGGTTCCAATTTAAAACATATTATCAATAAAAGAGGATTTAATTGGGAGATATTTTGAAGTTCTCTCTAAATTGAAGCATTTGGTTCCCCTGATTTTGGTTTGGATAATAAAGATGATGTCCATTCTTATCTCAAGGATAAATCATGTGGATCTTATGAAATATTCCAACATGGTATATATATATATATATATATATATATATATATATATATATAAAATCATGGATTATTTGGTAGATAATTTGAATCATAAAGAGTTGGGGTATTTATTTGGGGAATGTATAACTTCTTTGTAAGTTAATTTATGAGAACACTTTGTCTTCCTTAAATTGGAAGATTTAAAATTTATAAGTAAATTATCTAACATTACATTAATTATATTTGTTAAAAGAAATATATAGAAATATTTTAAGTTTCAATATTGGATAAATAAAAACTGATTAAAGGAGAATTTTTATACTCTAAATTTTCTCACTAAAGACAATTTTTAGATTCCTTTCATTAATATGAAATTTAGAGATTTTGTGCTAAAACTTAGAAGTTGGTGATTTGTAAACTTAAGAAATAATACATTTGCATATTTTAATTTTGCTTAAAAATATTAATTTATGGAATAAGTTAAAATTTTGACTTACAAATTATCAATTTAATAAGAATAATTTAAGAAATTCTCAAGACATAATGCATAATTTGATAACGGAGTTCGACATGATGCCTTACATCTCTGGGTCCTATATTGACCAATGTATTAGAAAAAATGCTTGAAAAATACTTAAAAGTGTCTCTACAATGAAAATTTGTTCTTTGGGAAAAAATAATATAAGTCCTTTTTTGAACTTTCTCCTAATTCTGCCTTTGGCACTCTCTGCAACTTGTCTAAGCTTCCTAGCTCTTAGCCTTTACTAATGGCTACTTAGCTCATTTGAATGTGTTTAAATACAAAATCCCATGCTTTATATAGTGGTTCATGTATGTATCACAATTGGTTGGGCCTCATCTCTTTTGCATGGGAGATAACGGTTTGAGTACCATGCCTTCACTTTTGGTGGGCATTGTAATCCTTTAATCCCATATTGGAAAGTGGGGAAGCTTTATGGATATTTATAAGCCAAAAATTTTATGGTGTAATATGCCAAGTATTTGGCATTGGCATGGATTTCATGGGGTTTGTGGTGATATATGGATGTTTGTATGTAGCATGTGGTAGGTTTGTGGAGGAAATGTGGCATGTATGGTATGGACCGTGGTGACATGGATGGGTCATGTGGAAATGGCAAGTTAAATGGTTTTTTTGGAACATTCAGGAAATAATATAAAATTGGATCTTGGTAAAATTGGTGGCAAGCCACATGGTAGGTTTAGGACCCACCATGTGGGCCAATCTCCATTCGCCACTTGTCGATATCCAACTGGATGTTCCATCCAAACCCCAAATTTTTTACCCTGTTACAATACACCTGTCAAAGATGACTATATTAGCCTATGAAAGACAAATGATTGAAAACGAGTATTTTTCATACAAATTGAATGATATGTGTCACATTCTTACTGGCCCATGTTTTTGCCACGTCATCTTGTTGACCAAGTTTGACCATAACTTTGACTGACCATTTCTTTTGCATACGGACTCTATTTCATGAACCATAAATTGTGTCAAAAAGATCATGATGAGTTATTCATAGTATAAGTATTTTAAAATTATTCCATAATGGTCATTTTATGTAGTTTGACCAACTTTGACCTACTTTGATCAGTTTGACTGAAACATTGACTATGTACACAAGGAGCATATGAGATCTATTTTTTGCATTCTACATACTGTTAGAAAGGTCTCAATAGGACCTATGCAATGGTACAGGTTTAAGTCTACTTTGGAACATTTTACAAATTGACCTTTGGATCAGTTGGTATTTTCATTCTTATAAAATTGTGGTTTGGAAATGGGATGATATTTCTTAACATAAGAGTAAGAAACATGGGAGGAAGGTTTGGATTAGGCTATACTATCTTCCATAAGATTTTTTAGAATATGAAGTATTTTAAATCTATAAGAAACATATTGAGTCTTTTTTGTTAGGTAGATGTAGATAACTATGATGCTTACCTAGGAGGTATGTAATAATGAAGATTTAAATATATTGTTTGCATCTAATTCCTTCATATATATCTTTATAAAAGGATGGGGAATATATTATTGAAATATTATCTTTGAATATTATACTTTTAAGAGGTTTTTAATATTTTATTTTAATTTTGATTTGGTTTAACATTATGTGCTTCTACATCCTAATTTAAATAATAAAAAAGGATTTGTTAAAGTATGATAAAAATGAAAAAATAGTTAAATTTCTTAGGGGATTTGCATATGAAATATTTCATAGGAAATATGTATTGTGACTATCAAATGTTCATTTATCACAATTTTTGGGTATGGATAAAGTCTTTAAGGAAGAGGTACTTTATGTTTGGTGCAATATTCTTCATCCAAACTTAGCAACTTTTTTTTTCCTTCATTTTTCCAATATCTTTGGATAATTTGAAGATTAAGAAGCTGACTTTGGCTACTTTAAATCTTGGAAATGTTATTTATTTTTATGAATATTTTTTGATTCGGTGAATGTACCCTTCACTGTTTTCTTCATAACTCCCCCCATGGCATTCCATCTTAAGGAATTAGAGGACCTAAAGTGGGATTTAGGTGTTTTTTTCCTCCTAACCTAATGTTGGATTTGATAAGATATTATTTTATAATTATTTGAATCTACAAAGTCCTTAGAGATTTAAGATATTTACTATGGGAGGTTATGGTAGTGTTAAGGGGATATATGGAACATGTTCTACTTTTGAGGATATATGGTTCTTTAAAGAATGATCATTGTTCTAAGATTTATTTAGAACTTCTTCACACTTTCCTAATGTAGTTTCCTTCAATGGGTCTTGTCTTATATAATGATGTGTATTTGGAATGAAAAGGTTTCTTATCATCCTATGTATATGTTATTTATGATTTTTCTGTAATGGGAAGCCCTTTGATTTGACTTGAACCTGAAACCCATGATATCATCACTTTTAAGTCTAAATGCTCTAATAATTTTTTGTAAGATGGATGGTTGCAATTTTTATTAAGGTTTTATGGTCATGATGAACATGTTGCTGAAATTTTTTCAAGGATGAAAATAAGGTATTGTTACCATTAAAATGATTATATATTATTATCATAGAAGATATGTCAAGATTTATGGGTTTACCATTTATTTGGGAATGATGGTACATTTTAAATTATAAGTTTTATCACTATGAATAATATTTCCTCCTTCCATTGGAAACTTTTACAGACATAGCTAAGGGTATTGTTTGTAACTCTTTCTTAGGATTTTGGCCAGAAATAAGACTATTCATTCAAATATACATTATGTGCAAAGGGCATTTTTTTTTTTAATCATTTCATTTAGTTGGCATAAGAAGTTGGTTAATTTAATTAGTAATGAATATAACTTCGAAAGAGGCATGTAGTGGTATGAATCCCACAATCTCACTTTGAGTCTTTGTTTTTAATGCATATGTTCATAGTCCTGATAAAAAATGCATAAATTTAGATAATAAGAAAATTAAATAATGATTGGGTAAAGTGAGGAGTCAAAAAAAATATAAGTTATATAATCTTGAAACTCAAGGAATCCATATTAAAGGAAATGCATGGTTTGATGAAGACATTTTAAAAATTGTGGATTCCACTAAACCATATTCTCTTCCAACACTGATTGAAGATGATAAGCTCACTAATGTTGATGAATCAAATGAATGCATGGAACCTTCTACAGAAACAACAAGGATTTAAATTGAGGCATCAAGTCCAATTGATAAGGACAACACATGAAAATCAAGAAGCATCTAGGAAATATACCAAGAAGGTCCTAAAAATCTTGTTGGTAACTATGCTCGCATGATGAGGGTGATGCATGTTGATGATCCAAGCATGCATATGAGGAAGCAAAAGGAAAAAGTGAATGGGAAGTAACAATGCAAGATGACTACAACTCTCTAATGAAAAATGACACCTGGGAGTTGAAAAACTTTCTAAAAGGAAAGAAAATGGTTAGTTATAGATGGATCTATAATACAAAGTCCACATCAAATGGCATTATCAAGAAATATAAGGAAATGTTGGTGGCTAGGGGATTTTACAAAAGAAGGTATTTGTTGATGAGTCATTTGGCATGGATCACCAACTTTAGGTTATTGGAGTGGTGAAACTCATCAATCCTCTCCTAAAAGGAGTCTCATGAAGCAAATCTCGCCAAGGTATTTATCTACCAAGTCACAATGCACTGATCATCACTCAATTATGCATTGTGGACTATTCCAGTCAAGGGGATTGCTAATTATATAAATTTAGACTTTGTTTTAGCCTTTGATAGATGAGGGAAATATGTAATTTTAGTGTCTTATTCATGCCAGTTTTAATGAAATTTAGGGAGCAAAACAAACTTGTATTTTAAATTTGCCCACATGGTTAAAATCAACATTTTAGGTTTTGTTTAAGTGAGGGAGCGAATGATTTAAATGTTTTATTTTCATTATATAAATAGTGAATTCATGACAATGAATAAAATATTTTAGTTAAAATATAACATGAGAAATTTATTGCATTCAAATCTGACTCTAACTCTAGTTAACAGATTAATTAAAAAGATTAAAAAGAAATGGAAAAGGGAAATAAATCTCATTACAATTATACTAAATGCACAATTAATTGAGTAAATGAAACCCATATATTGATTTATTAGCTAGCCATAAATCACACAACCATAATTAGGGATCAGTGCTAGAGTCTAAGGATCATTCTATGAAGAAGGAAACCACAACCATCATATACACACATAGATTGCAAATAAAAAACTTCACAACTTGTATTAATAAAAATATTTTTTTAGATAGAATAAATTTAGTTTCAAAATATCTCATTCGAGTACAAAATTTAGTAGCATTACCCCAAAAAAATAAGTTAAGAGAAGAAATTAACTACAAAATCATTAAAAAGGTGACTGGTTCAATATCTCTTCCACGTAGAATCAACAAGAGTCATCCCTTTGAAATAACCATGAGCTAATTACTTGTAACAAATTTTCTTAGTGGAGGAAAATAATTTTCCGCTGAAAACCAAAAGGTAATTTATTTGAACTTGAGTTATACTTCTACTCCAAAATCAAGCTCCTTACACTTTTGCTCCATTCACACCTACAAAATAGATAAAACTAATTACTTTTTGGCATATGCTAGTAAAAATAACTTTTAAGTTAATTAAAATGCACTATTAAAATGAAATTTATAAACTCAGTCATAAATATAAACTCAAGTCATAAAAATAGGATTATATTTTTATTGGAATAATTTGTCATTAAATTGACTATGCCATGTAGAATGAGCTAGATCCGGATTTCTAATGTCATAATGGTTCATGAGATGAACTCTTGATTTGAAAGATATGGGAAAAACCATATTCTAAGGTCATGAGAATGGCTCCAAAGTGGGAAAGATTTGAGTTTGGGCTTATTAATTTCTCGAAAAAAATAAAAAATGATAATATATTTAAAACACATGCTCGCATTTTTGCAAGTCGCAGGGACAGGCTGGATGACGCCCAGCCTCTCTACCATGCTGCACAAAGTTACAAATGAATGACCTCTACAAAGGCTAGGTTGTTTTTTCCATGTGGCCTCTACCGATGCATGTATTTTTATTTTCAAAACATGCAGTTTAATGTTTTTGACTCCCGATAGGGAGGGGGGACCAACTGACATGGTTTCATATAAACCACGCTTTCCACAAGCCATAAAATGTTTTTATGGCCAAGTGGCATTTACAATCCCGTTTAAATTTGATTTTAAAATTTATGCGTTTAAAAAATGATTATATTTGAAATTTGAGTTTTTAAAAGTGATTGATTTTATAAATAATTTGATTTTAGACCGAGGCCTAGAGATTCCTACAATAAGTTGCTTCACCAAAAAAATAAATGGTAGGGATGACATTTTCAAGTGAATTGGTAAATATGAAAGTTCTTTGTATTGACTTGATATTTATAACAACGGTAGTTTTAAGGATTTAAGATACATATAAACTAAGATACACTTAGAAGAAGTAGGGATACAAGTGTAGAAAATAAAGCGATCGAGATATTCAAGTACATATTAGGGGAATAAAACTCAATTTTTATGCAAAATGTTTAATAAGAAATTTTATCACACAAACGAAGTATTTAAACTAGAGGTGGCCATTGGGCCTAGCTCAACATGTAAACCAAGATGATCCACCAAAGCAACTTAAGAGTGATGAGACCAATGAGCCGTGAGTACAAGCAAGAATGGCCAAAATTAGGTTCCCCAATTTCAGAAGAAATTAGGGTGTGTTGTGAAAGCAAAAAAAAAAATTCAAATTTACTAAAAAATAGTTTAAATTAATTTGCAATGAAATAAATGTATCTACGAACCTAGAATCTCTAGTTGACACATTACATGTAACGTAAACATATTCAAGAGAGGAGAAGATGGGAATGACTAATGGAATAAATCTGACATTCTCATTGACTTAGTGTATGAAAATGAATTAATTACCACTTCTTAAAACTTGTAAAGATTAACTTTTATCGATCCTATCATCAAGCGTATGAATCCTATTTTAGAATTCTTACCCAGACATTCCTTTGTTGCCAACCAAGTGTCAATAGTCCTAAAGGAGTTATCTCTGATTCATCTCAATAACTTGCTCTTCTACCAGCTAAGCATCCATATCCCCAATAAAATCTGCCTGAATCAACTAAGAATAAAGTTTTCTTGAAATTGATTTTATTTTATTTTCTTCTCTTTTCTCTCTTTATTTAGTATTTCAATTCTAGAGTTGGAGACCATAGTCAAAAGTGAAAGGGAAAACTACAGATTTTTCACTCTAGTTTTTCATCATAGTAGGTTCATTTAAGAAAACTCAGAAACCATTAAGATGTGATTTTTGTGCTTGATTTCAAGAGAATGTATTCATTGACAAAATACCTTACCCAAACTTAACCCAATACAAACAAATTCATAACACACACACATAATAGTTTAAACTTTTGAAACTAATTTAGAATTAAAATCTAACATTATGAACTACTTAGAGTACTTATGCACCCAAATGTTATTCATTTCACTTAACTATAAGCCTTCTATTATTTAGTCACTGACCAACAATGGAACGTATAGAGAAAAAAAGATAAGTACCAAACCAAAAAAATACAAGAAAGGAAAACTAAAATAACAACAAGGGTCATGAAAGAAAAATGCATAAAATAAGTAGGAAAGGAAAAGAGAAATTATTCACAAAGGTTTTCAAGCAAATGCATGCTTGAAATTAGTTAGACACCTTTTTTTTAAGGATTTTGAAAAAATATTTTTGAAAAGTGAATGATTTTTTAATTAATCATTATTTTTGAAATTTAATTTTTGAAAAGTGAATGATTTATTAAATAATTTAATTTTATACCAAGGCTTTGAGATTCCTACAATAAGTTGTTTCACTAAGAAAATAAAGGATTATGATGGCATTTTCAAGCAGAGTGTTAAACATGAATGTTATTCATATGGGCTTGATATTTACAACAAAATTAGTTTTAAACCTCCAAAAGTCATGCAAACTATGATACACTAAGGGAAAGTAGCGATACAAGTGTAGATCGTAAAATGAGCAACACATTCAAGTGTAGATTAGGGGAGTAATACTCTATTGTTATGCAAAGTACTTAATATGAAATTTTATCAAATGGATGTGATATTTATAATGGATGTGTCCATAGGGATCAGTTTAATACATAGATTAATATGACCCACCAAAATAACTTGGGAGTACTAATATTAAGGAGCTGTGAGTGCAAGCGGGAGCGATCAGGAAAAACAAAAAGAGGTTCCCCAATTTTAGAAGAAATAAGGGCATGTTGTGCAAGTAACAAAAATTTCAAATCTAATTTATGATTCCCATTTATTCATATAAATAAATCATGGTTGTAATGTAAATACATAGTTTATAATTTCTAATTCAAGCTATGATGATTGTAATTACATATTGTTTTCATGAAATATGTAATATCTCTTACAACCATATAATGAAATGGTTCAAACCCATTTATAATAAAATTAAGGCTAAACTTAGTGATGAATATTACTTAGCTCTCTTTAGTAACTCCTATTTTTTAAATAGTCAATATGATATGCTTCAAGTTACTAATGGGAATCATAACATGTAAGAAACCTTTTTCTCCTCCTAACCCTATACCTCAAGATCATGCTAACTACTATTCTACTCCTATTATTCAACCTAAGCTTATATTGGACTTTTTGATTCATGTTATTATAACTAGAAGAGTTAGGGTGTTCCACCATGAAAATCATAATAGATGTATTTATAATGTTCCTCCTCATCACCCTCTACCTCCCATGATGCTAGTTAATTCAATTAAAGGGTATGATATCATTGATCAACATAAGAAAATCAGAGATAAAATCTCTACCTTAGATCTAATCAAGAGGTCAAGTATCTAAAATAATATGAACTATATGTTTCATTGTGTGACACATCTATACAAAATGATGCAGAGTGAACCTAATATTTCATTATTGGTTAAAACATTAAATACTATTGAATACATGATATAAGTTTGAAAAGGATGACTTTCCTACTCAACACACTCTAAAATCAAAATCTTCTATTGTTAGTTCAAGAAACAATCATAAATAGAAGAGTCAAATGTGTCTTAATAGATAATGGCTCAGGATTGAATATATGCAACATAACATTTATGCATAATTTGGGTTTCAATATTCATTATATCTTGAAATTAGATAATAACATCATAGGTTTTGAAAATGTTCATTTCAAACTACTATGATGAATTAATTTGGATATCAGATTATGTCTAAAGACATTATCTTTGTGTTTCATGTGATTCTAAATAACTTGAATTATAACTTGATATTAGGTGGAACATTGGATCCATGCAATATAATATATACTACCTAATTTGAATTGGTGTGTAAAGTTCATACATAATGCATGTTTGTACACATGTCTTGCGTATAATCAAGTTTTCAAGTGTTGAAATGTGGTAGAATATACTAATGGATGAAGTCCAAAATAATATGGTTTTTAATCTATGATAATACCTCCATCACAAATAATAATAATAGAAAGCATACATACATATGAAATTGGGGAGTCAAGAAAGTCTCATGAAAAATATCCAATTGTAGAAGAATCAAGTTAATAAAAGATAGTAAAAGAAAAGAAGAAAAGAAGAAAAGAAGATACTAGATCTTCCCTTATAAAGAGATTTGATGCTTTAATATTCCATCAAGTAACAGTCTATTGAAGATGTCACTAGGTCCAGATAACATGAAAACAAGTTGCAAGTGTCACATGAGATAAAGCTTGTACAAACCACTACATTGTTGAAGCAAGAATAAATCACATAAAATGAGAATATTACAAGAGACAAAGTAAAGTGGATAAAACCAATCATTCATTAGAAGAATAAGACTCAAGTAGAGCATATATATAGGAGAAAGTAACTCCTCAAATGGTGGTGATAGGTGCCCAGAATAGAAGAGTAGCTCCTCCATACCCAGAATAACCAGTCAAGGGAGTTACATCCTAGTGTTCTGGTCAAACCTATGAAATATATGACACACTATCTTCACCTAAGCAAGTATATCCACCAAATGTAGGAAAACTCTATGTGATAAAATATAATATTCTCAAATAAATAAATTTAAAAAAATAAATACCTACATTAACACCCCCCATAAACACAACTTAGGTAGGTAGTGTGAAGAAAAAAATGGGTCCCAAAAACTAGGCTTGATCAAGTACCCATGTAAAAATAAATATCTCATAAAGAAGAAAAAATGATAAAACTCATAGGAAAAAACTCCCCCTAAAAGAGAGACATAGAATAAGTGAAGAGGCTAGAAAACCCTCCCTGAAGATGTTGTTACTGTTGATATACGCCATACAACAAAAAGAGATCGTAGATGAATGAAATTGCTCTTGATGAAAGGTTTGGTAAAGATATCTAAAACCAACTCTGAAGACTGAAAAAATATCAAGTCAATGACCTAATAATGAATAAGCTCCCGAATAAAATGCATGTAAATCTCAATGTATTTGGTCCACTAGTGTTGAACCAAATTTTTGCATATCTGTATAGTACTCTAGTTGTCATAATCTATGATGTTGGGATACCTTATAGGAATACCGAACTTAGATAGAATCCCCTAAAGCTAAATAGCCTCAGTAGTTGCATTAACAACTCCCCTAACCTCTACTTATATGGATTATATAACAATAACATTTTTCTTCTTGCTAGACCAATTGATAGGGCCAAAACCAAAATAAAAGTTGTAACGTAAAGTGGACTTGTGATTCTGAGTATCACCAACCCAATCTAAATCTAAAAAGCTAACCAAGATAACCTCTGTGCTAAATCTATATTGAATCTTGAATCTATAAGAGCCCTAAATGTAGTGGAAGATCCTCTTAGCTACTTTCTAGTATAGCTCATGGGGCTCCTACATGAATCATGAAATAATCCCAACTACATATG
Organism: Torreya grandis; assembly: GCA_037957365.1. NCBI lineage: Eukaryota > Viridiplantae > Streptophyta > Pinopsida > Cupressales > Taxaceae > Torreya > Torreya grandis. The sequence continues at coordinate 1,149,657 of JARHVA010000458.1, forward strand.
AAATGTTAGGCCTATTATGATTCAAATAAATGAGGCTACCAACAAGTTATTGATACCGAGTGGCATCAACCAAAGGTGTAGAACAATCAACCTCAAGTTTGACTCCTGATAGAAAGGGAATAAAAGAAGGCTTGTAATTAACCATGTGAAATTGACCCAAAAGATCAAGAGCATACTTGGGCTATATAAGTGAAATTATTGAATTAGACTATGAAATCTCAATGCAAAGGAAGTAATGCAAAAGACCCAAGTCTTTCATGTCAAATTTATCCTCAAGAGTTATTTTCACTACCACAATAGACGATGAGGAACTCTCAATGAATAAAAGATCATCAACATAAATGACCAGTATTAGTAAAGAATCATCCTACTATAAGAACTATACATTGGGGTTTGAATGACACCTAGTGAATCTTGAAGTAAGGAGGAAGAAATCCATCTTGGTGTACCAACCTTGAGGGGCTTGTTTGAGGTCATAGATAGATTTCCTAAGTTTGTAAACTAAGGATGAATCTTGAACAAATCTTGATGGATGCTCCATGTAGATCTCTTCCTTCAGGTCTTCATGAATAAAGGCATTCTTCACATCCATCTGATGTACATTCTAACCATCTGCTATAGCTAAAGCTAGTGCGAGTCAAATTGAAGTCATCTTTGTAATGGGTGCAAAGGTCTCTAAGTAGTCAATGATAGCTACATGTGAAACACTCTTATGGACCAATCTTGCCTTGTACTTGTCCATTGACCCATCTAATAAAAAATTGGTCCAATATATCCACCTGCATCAAACCATCTTCCTTTCCTTATGAAGTGAAGCCAAATGTTAAATGTGATTTTTTATCAAAAAAGAATATTCTTCCTACATAGGACTATCCCAATCAAGTATGCCTGAAGCCTCTCAAAATATTTGTGGATTTAAAACTAAATAAAATAAGACATGTGGACCACTTTGATAATCTTCTCGAGTACATCTATCATCTGTTGGATCCCCTACCCAAGTGCTTGTACTTTGAAGTGTTTGTCTAACCCAAAGAGGTCTAGATGTGGGTGATTCAAGTGTTAACTCCTCATCCTCTAAAACATATCTAGAGGTGGATGAAAAATACTCCTCATCACTATCAAAACTAGAAGAAGAAGACCCTATTAAGTTGTGGAGCTAAAAGCTTCACTATTGTGCAAATGTGGAGGTTGTTGGGCTTAGCTAGTAACCGGCATCGATAGTATCGTTGACATCAATCAGGCTTGGATCAGAATCGACCGACATCAGTTAGGGATCGGCTGACATCGGTCATATGCAAACCGATAATGACCAGCGTTGGTCACCTGTGTGTGTGCATTTGTATGCGTTTCTAGAATTAGATTTGTTTTAATTTTAGGAGGACATAGTGTTTGCATGTAAAGACTAATTTTAGTCTTGAGTCTGTGTTTCTAATTATTGTATGCCTTGGATCCTATTTAAGGGACCCATGGGGCATGTATTGTAAGCAAGCAAGTAAGCAAGGTCAATTAGATTTGCAAAGTGCAAGATCAAGAAGATCAGTTGAAGCAAGGGAATAACAACTCGATTATTGAGTTGATTGTAATTGATTGAGAGAGAGAACTCTTAAGAGAAATACTGTACACCCAAGAGGTGTGGGAAGAATGAGATTTCTTCATTATATTATGGAAGAGTTTAATACAAGATTGTTTGTTTCTTGTATCTCCTATTATTTGTTGTTTCTGATTTCTAGTTACTTATTACTTCTGGTTCAATTTCGTGTTTAGTTTCTTATACAAAAGTAATCAATTATACTCCAAGTTCCTAATAGCTGGTATCAGAGCTAGGATCACTAACAAGTGGTAGAGCGGGTTAGTGTTTGTTGATTACAAGTTCACTCACAGGGGTTTTTGTTTGAGTGGGAGCAAAGCAATGGCAGAAGAAAGTAAACTAAGAATGGAGAAATTCAATGGCAAGAATTATCAATTATGGAGGATGCAGATAGAAGATTATCTGTATCAAAAAGATCTATTTTTACAGTTGGGTGGAGTTTCAAGTAAGCCCACAGATATGCAAGATGAAGAATGGAATGTTCTTGATAGAAAGGCTCTTGGATTTATAAGGTTGAGCCTAGCATCTTTTGTGATTTCTAATTTATCACAGGCAAAGACAACGGTAGAGTTAATAGATACTCTGACAAACTTATATGAGAAACCCTCAACTTTGAATAAGGTATATCTTATGAAGCAATTATTTAGTTGGCAAATGCAGGGAGGTGGATCTATATATAGTCATCTTAATAATTTCCATGAAATTATAAATCAGTTAAATTCAGTCAAAATAGTTTTTGATGATGAAATTAAGGCTCTCTTAATCTTATGCTCTTTACCTGAAAGCTGGCATAGCTTGGTAATGGCAGTTAGCAATACTGCATCTGCTTCAAATATCTTGAAAGTTGATGATGTTGTTAGTGTAATCTTGAATGAAGAAATTCACAAGAAAAGCATAGGGGAAACATCAGGTAATGCTTAAAGTATTGAAAGTAGGGGAAGGCAAAGAGAGAAGGGCAAGCAAAGGAAATCAAGGTCAAAGATGGGAAGGAGATCCAAATCTAAAAATGGAGGTATAACCTGCTGGAATTGTGGAAAGAAAGGGCATGCAAAGAAAGACTGTTGGTTGAAGGATAACAAAGAAAATTAGCAAGAAGGTAATAAGGAAGCAAATGTTGCAGGTATTGTTGCACATGATGGTCTTATATTTTCTTTGGATAGTCAAGTAGAATAATGGGTTTTAGATTTTGGTGCTTCTTTCCATGCAACCCCAAATAGAGAATTTTTTAATGATTATGTCCATAGAGATTTTGGAAAAGTTTATTTAGGGGATGGTGAGCCTTGTCAAATTGTTGGCAAAGGAAAAGTGCAGCTGAAATTGCAGAATGACAACACATGGGTGTTGAAAGATGTCATGTATGTACCCATCTTGAAGAGGAATCTAATTTTTACAAGAAAGTTGGGTGATGAGGGTTGCACAGTAACTCTCATAGCAAAATCTTGGAAAGTTTCCAAGGGTGCACTTGTATTAGGAAGAGGTAAGAGAGTAAGTACACTTTACTTGTGTTACTGATTATTCCCCTTCTATTTTATCTACTTCAGATGTAGATGCAAAGATGTGGCACTATAGGCTTGGTCACATGAGTGAGAAGGGAATGAATATTCTTAAGTCAAAAGGTAGTCTTTCAGATTTGAAAAGCATAGATCTATATTTTTGTGAGCACTATATTTTTGGGAAACAGAAGAAAGTAAGGTTTCTCAAATCTGGGTCAACAAAGAAGGAGCACAAGATGGAGCTTGCTCACACAGATGTGTAGGGACCAGCTCACGTAGCTTCTATTGGAGGATCACAATATTATGTTTCTTTCATTTATGATGCTACAAGAAAGGTATGGGTTTATTGCATAAAGAGGAAATCTGATGTTTTTGACACATTTAAGAAATGGAAAGCTTTGGTTGAGAATGAAACAGGTTTGAGATTGAAGTGCCTTAGATCTGACAATGGTGGTGATTATTGTAGCAATAAATTCAACAGTTACTATTTTATGAGTGGAATACGCAGGGAAAGGATGGTTCCAAGGACACCTCAGTAAAATAGAGTTGTTGAAAGGATGAATAGAATAATAATGGAGCCTGCATAGAGTATGAGGTTGCATGCTGGTTTGCCCTTAAAGTTTTGGGCAGAAGCTGTAGATACCGTGGTTTACCTAATTAACAAAGGACCTTCTACTACTCTAGATGGTGGAATTCCAAAAGAGGCTTGGATAGGTAAAAAGGTAGATCTTTCATTTCTCAGAGTTTTTTGGTTTTGAAGCTTTTGTGCACGTTGATAAAGAAAATAGAAAGAAGCTGGTTGCTAAATCTATGCGGTGCACTTTCATTGGTTATGGTTTTGGAGATTTCAGATTGCGATTGTGGAATTTAGAAACTAACAAAATTATTAGAAGCTGTGATGTAGTTTTCAATGAGAAGGTGATGTATAGTGATCAGCTCAAGACGCTGAATAATTCTGAGCAGGGCAATCTTGATTTGGATGAGGTAATGATCCAAAATGAGCTCGCAGGTAAAAATCATCACTCACAGGAAAACACAGAGACCGATGTTGGTTAGGTAACTGATGTTGGCAGTCAAGCAGGAACCAACATTGGTTAGACAGTAACTGACATCGGTCAGGTTGGTCAGGTGGAATCGACGTTGGTCAGGTGCAGATCAAGAGTTGACCGGGATCGGTCACTAACAGAGAATTTAGGTAGATAGCAAGCTGTAAATGAGTCTCAAATTCCCATAAGGAGGACTAAAAGGGTAAGTAAACCTCCAATTCATTATTCCCCTTCTTTATACTAGATGTTTCTCACTGATGGTGGAGAACCAGAAAGTTTTGATGAGGCAATGCAGGTAGAATCTAGGAAACAGTGGGAGCATGGCATGAATGAGGAAATTGATTCCTTGGAAAAGAACCAAACATGGGATTTAGTTGAGTTGCCAGTTGGAAAGAAAGCACTAAAAAACAAATGGGTATACAGGTTAAAGGAAGGAGAGAATGGACAAATGAGACATAAGGCCAGGTTGGTAGTAAAGGGATTTGCACAAAAACTAGGTATTAACTTTGGTGAAATCTTTTCTCCTGTTGTAAATATGACTTCTATTCAGACTGTATTGTCTTTAGTTGCTATTGAGGATTTGCATCTTGAGAATTTTGATGTTAAGACAATGTTTTTTCATGGAGATTTGGATGAAGAGATATATATGGATCAGCCAGAAGGTTTTTAGGTCAAAGGTAAGGAGAAACTTGTGTGTAGATTGAAAAAAAGCTTATATGGTCTTAAGCAAGCTCCAAGACAGTGATATTTAAGGTTTGACTGGTTTATGACAGAGCATGGCTTTAGTAAATGTCAATCTGACCATTGTGTTTATTTTACCAGATTAGATAATGGTAGTTATATTATCATGTTGTTGTATGTAGATGATATGCTTGTTGTAGGTTCACACATGCAGGTAATTACTGAGCTAAAGGTAAAATTAGCTCACACATTTTCCATGAAGGATTTAGGAGCAGCAAATAAAATCTTTGGCATAAGTATTAAGAGAGACAAGAAAAATCACACGCTGATTTTGTCTCAAGAGGATTATGTGAATAAGGTGTTGGAGAGGTTCTATATGCAGGATGCAAAATCGATAAGCACACCTATGGCTGGACACTTCAAGTTGAGCAAAGAACAGTGTCCTAAATCACATGATGAGGTTGAGTACATGAGCAAAGTTCCATATGCTTTAGCAGTTGGGAGCTTAATGTATGCAATGGTATGTACTAGACCTGATATTATCGAAGCAGTGGGAGTTGTCTGCAAGTTTATGGCCAATGCAGGAAAGGAACACTGGAAAGTAGTTCAGTGGATTCTCAGATATCTGAGAGGGACTAGCAATAGGGATTTATGCTATGTAGGGTCAAACACTTCTCTACATGGGTATGTAGATTCGGATATGGCAGGTGACTTAGATGGCAGGAGAAGCACCACAGGATATGTGTTCACTATTGGTGGAATGGCGGTTAGCTCGATTTCAAAGTTGTAGAAGGTTGTTGCCTTGTCTACTATACAGGCAGAATACATTACAGTCATAGAGGCTAGCAAGGAAATGATATGGATGACACAGTTCATGGAAGAGTTGGGAAAGGAGCAAGAGAGTTGTAGATTGTATAGTGATAGTCAAAGTGCAATTCATTTGGCAAAGAATTCAATCTTTCATTAAAGAACCAAACATATACAGCTTAGGTACCACTTCATTTGATAGATATTGGAGGATGGACAGTTGAAGCTGGAAAGATCCATACGGATAAGAACCCTGCAGATATGTTAACAAAGCCGGTAACAAAGGAGAAGTTGAATCTTCATTCAACTTTTGTTGGTCTTCAAGATTGAACTTGAAGAGGGAGAAACAAGCTAGAGAAACAAGATAGAGGATGTTGTTGTACAGGTATAGGTGCAGCTGTTTATCTCTAAGTGGGAGATTGTTAAGTTATGGAGCTAAAAGCTTCACTATTATGCAAATGTGGAGGTTGCTAGGCTTAGCCAGTAATTGGCATCGGTAGTATCACCGACATCAGTCAAGTGTGGATCAGAACTGACTGACATTAGTCAGGGATTAGCCGACATCGGTCATATGCAGACCGACAACGACCGACGTTGGTCACCTGTGTGTGTGTGTGTTTACATGTGTTTCTAGAATTAGATTTGTTCTAATTTTAGGAGGACAGAGTGTTTGCATGTAAAGACTAATTTTAGTTTTGAGTATGTGTTTCTAATTATTGTATGCCTTGGTACCTATTTAAGAGACCCATGGGGCATGTATTGTAAGCAAGCAAGGTCAATTAGATCTGCAAGGTGCAAGATCAAGAAGATCAGCTGAAGCAAGGGAATAACAACTCAGTTATTGAGTTGATTGTAATTGATTGAGAGAGAGAACTCTTGAGAGAAATATTGTACACCCAAGAGGTGTGGGAAGAGTGAGATTTATTCATTGTATTTTGGAAGAGTTTAATACAAGATTGGTTGTTTCTTGTATCTCCTATTATTTGTTGTTTTTGATTTCTAGTTACTTATTACTGCTGATTCAATTCCGTGTTTAGTTGCTTATACAAAAAAATCAATTGTACTCCAAGTTTCTAACAGACCCTAGCTTAGGAACTTGCTCTAGATGATCCAAGTTGGAAGAAGAACCATCAAGTCTGAGTGAATCCAATAGAAGAGACGAACTGTCAAGTGTTGAGTCTTTGAGACTCTCATAAAATTGAACACTTCTCTTTATGAATGACTCATGTGTGAAAGGATGTAGAATTTTACACCCCTTGATGCCATCTGGATAACCTACAAAGCTATATGGTTTGGACTGAGGTTCCATAGCTTTGCATTTCTTCTTAGGTATATGTGCCATAGATAGAAATGTGAAAACTCTAAAGTGATCAACATCAAGTTTCCTTCCATGTTAAGCTCCAAAGCGTGTTACACCTTTGAAATATTTTTGAGGAACCCTATTTTGAATATAAAAAACATAATTAATGGCTTCAGCCTAATACTGAGGTGCCAAGGACTTAGAGTGAGTCATACAACTAACCATCTCTTTCAAGGACCTACTCTTGCATTCTACAACTCTATTCTGTGAGTGTAAGTAACTATCTATTGTAAATCAATCCCCTTTATGGTGCAAAACTAATCAAATTTGTTGCTAACATATTCACTTCCATTGTCAGCATGAAGAACCCAGATGGATTTCTCAGATTCTTTCTCAACAAGAGCCTTCAAGTCTTGAAAATCTTCAAACACTTCAGACTTTTACTTAAGAGATTAGATCCATGTATATCTCAAGAAATGATCAATGAAAGTGAGAATGTACTTATCCTTTGTCAAAGATAGATTGGGAAAAGGTCTAGATACATCATTATGTACTAACTCTAGTGCTTATGAATCCCTCCAAGATTTGCCTTTGTCAAATATTGCTTCAGGGTACTTTCCAATAGAGCAACCCTCACAAAGTCCCTTTGAAAATTGAACTCAAGATAAGCTTATGACTATGCCATTTTACAATGTTATTCAAGATAGTGATAGTTTAGGTGGCCAAACCACTCATGCCATAATTTGCTAACTTCGTCTGAATGAGTTAGCAATGCAATCAGAGAACAATTAGGTATAAAATGAGAGAAGGTGTATAACCTAGTTTGGTGATCTGCCCTCCCTATTGCCACTATAAAATCTCTATGTAACTCCCTGATGATAACTAAATTTGGTAAAAACTCAAACCTCAAGCATTTGCTAATATGGGTGATTTGATACATAGATAGAAGACTGGTTGAAAGAGAAGGAACACTTAGAACATTATTAAATGTTCCTTATTCCATTTTAGTAGATCCTCTTCCTGCAACGGGTATAGAAGTGTCATCACCCAAACTGATAGAAGACATGTTATAAGTATCAAAATAAAAAAAAATTCAAATAATAAAGAGCCCATGTGGTGACAAGTACTTGAGTCAATAACCCATGAAGATATTAAATCTATAATAGTGACAAGATCCTTGCCCTTTTCTTTCTCTTTTCCTTTTCCTTTTGCCTTAGTAGATTCTTTGGTAGATGAATTCTATTTGATGAACTCAAGAACACCTATGTTGTTCTTCTCTAGGAGATGGGTTAGGTGATTTATTTTCTTCTTCATGCACTTGTGTTCATCATGCCCATTTCTTATAGTAGGCACACTTAACCTTTTCTTTCTTAGGTTTATCATTGGAAGAGGAGGATTTAGTTTTGGTTTTGGTAGAGATTGATTCTTTTTTCTTCTCTTAATCCTTATTCTTCTTCTTCTTTTTGTTTGAAATCTTTTCTTTTCCATTCCTAGTAATTAGGGCTTGAGGTTTTGTGAATTTCAATGTACCCATGTAAATCAACTTGTCTTGCTCTGTAGTTAAGTCAGTAATGAAAACATCTAAAGAGGGCATTTTTCATATAGTGTCTAATGCACTTTTAGTGGCATGAAAAGTAGAGACAAAGATTGAATAATCAGGACCTAGCTTAGAGATTATGAAAATAATATATTGGTCATCTTATTTATTTATCTCACATTATTTCAACTACAATCTCAAGGACTTGAACTTATTGAAGCACTGTTGAAGGGTGTCAAAGTTGCAAGGGCTTAGGCTAATGAGTTAATTCTCAAGATTGTGAGATCTCATCACATTTTTCTCTCCAAATAGTTTACCGAGAATGGTCCATACATCATGAGGTGAATTGGTAGGCTCTAAGTGAAATAGGAGATCAGATGCTATAGACAGATATAATAGCCCATAGATTTCATCACTACAGTCATACCACTTAATTATCTCTACATCTGTGCTAAGTTTATTTTCATCACCCATAGTTATTCTATACAAACCTTTACTCCTTAGAATGATTGTCAACTTGAATTTCTATTCGTGATAGGTAAAGAGAGATAGTGGGTTGATTGAAGTTAAACCTATTAGTAAAAAAATGAGTTGAATTAGTAATGTAAGTTGTAGTTGTTGTAAAAATGAAAGTGAAAGTAGAAATGAAAGAGTGACATAGAAAAATTACACCCCTCTAAACTATGAAATGGTGAACCTGCATCCTCAATCATTGTAAATTCATGCTTAAAAGACATTGGACTCAGTCAATAGTGCATCTAGAGAAATTAGTGTAAGTGTTAGAAAGAAAAAATTATGCAAACAAGGTGAGGTCATCAGGCTCAACTGATAATACGTCAAAGAGTGTATAAATGCAAAAAGAGGGTCAAGTAAAAAACCCCCAAACTAGCACTTTATAAATTTAGTGCATTTACAAAATAAATTAGACCAATAGAAAGAAGGTATAAAAATATGAAATATTGAAAAATATGGCACTCAATTCTAAGTTGTCAATAAAAAAATATAACACATTATATTTCCCATCATTAATGGCCTATTTAAAAATTTTGCACTAAAAATTTAAATGCACTAGTGAAAAATCAATGAACATGGCCTTCCAAACAGTCAATAGAACCAGAATTAAATATGAATCCTTCTAAAGAAAATTACAAGTCTTTTACAATCCTTCCTCAATATATTATTTATTAAAAAAATAATAATAAATCTCTTAGCAACAATCTCTAAATTTGATTCTATTTTGAGTAGTAGTTACTAAGAATACCACAACTTTTGCATTTATTAATAAAATTTAAAATTTTCAAATGATTCTAAAAGCTAAGAGAAAATTGCACAAAACCCAAAAAAATTTGGGTGCAATTCTCTATGGTTGGAGTGTATTTTGTAGAAGAACAATTGGATGGAAAAATAATCACAAAAAATAGTGTCTTTCTTGTAAATATTCAAGAGCATAGAGCCAAAAATAGAACCATACAATAGCTCAATGTAGATGACCAATTTAGAAGCATGCAATCTTTGTATTTGACCTTCAAATAGATTTAGTAGAACCAATCTACAAAATTAGAAGATAAAATAACACACATAGTCTAAATTATCTGATGAAGAACTTATGATTTTAAATGAAAGGTTTATGAAAAATAAAACTAGACTAACATTTACGATGAGCAGGGTTTGATACCATGTCAAAGATGTCACCGGGTTTGGATAACATGAAATAATATTGGAAGGATCACACGAGATGAAGCTTGTGCACATCACTATGTTGTTGAAGCAAGAAGAAATCACATAAAATGAGAATACTACAAGAGACAAAGTAAAGTGGAGAAAACTAAACACTCATAAAAAGAATAAGACTCAATAAGATCATACATATAGGAGAGAAAGTAACTACTACTCAAATGGTGGTCATAGGTGCTTGGAATAAAAGAGTAACTCCCATACTTGGAATAGCCAATCAAGGGAGTTACATCCTAGTCTTTTGGTCAAAACTATGACATATATGACACACTATCTCCACCTAAGTAAACTATCCCCAAAATATAGGAAAAATCCATGTGAGCAAATATAATATTCTCAAATAAATAAATCTAAGAAAAAAATACCTACACTAACAAAGTCAAAATTTTATAAAAAATTGTGTGATTTTTATTTTAACCTCAACATTTCAGATCACCACCCGCGATCCCTCATTAAAAGACCCAAAATAATGATCATGGTCGATGATATGAAATGTCGAGATTAAAAATATTTTTCAACATATTTTTTTAGATAAAATCTTGACTATTAATTCTCTTATTAGTTAATTCAAAGGATCCAAATCATATATTCATAGAATAATCTGTTAGTGATGATAATGAGAATTAAATCCTAGTGAACATAGATGAGTATTTATGCCATCAAAATTTTACACCCATTGGTCCAAGAAAGTAAAAATATGATTCAAAGGTAGTAAGCAATACTAAATAAGATGATGGAAAGATAACCCTTCTAGACATTAATACATATACAAATGAAAATATTTATATCAATATAAGTTCATGAATGTTTGGTTCAGAGTTTACTTAGTTTCTCATGATAAATTCATCACAATGTAATTTTAGAATAATAATAATATTCTCTCTTAAGATTATTCAAAATATATATGCACATACATAAGTTTTTTCATTTCTTATAGAATAGGAGAACTATTCTATCTCCTACAACCACTCTCCTTTACATACACGAGTTTTTCTAACAACTTGAATGCAATCCCTATAAACACTCTCTATAGTCTCATATAAAACCAATAGAATAATGTTATAAACACATTGTCTCACTTACACAAATAAAACACACATTATACTAATGTCACAATATTAATATTACAAAAATATTAATAACTCGCCATAGAACACTAATTCTTTGCACTCCTCCCTTTGTGTGAACATGAGAGAAGATAATGATATTATGTAGGAGCTTCTCTCTACAAAAATTATTAGATGACGTAAAACACCATCAAATGTAGTTTACTAGATTAATTCTTTGGCTCCCAAACCACTTTTTGAAATGGAACTCTTAATTACTAAGATTCACAAACTCTAGAACAATCAATCCTGAACTTACTTTGAATTTTTTTTCTGCTTTCAAAATACAAGCTTCTTTAAAAACAAAAATTTAACAAAATAAATAATTTATTATAACATACAACACAAAATAAACTATAAAAACAAGTGCCAATACATTACAATGCAAACATGCCACTCATAACTAATAAGAGGCCATTAATTAACCTCTTTTCTTCATTACCTTCATCCTCTATTTTATTAATATTTAACCTTCTAATTGAAATTTAAGGATTTAATGGTTTTCACATTGTATTTATTTTTATCTCCCGCCTCATCCCCTCCTTATTTATTTTTATCTCTATCATAATATGAAACATCCTAGATATTAATTTCCACTAATGCATCCATTACACTAAGACAATTTGTTTTGGATTTGACACGAAATTATCTTGAAAATTTGCATGTATGTGCTTTACACACATAGACTATAAACACACGGACTCCTTTAAGAGACTTGGGAATAACGACTTCAAACTCCAATTCATTGATTATAACAGCCATCTATTGTCCAATACATATTGGCTCAGTTTAATAATGAAATACTTAAAACATTTCCTACTGCCCATAAACTACACCATCTAGACATTAGACTTAATATATAATACACTGATAGTAAATACAAATATAAAGTATAAACAACCCTGTGAGATCACACACTTTATGCTGAGAAGAAAACCATTATTAATTTCACTCAATGGTTCGTCCACTTATCTAAGCCTAGAATATAGACCAATGATTATAACATCAAATTACTCGTGTTAAGAAAATTATAAGCTCGAGTCAAATATGGTTCCGATTTTCAAAGGAGTAAGCTTGAAAGAGGAAGGTTCGAGATCAAAGGAGGTACCAATGTTAGATGTCATGGAAATAAATCAGATGGATAGAGTGTACAAGAGATGTCTGAATATTCACACTGATGACATGAAGTTTTCAATATACAGATTCTGATGATTTAAAACCAATGGTAAATTAATCAACACTGAGCTCATAGACGTTAACCTTTAGATGCATGGGAGGTCCAAGTCTTCAAGAAAGCGGATCTGATAGAGGTAAATCTAACTCATAATCTAACAGATGCATGAGGAGAATGTGCATATGAAATAATATCAAGCATAGATCATTTAGATGAGTGGAGAAGGCAGACCAGACCAATAACATAGATCACAGTGATGGTGAAATGATGAAAACTTTTCCCATATTTTTGAACTCAATATGCAAATTGAAAATATGCTTGGCTTGTCAAAGGTGAAAACTTCAACCAATCCATCCTTACCTCGATCAGCATACACCTGATTGATTCTTATATTTTTTGAAACCAACAGTTGTTGCATTGCACAGAGCAGACTTGTCAATTGAGAGCATATAAGACTAAATGTGTTGTCCCAATCTCCCAACTGTGCAAAATGATTTGAAAAAAAGCTTAAAACGACACAAAAAATCTACTTAAACATTTATATAGATCTAACATACAAAATAATGCCCTACTTACATGAATCGAGCACTTAACACCATTACATTTGCCCTTAACCTTTTATTGTTCCATCTAATCTCGACTCTTCTTACACAAAATTTTAATCTGATATTAAATGAAATTTTGGTTGAGTTTACTCAGCTTCTCTGAAAAATTCATCACAAATTAAACTAAGAATATTGATACTGAACATTATCTAAAATACTTATATAAATATATAAGCTTTTTCATTTTTTATAGAATAGGAGAGCTATTTTATCCCTTGAAATTATTGATTTGTATATAAACTAGTTGTTTTAATAACTTGTAATACAATTTTTACAAAAATTATCTCTATTTTCAAATACAACTAATATAATAATGTGATAAATATATTATCTCACTTACATAAATAACTCGCATACAATATTAATATCAAAATAATAATAATAACTCACCATGAGTACTAATTCTTAACAGTTCATGCCAAAATATAATAAGCTAAAATTCTTCATTTAGACAATTCTTTGTCAAATATAACATAACAATAGAATACGAGGAACAACACATTTCATGAGGCACCAATGGTGACTAAAATAATTTTTGACAGATTTTAATAAATAATATAAAGCTGATGTATACAAAACTGAATATCAGATTACATGTTACTAGAACACAAGATAAACCGAGTACAACGCTACAGATGTTACTTGATAAACATTTGAGCACTTGACATGAAGTTACGGGCATATTTTAAACTTGGGAAGGACATTTTTTTTAGTTATCGCATAATAATAGGAAAAGAGAGAAAAAGTAGTGTGTCATTATCACAAATGATTCATAAATTTAAGGATAAAGGAATAAAAGTCACTAGTAGTGGGTTCTAATAGGAACCACTCAAGAAACAAAGCACATAGAGAGTACAAGCATCCAAGACATGACATATAAACATTAAGGGTAACTATCATCGATACATTAAAATAGATGTGGAAGAAGGGCCAAACACGGGCAGTATTGCATTCTTGAAACGATTGGGTCATACTAAAGATGAATTATAACATTGTCTACATTGTGAAGGATTGATCAAACATATTACATTAACGATTTCTTGTAGGTTTAATGTTATTTGTTATATTGATATTTGTGATGCACTTTGGTGATCAATTATGGGTTACATTTAAATAAAAATGATTATAAAAGATGTAAGCTAAAGTTATATATATATATATATATATATATATATATATATATATATATGAGACATTTAATTAAAATTTGATATGATGGTAACATTGAGCATTGAAATATAAAGGACTCAATGACTAGTGAGACTACATTATTTATTACATATAAAGGAAAAATTGACTGACATATACATGTACACAAATGATTATGATGATGACATATGGGTACCTAATGAAATGTTATAACTAAAATTATATACTTTATCATTAGAGTCTATACACAATTTAACTCATTCATTGGATGCCATTTTAGGACTTTAAGCTTCATATAATTCATTAATGAAATTTGTAGAATATGACACATATTTTATCCTCTACAACCATTGTCTTGTACATAGACAAGTTGTTCTAACAACTTATAATCCAATCTATACAAAAAATAATTCTATTCTTAAGTACAACTAATAAAACAATGTGATTAATACATTATATCACTTACGTAAATAACTCACACACTATACTAATGTCAGATTATTAATATCACAACATTAATAATGACTCGCCATGGAGTACTAATTCCTAACAGTTTGTGCCAAAATACATCAATAAAAGGTGCCTCATTGAGACAATTTTTTGTCAAATATAACATAACAAGAAAATAAGAGGCACAACATATTTCATGAGGCATCGATGGTGAGTAAAAATAATTTTTTATATATTTAGCAAACATTATAAAGATAATGAATATAAAACTGAATATTAGATTACATATTACTAGAGCACAAGATAAGTTGAGTACTACACTATAGATGATACTTAATAAACATTTGATGGCTCTTCTTACCACATGACATGAATTTAAGGGCATACTTTTAACTTGGGAAGTAAAACATTTTTTTTCAGTTTTCACATAATAATAGGATAAGATACAAAAAGTAGTGTCTCATTATCTCAAAAGATTTATAAATTTAAGGATAAAGGGATTATTATAGTAACATAGGTTTAGTAAAAGTCACTAGTAGTGGGTTATAACATGAACCACTCAAGAAAAAAAGCATAAAGAGTACAAGCATTCACTACATGATATATTTACTATTTTAATAGAAATTAAGGGTAACTATCATTGAAATACATTAAAATAGATGTCGAAGAAGGGATAAACATGTCCAATGTTGTATTATTAAAATAATTTGGTCATACTAAAGATGAATTATAACATAGTATACATTTTTATAGATTGATCAGACATTACATTAATGATCTCTTATGGGCCTAAGGTTATTGTTACATCATTACTTATGATTTACCTTGGTGACCCATCATGGGTTACTATAATCATATAAAATGTGAAAATTAGTAACTTGAGCATGGCTAATGACACCCAACCCTTAGGTCCCTCTTGCTTGCTCTCATGACCCTCATAGGCATATTTTGACTATTTTCCAATCATTTGTAGCCTTCTAGACTTGATCTTAGGTATAATCTATCCTCCCAAGTCCCATCTGCTCAGGACAATAGCACCACAATGCTCTTGTCCAAGTCTATTCTTAGCCCCAATGATTAATTTCTTCTAGTTCTCCATCCTTATCCTTGTCAACCTAATGTGATTACATTCAATCCATGACCAATAGATCCCTATAAAATCCCATTAAAAGATCATTCAAAAAGAGTTTGCAATTATCACTAAGCAAGCAAGAATACAAACAAGACTACTCAAGCAATCTTCCCTATTCTTTGCATACAGCTAGCCAACACACTTATAAGCTTATTCAAATCCTTACACCAGTCCCTGGCCACCTCAAGCACATCTAGTTTAGCATTCTGCATCTTCATACACATAATTGAATAAATCACAAGTGAGAGAACTATATATGGCTTGATCCCTCTACAAAGTATTGGTATGTAGGTAGTGTGGTCACACAAGGGGTGTGGATCTACGTCCAATGAATACTACACACACTAACCCTTCCTCTTGCTCAAAATTGGTCAAACTAGAATGGAAAGTATGGTTTGCAGACAAAATACACTCTATAGGGATATCTACAAAATTTTAGCTACCAAAACTTTGCAAATAAAGTCACACAGACCTAGTGAACAAAACCCAAAAAGCTTAGATCCTCAAGACAACTAAGATACAGGTGGACTAAAACACCAGTGCCACACCTATCCATTTTCAGTGCTCCTATCTAATAAAAAATAAAGTTTAGATATCAGTTTATGATAGTGTCCCAGTCTTACACAGTAATTATCAAGCCCTGTCTCAGCCATATCAATCAATTTCTAGCTAATTTTGATTTTCTCCCTCTCATTACTATTTTTAGAAAAGTCTAAATTGTAATTAATTTACATAAATTAGTAGATTAATTATTGTTTATTTATTTACTAATTTTACTACTCAGACTCTTTAACTAAATTAGGAATAATACACTAATATTCTCAAAATTATTAAATCATTTGGTGAACTCGACTTACTTTGTTTGCACATAAAAACCCTAAAAACCTTAAGGTAAATTTTCTACTAATTTTTCCTATATATATATATATATATATATATATATATATATATATATATATATATATATATATATATATATATATATATATATATATATTTTCACCTGCATAATAAAATCATAAATTAACATTAAATTTTAAAATTTTATAGTTATTTTAAAATAATTTGTCTCTCAAACCCTAGTTGCCCATACCAAGTCTTAGTATTTTTCTAGTAATTTTATAATAAATTTTTGATTTTTGACTAGCATATTTAAATCAAAAATTCATTTCAAATTTCAAATTTCAATAGTAATTTTAAAAAACATTTATTTTTCAAAACCCTAGTGGCATCTACTAGGTCTCTTTAAATCACAAATTTTTCAATAATTTTTTGATTTTTTACTTACATATATAACTTAGAAATTCACTTTCAATTTCAAATTTTCATAGTAAATTGTTCAAATAATTTTCTTTTGAACCCTAGTTGCCCATACTAGGTCCCACTATTTTTCAATAAATTTTTTATTTTTTACTAGATATTAAAATCAAAAATTCATTCCAAATTTCAAAATTCAATAGTAATTCTTAGAAATATTTATTTTTTAAAACCCTAGTTGCATACACTAGGTCTTGTTAAATCATAAATTTTCTAATAAATTTTTGATTTTTTACTTGCATATCTAACTTAGAAATTCACTTCAAATTTCAAATTTTTATAGTAAAATTTTAAAATAATTACTTATAAAACCCTAGTTGCATATACTAGATCCCACTGCTTCTTGAGGTATCACCTTACAAGTTTGTGCATTTTGTATCCTTTTTATGCAATTTCTAGTTAACTATTTTTAGGACTTTACATTTTCTATATTTAGTACTTTCATTTTCTAGCACTTTGTCTATTAAAAATTATTGCAAAAACTTCGATCAAGTCTCAAACTACTTTCCTACTTTAACAATGGCCCAATATACTAGTTTTGATGAAACTGGTAAATTGGAACATCAATAACTCTTAACTAAACACCTTGACATGCAAGATGACATGCTTAAAATACTAAAAGAAGAATAAAAAAGAGTGAATAATGGTCAATCTTATTAAACCATAGAGAAACTAGTTACAAATGACACTACAGGGGCAACTATGTCTCAACAACCCCCTATACCTCTATGCCACTAGCTATAGCTAGTAAATCTTTGTCTCTTGATGTGGCAACCCTCATGAAAGATATATAATATCTTCAATCTAAGGTGATACATCTTGAGAAAGGTGCCTCTATACCATTGTAGGCTTTAGATTCTTTTATTATATTGCATACACCATTGGCATGTCACATTGCTTCTACACCCTTGCCACAAGGTTTTATTCAACCCAAGCTTACTCTATATGATGGCAAGGGTGATCCAGAGACACATTTTAGAGATTTTCATGTAGCATGGTTGGACTATCTAAAAAATGATTGGCTAATTACCAAATTATTTCCATGGAACCTAAAAGATTATGCTTTACAATGGTTCTATAGTTTACCAAATTAGTCAGTCAATGCATTCAATCCTTTAGCCGACATGTTCTTAGCTCATTTTAGCATTAACATTGGTGATAAAGTTTCATATACCCAAGTTTCATAATGAAAAAAAGGTCAAATGAGCATCTCACAGATTATGTTCTCTGATATAAGTCTATTCTGGCTAAGATGAATATCCCCATACCCAATCAAGAGTTACAAGATCTCTTCAAATAGAGTCTTTTACCATCTTTGCATGAATCAATCATGTTCAAAATATTATCTTCCTTCACTGAATTGTGTCACACACTAACGGAACAAGAAGTCAAACTAATTTCAATGGGCAAACTCAAGTTCACAAGTCTCTCAGACATAACAAACAAGAGTAACAAAAAAGTCCCATGCAAAGTCAAGGTCAATGATAACAAGAGTTAGAATCAAACAACAGTTAATGAAGCTTATAAGCCTCATCAATGAGTGGTTTTATCAACACCTCCTCAAAAAACCTTCACTAATCTACCAGTTTCTCCAGCTAGAGTTTTATATAAACTATTAGAATGTAACATCAATAGTCTCCCTCCTACTCAAGAACTTGACCCAACAAAGCCTCTTCCATAGGGATATGATCAACATGCATTTTGTGATTTTTAGAGGGCACCAAGATAAACAAAAAATAGAAGCATTAGTTTGAGACACAAGATATATGATTTGATAAATGGCAATCATATTGATCTTGGTACTTCAGTTGAGCCTCCTCAAGAAAAACAAACATAAGATAAAGTTTTGAAAATCTTCTCAAATCCCTTTCTACAACACTCTAAATAAGAGATAGGGGACACAACAGGGGTCCACTAGATATATATAGGGCACCTTAAGTTGAGACACATCCTTTGAGTAACATGATTGGTGTATACAATTCTAGAGTTTTAGCTAGACCTTCCATCTCCTTTTCAGAGCAAGAGATCATTGAGGATGATTCGGATTATCATGCACTCTTTATTAGATCTTACATCTATAATCATCGTATTCATAGTGTTTTCATAGATAATGGATCTAGTGTGAACATGTGCACTATGACATTATTACATAATTTAGGATATTTAGAGCAAGATATTACCCCGATGGACATAGTTATCAATAAATTTGGTGGGCACATATAGAGTTCATTGGGTGAGATTGTACTTCCTCTATAGGTTAGTCCAACACATGTGGCCACACCATTCACTATAGTTCCCAGTGTAGGAGTTTTAGATATGTTACTTGGTTAGGCATGGATCCAAAAACTTTGAGTAGTACCTTCTATAGTTCATAGATACATAAAATTCATTCATGCTAATTAGGTTGTTACAGTTGGTGGAGTTCCATATGAGTTACCACTCCCCACTTCAGAGCCATCTAATACTTTGAAGTCACCAATTTTAATTTAGCCTCTAGTTTCAATTTTTATAGTAGTTATAGTCCTTCTTCTAGTTCCTATTCAAACATAGATGAGGCATCCATCACTAGCACAAATATTTCATACACTTCCATATCTTCAAGAATCTAGACAACTTCTAGTTATAGTGTTTACACCTAGGGTAGTATCAATGAGATATCATGCATCTACACATAGAGCACATGTTTAGAGAGTTTATACTACTACTAAATGGGTCCCTAAGAGCCCTACAGTTGTATCCAATTCTTAGAGTTACAAGGGAACCCACATTTTGTTTTTACTTCAGCTATTTTAGAGAATTTATAGCATATATAGCTTTCAGAGCCACAATCTTAACATTTCCATCATGTTTCATGAGCATGCGTGATTCCTCTCCTTGATAAAAGACACCATGATAGGGAGTCTCTCATGAGACTAATCAATTGGTATCATCCTTTTCCAGCTTACTTGTACATAGTTTCTCAATTTTATCTATACATGGTTTCTATTTATTGATTGTACATATCTCAAATATATCAAAAATAATACAATATATCAAAAATTCAAAAACATTCAAACATATCAAAAATACAAAAACATTCAAACATATCAAAAATACAAAAATATTCAAATATTCAAAAACATTTCAATTGTATGCATTATCCATGCTTTACGTTTATACTCTCATGTTAAACTTACATTTGTTATTCTATGCTATTATTTGTCAATTTAAATACATTGCCATAATTTAATTGATCTTCTTTGAGTGTGTGTAGTGACATCTAGGTCTTTGATCACTTCACTCTACCCATTAAGTGGGCATCATACTTCTACATCGATATAAATACCCATCGGGGTCATCCTCTACATGACTACACCATCCAGGTTATGTCATTCATACACCACACACTCTAGTTATCATGTTGATGTATATTATTTACTAGCTTACACAAATTATTATATTGACACCTCACTAGTATATAAAACTTATGTATTTCTTAGCATATACCTAGTCTTGTACTAACATGTCTTACATACTTTCCCTCTTGCTTTGATTAGTTTGATGTGATTATATCTCTAGTTATTATAGGCTTTCTTTTTTTCTTTGCATAGATAGATATGATTGCATTTCTCTAGTTCCTATTTGTATTCTATATGTGCCTTAGGACATTTTCCATTGTCCTTGTTTCTATTCATGTGTGTGTCTTTGGACATTTACCAATGTCCCTTGCCTATACTCTTCTATTTGATAGTTCCTTTCACACCAACCTTGCTTGTTTCTAATTGTATGTGTATGTGGCATTTTTTTTAAAACTAAGAGAGGGGTAAAAATTTATTAAGAACGTCAAAACAACAGTTACAGCTCATTATCTTGGTCCACCAGTTGGACCAGTTTCTGATATAAAGACATAGGAAGCATTCGTAACTCAGTAATATTCCACGTAGGCCCATTCTCTGAGGCCCACTTAGCAAGGCAATCCACAACCTTGTTCCACTCATAGGGAATGTGGTTGAACAAAATTGAATGCAACGAAGTACTTAATTGCAGGATTTGTTGAATAACAACCTGAATTTGCCAATCCATCTTCTTAGGGACACGTCTATTCAACAGATTAATCACTACCTGTGAATCTGATTCACAGATAATGTTATTCCATACTTGTTGACAACAATAGTGGATCGCCTCCAGGATAGCCATGGCTTCCATGAGGTTTTTAGTTTGATGACCTTTATGAATTGAAAAAAAGAACTAAATTTTACCCATGCTATCCCGAGCGACTCCCCCAATGCCAGCCTCTCCTGGGTTGCCACGGGAAGAGCCGTCCAAATTAATTTTAATCACACCAACAGGTGGGGGCGTCCAACATCCAACTCTATTCACAGGCTGCAAAGAATGTCTGCTACCAAGCGTCGAACGAGAGTTAACCAATGCCGCACCAGTCAGGGTCGAGTTCAGGCCAAGACGGGAGTAGAATCCTGCTGCCTCCGGTTCTAAGTGACCTTCCCACATGACCTTAGCCTACAATGTTTCTTACAACACATTAGTAATATTAATCCACAGAGCCTGCACCTCCAGCAGGGTGCCCCTGAAGACCCTCCTGTTCCTTTCAATCCACAGGTTCCAGCATATAAAGGAGGGCCCAATTTGCCAAGCATTTTACAACAGAGAGATTTTAGAGGGAGCCTGCCCAAGATGACTCCAAAAATCAACCAAAGACTGAGCATGCTAGCAAGGAGAATTTTAGGCTTCCCACCACTGATGCCAAATCTATTTTGCATACACACATTGGAAAAAAATATGAGAGGTAGTCTCCTCAATGCTGTGACACAAGACACAAACAGAAGGCCCCTGAAAACCTCTCTTGCACATATTATCCCAAGTAAGACATCTGTTATAGGTGAGCAACCATAGGAAGAAATTAAACTTGGGCCAAGCCACCCTGTTCCAAATATTCTTCCCCCAAAGGAACTACCCCTCTTCATAGAAATGTTTAGCCAGGACCTTATAACCAGCAGCCACAGTATACTGCCTAGTGACATCCCCCCAAGCAAGATCATCCCATCCCTGAAGGGAACTGCACCTTTTGGAGCCAATCAGCTGAGATAATTCCCTTCTCTCCTCTTTTAATCCCCCCTACGACCAGATTGAGGGACTTTTCCACCTGTATCCAATAGTCAAACCCATATTAAATTGTTCCTTGTAATGTGCCACATTGTACCATCCAACAGAATGAAAGACAATACTAAGTTGTTGTAAGTGCAGATGAGAGGCTAATAGGGGTGGTGCACCATCCCAAGAATCACTCCACAATAGTGCCTCCATACCACTATTGCAGACTCAGAATAAACTAATTTTCACAAGCTGAGCTCCAAGCTTGAGAGTTTTCCAAATCATAGAACCTCTCCCCTACAGTGGGAGCCTAAGGATATCATGAGAATCAACACCAAAAAAGTACTTACCTAAGAGAATACGGGCCCAAAGAGAAGATGGGTTGGAACACCAACCACTAGAGCTTGGCCGCAAGGGCTTGACTAGCCAGAATAGCTGACCGCAATCCAAGTCCTCCTTCTTTCTTGGGCCAAAAAACTGTAGCCCAATTGATAAGGCTCCATTTTGTACTCCGTAAATTACCGCTCCATAGAAATTGTCTGGTTAAGGCATCAAACTCCTTCAGGAAATACACAGGGGCTGCCTGCACCATACAACGATATATGGGCAGCGCTTGAATAACAGACTGAAGAAGGATCACTCTACCTGCCGTAGAAAGCCACCTATGGGTCCAGTGGCTAACTTTCTGCCTAAGTTTATCCAGAGTATTCTCCCAGAAAAGCCTAGGCTGCCTCCCTATGATAATGGGAATACCAAGATAAATCACTGAGAGGGTGTGAATCTAAAACCTTAATATGGCAGCAATCCTTCTCTAAATAGGAGCAGGAGTATTGAAGAAGAAGATTGAGGACTTATGGTCATTAATTTTCTACCCTGAAGCCGCCAGATAGCAGTCAAGGGTACACCGGAAAGATTTTGCCTCCCGTATTCGAGCTCTACCAGCCAGGATAGTGTCGTCAACAAACTGAAGATGAGTCAGTGTAGTAGCCTCATTCCCCCATCTCCACCCATGCAGGGTGTTTTGAGCTGCCCAAAGTTTGAAAAGCCGCCCAAGTCCCTCTGCCAGAATAATAAATAGGTATGGTGATAGCGGGTCTCCTTGCCAAAGGCCTCTCATGGCACCAAAAAGCTTAGACGGTGCTCTGTTGATCAGGACCGAAAAGGAAGATGTGGTAACACAACTTAACACCCAAGCAATCCACTCCTGTTCGAAGCCAAATGCCAAAAGGACTTTGTGTAGGAATCTCCAACTGACTCTGTCATAGGCTTTAGCAAGATCCAGCTTGATAAACATAACACGCTCTTGTGAAGTACTCATGGAATGGATGGCTTTCGAGGCGATCACCACTGCATCCAAAATCTGTTTGCCTACCACAAAACCCCCTTGCTCCTCGAAAATGAGCCTGGGAAGGTACCCTTTCAGCCTCTGGGCAATGAGCTTAGTAATGATTTTATAAACCACATTGCAAAGTGCAATGGGCCTAAACAAATCCAGCCTATGAGCTTGCTCTTTCTTCCAAATAAGCACCAAGAACGTGGCATTCAAGGCTCTCAGCATCTCTTTGTTAGAGAAAGATTCTTGAATCACATTCATAAGATCTTGGTTAATGATATCCCAGAAGTCCTAGAAGAATTCAGCTAGAAAACCATCCAGGCCAGGGGCTTTGCCTCTCTTCATGCTGAACACAACCTCCTCTATCTCATTTATACTAATCGGCCTCATGAGGAACTCGTTCATTTTCGCAGTCACCAGGGGAGGTATGCATGATAAAATAGAATTTTTAGCCATCTCTGCAGGTGGAGGATCACTTGTAAAAAGTTTTGAAAAGAACCGGACAACTTCCCTAGTAATGTCAGGAGTAGAGGTAAGGCGCATCCCCTCCTGACTAGTCAGGGATGAAATGAAATTGCTGTTACGCCTTCCTTGCACTGAATTATGGAAAAATGCCATGTTTTTATCTCCTGCCTAAAGCCAATCAATGCGGGACTTCTGCTTCCAATATATTTCCTCCTAAAGGTCCCACTCTGCTAAATTCATTATAGCTTTAGCCTCCTCCATACGGAGCTCTTCCGTGAAACCACAATCTCTTATTTGCCTAGTTATCCCATCAAGCCAATCTTGAGCCTTCTTCTTCATGCAATGTAAGTTACCAAAGCTGGGTCGGTTCCAAATTTGCAACTTTCTTTTAACGTACTGAAGCTTTTTATGAAATGAATAGATAGCTATTCCATAAGCAGGACTCCCTTGTCTCCACCACTGTCGCATAGAATCGTGAAGAGACGGGTCACGAAGCCACATCAACTAAAATTTGAAGGGTGGCTTTTTGGGTCCCTCAATATAACTGGTGGTTAGCTTGATAGGCCAATGATCAGATCCTCTCCAGTCCAAGATTTTTGAGATAAGAGTAACTGCATTAGACTGCTAGAAACAAGACACCAGAAATCTATACAAGTGTTCAGAAATGGCAGCATCACCCATTCTTTTGTTACTCCACATGAAAAGGCCGTTTAAAGGTTTAACATCTGATAGGTGCAGCACTTCAGCATTATGACACAGATAATCTGAAGAGGGGCCTAACTGAGTCAATCCACCTCTTTTCTCCTCCAAGCTCAGCACCACATTAAAGTCCCCTGCAACTATCCATGGTATGTATGGATGACAGTTTCTAACATAACGGATATGTTCCCAAAGCTGAATTTGTCCATCTATATCAGTTGGTGCATAAACAGTTGTAACCAAAATTATCTTGTCAGTTTCAAGGGAGGATGCCACCATTGAGAGGGCTGAAAGAGATGAAATCCAATGGATTGAAAGAACTTTCCTCGGATCCCAGCACATGGCAACTCCCCCTGAGTTCCCCAATGCACCTATACACTGACATTGGCCAAATAACCAGATATTTGGAAAATAAGCAAACATTGAGTCAACAGCCAGTTTGGTCTCCTGAATACATAAGATATCTGGAGAGTGATCCTTCACTAATCTTCGTATAGCTTTTTGTCTAGGGAGGCTATTTAAACCCCTCACATTCCATGAAACAATAATCATTCATTGGGCTGGGGGAAATGTTCATCCAGGGTTTTAATAACCCCTGATTCCACCAACAAATCACCTGTAAGTCTGAGTCTCTCTTGATCCTTTCTTCTCCCAGCTTTGGAAGGAATGGAAGAGGTGCCCTTCTTGAATGGTCGTTGTGTTAACCCAAGTGCTAAGGAAGGGCCTTTGTCTTTCCTGCCTGCCTCCACCTCCTTCACCAAATCAGCCTACTAGTTTCCTTCTCTTGTATATCAAAACCAACCACCTGTGATTCCATCTCCAGCCTTAAAGATGTTCCTAAATTCATCTGGATTAACATATCTTGTATTTCATTTGGGGCTAAAATTGGATTATCCTCCTCCAGCGCTTCTCCCTGGGTCTCAATTGGAATGCCATCCTCGATGGCCATGCTATCCAGGGCTTCAAATCTGTTGAAGCCCAAATCAACTTGCCTATCTGCATTCCTGAGCTTTAAACCGTGGCTTTTTCCTCGGTGCCTGACTGGTATAAAACCATCCTTCTCAGTAGCACCTTGCTCAGCTAATCCCTGTGCCAAACTGGGATTACTCATAGGATTTTTCCCTTTATCCCCTCTGTCTAGCTGGGTTTTTACATTATCAGTGAAGGTAGCATGCCCCATCCTTTTACCAGCAAGTATTGGATTTGGCGTGGAGGGCTTAGGTCCTGTCACATTATCTTTAGCAGCCTAAGGACATTGTCAGTGTAGGTGTCTATAGATATGATAGATATGGCAACGGAACGGGATAGATTCATAATCTATCTGTTGTATCAAGGACGAAGACCCCATACAAATTTCCAAAGAGTTTGGAAGAGGATTATTCAAATCAATGTCTACACAAACACGGGCATATGAAATTACCTTTTTGTCCAATGACTGATGAGCTATCGCAGTTGGTTTACCTAGCATGGTAGCTATCTGCATGAGGATGTCCTCCCACCAGAATTCTAGGGGTAGCCTAGGAAGCTGAACCCAGACCAGTACACAAGCTGGAAGCTCATCCGCCGAGTTGAACCCCGCATGCCAGGGTTTAAGAAAGAGCCCCACATGCTCATAGAAGTAGGGGCCTCCTTTAAACACCCTATTTTGGTCAAAAATAGAGGAGAAGTTCACCAAGAAATAACTGTTACTTGTCAGCATGATGTCAAAATCCCCCTCGATTTGCCAGGAGCACCGAATCCAAGCATCCAAGGCCGCCAAGGAGATTTTGATTCCCAAAAATTTACAAATTAGGGTGTGAGATGTTAGATAGTCAACATCCTCCTGAACCACTTCAGGGGGAATGACCAGGACTGGTCAGTCTTGTCTACACAATAAGCAGCCATTAATTTAGTCAGTCTTGAGCGCTCACTATTGTAAAACTGTTCCTAACCAGAAGCTCCTGCCCTAGGCAAGGATGCATCCTTCCTGGGGCCTGTCACTGAGCCGCTCCTCTCACTTTCACATGCCATCAATTCAATACATTTACTCAGCGTGTATGTGGAATTTGAATATGCCTTGTATGTTTACTTTCCAATTTGAGTGACATGTCCCCATGTCCCTTATTTTTTTGGCCCCTTAACCACCCTTGTATGCTTCTTTCTTCTTACCTTGTGTGCTTGTTTCTTGTTTTTAATGCCATGATCTACATCATGCATTTATCTTGCTTTCTTGGATGCTTTGATGGACATCATGCTCCATCCATCCAACTAAAAACTAACAAATAACTAGACTTTCATTTTTAGTTTAGTAAAACGCACATGTTATTACATAATTATATATACCTAAGCATACCCACATTAATCTAACATTCTCTCAATTGAAATCATGTTATATCTTGAGATATATTATCAATTATTATTGCTATACCATGTATATTTGCATCATAACATACTTGCAAGGCTCTTTCTCTTGAAGGTATTCATTGTAGGGTCTTCATTCCTACCCTCAAAAGAGGGGGAAATAAAGAGGGGTTTTTTCATAGATATTAGAGCTCTTAATAGTCCAAAATCTATCTTTCAGCACACCTAGAACAACAACTAGACATCAAAATAGTTAGAATAGACTAGGTAGATAGTGAGAATATGAGGACAATTACCAGATTTGGCCCAAGACAATAGTGCCCAATTTGGAATAAAATGTTGGTGCCACTAGTTTCCACTTTTGGTACTCTTATCCAAACAACAAAAAATAGTCTTTCTAGAAGCAAGCAAAAAAGTAGGTCTAGCTATAATTTTACATGGTCAGACCAGTTTAGATATAATAATTTTTAGTACACTTTCAGTTAGAAAATCCAGATACGGGGGGCATCATGCATGGCATGATGTCTATCACTTCCAATTTTAGACATAGTAGTTGATGTAAATTCTAGACCATAATCCATGTTCTAGACACCAATGATTAGGGGCAATGTGCACAACACATTTATTTTTTTTCCTTTTTGAGTTTAGTATTACCTAGGAATTTTTAGCAGTTACATGCTTTATTCCATATACAAGTTATTGGCATCATTTTAGAATGGATTTCATACAACCCTAACTTCCACATTATTGAGTTCTTGAGTTTTCAAGTTCCTGAGTGGCTTTCATATAAGCCTAGTATACTAGTTTAGAGTGGCTTTCATACAAACCTAATATTTATATTTTAGAGTGGCCAAGAGTGGCCTATTTTTCATCATACATTTAGCTATACATGCCAACATTATTAGATCATAGTACATTCATGGGGTTTAGGATCCATCTCATACAACATACATTTTATACCAGTATCAGGTCATAACTTCACTTCACAAGGCAATGATGGAGCCAAAAAACTAGCTAGCCTTTGTATTCTTGAGACACTTATTCAAAGGGATTAGACACACTATCCAAACATTTATCAATACATGCATGATCACCAAGCTTCACTTAGTAGGTGATGATGGAGCCAAAGGGCTAGCCTTTACATTATTAAGCCACTCTCAGGGAATTGAGCACTCAGCTTTATTTGTGATATTAATTTTGGTACAACATCAACCAACATTACTCAACATCACAATAGGTTTTGTATTGGTCCATGTACCTAGTGAGGTGTATTCATTCCTTTCTCTTCCTCTCTCTCTTACCTAGCCTTGTACATTCTTATTTTAGATATAGTATATCTAGTAAGAATTCATCTACTCTTTATTTTTCTTATAGATTTACACTTCACAGTGTGTTCTCTCTATGCACACCCAACATCACATAGCTTCATGAGCTTCACCCTTTATAGGTAAGTTTAGGTATGTTTTATATTTTTTTAATCCTAGTATTCACTTTGCTACATCACTAGAATAAAGGGGGACAAATGTAATCATATAAATATAAAAACTGGTAACTTGAACATGGATAATAACACCCAACCCTTAGGTCCCTCTTGCTTACTCTTATGACTCTCATAAGCATTTTTTCACTAATTTCTAGTCATCCATAGCCTTCTAGACTTGATCTTAACCAATCCAAACCCCTTTTTCCATGAATAATCATCCCCCTAGGTCC
The DNA here is from genome assembly GCA_037957365.1 of Torreya grandis. NCBI lineage: Eukaryota > Viridiplantae > Streptophyta > Pinopsida > Cupressales > Taxaceae > Torreya > Torreya grandis. The sequence goes on from JARHVA010000458.1 coordinate 1,178,414, forward strand.
CATCTGCTTAGGACAATAGTGCCACACTATGACTATAGCATCGATGCCACTCCTATCCATTTTTGGTGCTCTTGTCCAAGTCTATTTCTGGCCCTAATGGTCAATTTCTTATAGTTCCCCATCCTTCCCTTTGTCATCTTAATGTGAGTACATTCAACCCATGACCAATGTATCCCTATAAAATCCTATTCAAAGATCATTTGGAAAGGGTTGGTAATTATCACTAAGCAATAAAGAATATTTAATCAATCTTCCCTATTCTCTGCACATAGATAGCCAACACACTTATAAGCTTATTCAAATCCTTAAACTAGTCCCTGACCACCTTACACACATCTAGTTTAGCATTCTACATCTTCATACACATAGTTTCACAAAGCACATCAAGTGGGATAGCTACATATGGCTTGATCCCTCTTTGAAGTATTGGTATGTAGGTAACATGCCCACACAAGGGGTGTGGATCCACATTTAGTGAATATTACACACACTAACCCCCCCCCCCCCTCTTGCTCAAAATTAGTCAAATCATAATGGAAGGTAGGATTTGAAGATAAAATATGATCTATAAGGACCTCCATAGACTTTCAACTACCAAAACTTTATGGATAGGGTCACACATACCTAAAGAACAAAACCCAAACAGCTTAGATCCTCAGGACAATAGTGGAAGAGGTAGACTACAGTGCTAGTGACACTCTTATCCACTTTAGATGCTCTTATCCAATCAAAAATGAAGTTTAGATCTCAGTTTACAATAGTGTCCTAGTCTTACACAATGAGTATCAGGCACTGTCTCAACTATAACAATCACTTTCCAACTAAGTTTGATTTTTTCCCTCTCATTACTATTTTTATAAAAGTGTAAATTGCAATTAGTTTACACAAATCAGTAGCTTAATTATTTTTTATTTATTTATTGATTTTACTACTCAAACCCTTTAACTAAATTAGGAATAATACACCAACATTCCCAAAATTATTAAATCAGCTACACTTAGATACAAATGATTAAAATAGATGTAGGCTAAATTCGACATTCTAAATAAATATATAATTTTTTGTATGAAGAACATATAATTAAAATTTGACATGATGGAAAAATTGATGACTAAAATATAAAAGACTCAATGAAAAGGGAGACAACATTATCACATAACATATTTAATTTTCCCTCATATATAAGAAAGGAAAAGTTGGATGATGTCTACACGTACACTAATGATTGTAGTGATGACTTATGGGATTGTTAATGAGATCCTATACCCAAAATTATATAATTTATCATTAGAGTCTATACACAATTTAGCTCATTCATTGGATTCCATTTTAGGACATTGAGGTTCACATAATTTATTAATGATTTTTTTTCAAAAATATAAAATTTTCAAAAAAATACAATGAATGACATGTGTTTTTAGTTTACATGATTCATTTATGATTTATCTCAAGATTAGTGGGTTATATATATTTTATCTATATACATTCATTTCAAGGTGTACATGAGTGGGATGCAAGATATAAATATTACATAAGACGTGGACATTCATATGAAGAACAATCCTAAACCTAAAGGCTACATTTCCTACATTGGGGTCATGTTTTCACTAGGGGCATCTTTGCATATTCACATAAGATACATGTTTTTATGACCATTTTAGTGGTCATATTTATCTAATTACACTGATTACACCTCATTTTTAGTTAAGAATACCAACTATAGTTGTATATTGTATGGACACTAAATGTTTATATATGTGATGATGATATTTATTGAATTTTTAGATTAGCCGATTTTATTTTAAGAATGATTGATGTTGTTGTCAATTACATGGTGTGATATTTGAATGTGTATTATATTATGTGACTCTTTCTCAGTTTGAATCTTTCTTTCTGACTATGTGTGACATGGGGTGTTCATTGCATAACTCATTTTATGTTTGAATATTTTTATGTTATTGTGTGGGACATTGGGTGATCATTTCATTATTCCTTTTATGTGGGTTCTTACTTTGTGTCACATTGTGTTATCATGCATATATATATATATATATATATATATATATATATATATATATATATATATATATATATATATATATATATATATATATAAAATCAAGCCTAGTCATAATATTATTTAATAATCTCTTGCAAGTATCTATTACACTATGGCATACATTTTCACATCCTTGATATCCTAGCCTGAAGTATCCAAATCAATAAAGCCTTAGTGTAACAACCATTAGGCTAAGTTTGAATACTATTTCAAAGTCAAAATCATAAGTTTTAAAGTGTCAAAAATCATAAACATGATTGTATTACTTATTAATATAACTATGACTGAGCACACACAAAGCTAGGTGGGAGAAATGTGTGTGGTTTGATCCTTATTCAAAATATTAGAACATAAGTAGTGTTTACCCACTTACTGTGGGAGGTGATTGAGGTCAACTCAAACAATCATTTTTATACCCTTTTTAAAGATAAATTAAAGATAAAAATTTAAGATAGGGTTTTAAGGTCAAGGAATACAAATCTAAATTTATGTACACTCTAAGACTTTAACATCACTCATAATACCTATCTACAGGTAGGAACCTCTATCTAGAATGAAATAGTCTAACATTTTCCATTAGGAGATCTAATAGAGAGAAGACTATTCCAATTATCATAATAGTCTAGATGTTCCCATATTAAGGGACTAACATACTCAAATAGTGAATTTTTAGATATGAGCAAACACATGTTACTATTTCAAATCATTATTGATAGCTGTACACTATTATAGACTAGAATAAAACATAAATAAACTAAGTACCCTATACTCTTGCCATTTATATTTACAGTAAGTATAATAAATCAATCATATTTAGCTAGTTATCTTAATAGTTTATTAATTTTGGCATAAGATAAAATGGTTTGCTTAGTTTTTTTTATCAAATTTTATAAATTTAGTTATCATCTCAAAACCAATCATGACATTAAGAGCTAAGGATGGGCAGTATTGAATAAATATTTATAATTATGCCATTGTTATTCAGGGTAATCAAGCCATTCGTTTTTCTATTTTACTATTTTCAATTGATTTTATAAAAATCAACATGTAAATTATAACAACAATGTTAAAATGATTGATAGTTTGAAGCATTTATATATAGTTTTAGTGGAATTAAAAGTGCCTTTGTTGCAAGTAATTTGCAATTTTTTAATTTTAGATGTTTCAATACAACTTTGAATTTAGAGGCATTGTATAACATGGTTTAAAGAAATGAGGTACTTTAACTAGAATTTTACAAAGGCATTAGCTAATGGTCATGCAATTGCATATGGATTCAAAAATGAGACATATAATTTTAACCCACCTTTAGCCATTCACGAAAAACTAATAAAATAATATTTTAGGGCCAACAAGATTCAACCCTATAATAATGGCACTATGATATATTATTTACTTAATGTATTATATTTGATTTATCCATATAAGTCATCCATTTAAATTTATAAAATTTTATCTCGATCATTTATTTTTTAGTTTCATCTTTAAAATATTTAAGCTAGCTAGTGTTCTAGAACAAGACATAGGAATCATTCTCCTCATTGGTCACCACCTCATTGGTCTTCCCCATGACATGGTGGTTCAAGTGGCCATTCCATATCTAGAGATGATGGTATGGGTTGGGGCTCTCCTCCCTCAAATCATGATGGTAACATCTAGGGTTGGGTCCCTCCCCCAAGGTAAATTTCCATGACTGGCTCTGACAATCTCTCCTAAAAGACACCAAGAAGAGGCATTAAAATCTCAACAAAATGATGGTTGGAAGCCCTTGTGGATTAGGATCCTCTTATTTTGGGAGGATGGGGTGATAAGCCTTAGGACCCACCATCCCCACCACCTCCCCTAACATTAATGTTTGTTACAACTATTTAATTGTCCTCTTTATTGATTTTTGTTCCTTTTTATTTATGCTTAGCTATTAAACTATTGATGTGATGTTTTTATTATGTGTGTGGTCATTCTAAACCACCTTTTAGACATTTCCTAAGGTGTTTTCACCCTCAGTGTGACTATGCTCATGGGATGTGACTTATCCACACACTTTTTTTGTATGATTAACATTGTACCATATCCTTGTTTGATTAATATATAAATACACTCTTCAATAAATTAACAAAAAATTAAACCAACCATGTGTATCAATGAAATTATTTGATTAGTATGAGTTTTGGTACAATTATATTTTATACTATTTTTATCTTTCATTATTAAGTTGAGTTTTACGTATTTAATTTTTAGTTTTTTTAAAATGTAAGGTTGAGTTTTATTCTTATTGTCTTAATTATTATGATATATTCACTATATATGTTGTCTTAAATTAATCCTCAAAATTAATATAATATTAAGTTTTTATATAAATATAAATTTTTTAAAATCTTACAAATAATTTTAAAATGTATAGATTAAATATACCTAACTTGAAATCATATAACATTTTTAAAATATTATTATATTTGATTATATTACTTTTGCAAACATATTAGAAAATTACTTATATAATGACCTTGGTCTACACCCTTTTTCATAAAATGTTTTACTATGTTCTACAATTTCAAAGAAGCAAATTGTTTTTGGAGATGATGATATTAATGTCATCTAAGAGAACATACAAGTTTTTTAGATAAAGAGTATGACTACATAAGAATGCTATCTTAGTATTTGATATAATTTTACTCTATAATGTTATTAATTATGTGTGGAATATTTTCCATGAAATTTTTACTATAATTAAATTTCATATTAATTATATCCCCTCTTATGGTCAAACTATGGGTCGAGTATAACTTAAAATTAATTAATTAATTAATTGTGTGTGTGTGTGTGTGTTTTAGTATTTTTCAGTTCATTTTTATTAATAAATAAACTTACTAAAAATATAAATTATAAAAGGTTTTAAATGGATACTTATGATGAAGGTTGTGCACCATTGATCCAACAAAGGGGAAATTCCTTTTTGGCTAGGAAGGATTACCTGCACACAAGAGACAACTTGGACAATATTGGATTAATAAGATATATGAGTGGATTGCTTAGTGCTAGATCAATTATAGGAAGTGGTACACTTCTTTAGGAGAATGTCAGTCTACTATTTTATGCAATCAAGTGGATAAAACTAATAAATGAGATATAGATCATACTAAAGATATTTGATAAGATAAATGCATACAAATTATTTAAGATAGATGGATATAAGATAAATAGATATTTGCTAATTTACCATAATTAATATGGGTTTCTAAAAGGAAAATGATTTTTGACAATGATTGATGTCGATCTATAAAATCATGGTCAATTTGTAGGATCATGATTGATTCTATAGGATCATGATCAATCCTATATAATTATCACAACACAAAGGATACATACTATGGAAATGATTCACAGAGGCCAAGCCAATTCTACAAAGGGAGACAATGTAAATGACCATATAATGATGGTGCTTAAATGAAATAATTATACCTTGAAATGCTAATACATAAGTATTAACCTATCTTGGATACTTCTAATATCTTGAAGATTGGATTGTAAACCCAACTTAGGATTTGATATTGATTCTATTAAAATATGACAATAAAAGATATAAAGGATGATTTTTGGTAAAAGTAGGATTTCCTAAAGCTTTCCAAGTTTTGAAAGATATCAAAAATAATATGAACTTAATTTAAGATAAATAATAGAATAAAATCACCTACATTGTGTTACCATCCTTCAATGGGATTGAGATGGATATTTTAAATTCTAGGCTTCTTGAAGGCTAACAAGATCTTTATTTTCAATGTAGCTTTCCATGCAACATCAACAACATAGGCAATGGAAATTTCATCATATTTTTTGGAGTCAAAATCACATCCCCTATAAAGATCAATGTGCAAAATTTTATAATTGATGTTGATAAAAAATGTATTGATGCCAATTACAGAAGGATCGATAATGATTCTACCCCTTTTACCTACATTATGCTTCATTTCTTTTAACTTTATGCTTAAGCTAAGTAAATAGGATTATTGGTTTTTTCATGGGTTTTGATTATGAGGGAGGTTGTCAAATATATGTATTTACTTGGTTAAAAGGGATTTTATTTAGATATTTTAGGATTATGGGTAGTTAAGATAATTACGATGGTAACTAGTAAAAGTAATTACCATGGGTGAATCAAGAAGTATATACATAAAATAAACATAACTTGACATTTAGATATAGACATTTAATTCCTTATACTTTAATTTATATTTTATGTATATACTATTAGAATGTTTGAGAGGGGTTTCAGACCTCTAGGAATAATGATGCAAATTATTAATTTTGGAGGATTCAAGTTATCAGACTCAAACATAATGCACATGTCATATTATGCTTATGGTGCATAATTCTAGTGTCTACATTTACCCCTTTTATTGAGAAGTGTGTAGCAACTAGTCGTGAGATAAAAACCAAGAGGATTTTGATGCCCTAAGTATTTGTGAGAATGTATTTCCCTTCAAATTGGGAGCTAGCGAGAGATGATGAGATGGTGATGGGTTTGAAATGATGTGGATAATAGGATAAGATGAGGATTTGAGAGATAAAAGAGAATGTAAATGACATGGAATTTTGAGTGAGTAGCTTGTTTGCACTTACAAAGATAGGGACATGACAAAGAAAAATTCCTCAAGACTAAGAACATATAACCATCATTGTGAACAAGTGGAAACTAATGGTATACTAATAAAAAAATGATATGTAGGTCTAACTAAATCATCTATTGTGCTAAGAGGAATGTAACTACCTATAGAATGTTGTCTCAAGGTGAAACATGTTCTTTTAGAATCCATTGGGGATGATATGTTGTGGGACTAGTAGGGGGTCATCCTCCACTAACCTAAGGTGTCATGTATAAAGTATCATAATTGTAATGGTTGTAATTTACCTGGATTTGGTACAAGACTATTTTTTGTGAAGTATGCAAATAAATTAAAAATAAGGGATCACGGTCAATCATAGGGGATCAACATAAATCATTGTTGGGGTTATAAATAGTGTGTTCCAAATGTCATTTTCTTAATGGCTAAATATATATGAGATTTAATGAATTTGGATGGTTTGTGTTGGATGGATGGTGCTTATGGATTTGTTGCATGGCATATGAGAAAAAGAGTAACTAAGGTGGACTTAAACTCCTTAGTTTAATTTAATTATGATGAGGGATGAGATCCTTTGTTATTTATGCACTCTACAATACTTATCTAAAGCTAATAAATTCTTTGGTGATCATCAATCAACCAAGCCAAAGATTTATAAAAATGTGAAATGATATGAAGATGCATAGATATGTAAATGGAATTAGGATCCTACTATCTCCTTAGGTCATACTCTAAGTCTCAGTGTACTAATGATAATAGGACTAACTAGAGCCAACATGTGTCTATTTTTTTTACTAACTACTCAATTCAGGAAGCATGATAGATTTTGGAAAGATGGCAAAGCTAGAAGCTTTTTTGGGGTACTAATTTAGCTTTTGCTTTTATATTTTGATGGACATGCTTGATAATGTTTAGATAAGAAAATAAAGTTGATCAATGTGGGAAGATTTCTTTTTTTTCTAGTGTTGGATAGCCATCCTTCAAGGGAGTGGTCTATAAATATTTTATAAGCATATGTCCTTCAAAGGAGTAGTTTGCACTTTTGTGCTTTTATGAATAGTTTTTGTTCAAGGGAACAGTCTATAATTTTTCCCATTGTTTGATGTTTTATCCTAGATTTATGATTTGGATTATGGAAACCACGGGTTGGGTTTAGATGGCCTAGGTCATGTTATTGAAGATAAAAACTATGGTACAAGATGATATTATGATCCTTGTTAAGGGAAATAATGATTTGGGGTTGCATATTACATATAAGTAGAGTATATCCAGTAGAAAAATGCTATGAGCAGAGCCGAGGTGCTCATATTTAAGGTCATGAAGAAAGTGTTTTTAGATGACCACAGAATTTAATATCATTATAGTTTATATGTGTGGAGCTTTATGGATATAAGTAATAAGAATCCTAAGTTGATTTGTGGACAACCAAAACTATTAAAAATAAATAAAGTGTAGATGCAAAGTACTGAGAGACTCTTGAATGGTTTACCTTCAAATGATGCCAAATGATATGGCCCAAATCCATATGATCTAAGTCAATTAGGAGAAAATTTTCCTCAATTCTTTTCTCATACTTATGACATGCTGATTTATGAGAAGGATGGATCTATCCCCCATAATTAAATGGGTATGAAGGTGAGAAGAACTTAAGGGAGGTAACCTCTCTGAGGGTGGGGTGATAATCATGTTATCAAGTAGGATGGCTATACAGTTGAGGAGTCATAGGGGTTTAAATTTTTGATAAGTAGTATTCTCCCAGTGAGAGTTGCTTAAATCGATATGGGTTTATTGGGATTGTGTGGGTTTGGAATTCATATGTGTATTTGAGGTATCAATGTAATGTAGAGGCATGAGCCCCCATAATGGGAACATTATCCTTGGTTTGATTTTGAGATTTATGATCTTGCATCTATGATATTATATCTATATCAATGGTGTTATATGTAGGAATGGTTTACCTATCGATGTTGGTGAGTGATTTGGGGTTTGTTTTGATAACTATTATGAAGAGTTAAAAGGAGTGAGCTAAGTTTCCTAGTCAAATATGGGACAAATTTAAAATTCCTAATTTAAAAGGTTATCATCCTCAAAAAAATCCCTAGTTATGGCTTTAAGCACATTATAATTTTTAATATCATGTCTGGGAGTCTTATGGTAGGCACAAACCTTATCTTCTCTATATCATGGAGGTTTTTTGGTATGGGCACTAAAAATTTTGATGGGTGGTAAAGAAATGAAGGATGATTGTAAAATTTGGTTAATAATGGTAGCGCATGATCCTCCTAATGGGTCTGGTTATGGATTCATATCCTTTTGGGTTACAAACCTTTGAGTTGATTTGGCTTTGGCATTTATCATCTGGATAGGCTTATCAAGAGGTGTTTTTTTAATGTCTTTAAGTGGAGTATTTTGATGTGTATAGGGGTAGATGCACAAAGTTGGGAAACAAAAAAATAAATACAATGAAAAATACAAATCATTTTCTGTAAAGGGCATACTCCCTTTTTAAAAGGGAGTACACCCTTTTCAAAAAGGCATAGACCCTTTTTAAAAAAAACCAATGCAAACATAAAAAAAGGGTCAGTCTGAACCCTAAAGGGCATAAGCCCTTTAAAAATGGCATAAATCCTTTGTAAAGGGTGTACACCAAGGGCATACACCCTTTGTAAAGGGTGTACACCCTTTAGAATTCAAAAGATGCATGCCCTTTGGACTTCAAAGGATGTATGCCCTTCTTGGACTATAAATTTTTTTTGAAATTCAAGGAAGACATTATATATATATATATATATATATATATATATATATATATATATATATATATATATATATATATATATATATATATAGTTTGCATTTAGAGGTTGTTGTTAAGCACTTTGGACTACAATTTTTTTTTGCCATGTTTGATGTTTTACAAGAATATATTTAGTAAATTAAATGTTAAGTATAAGTTTACATTTAATTTTATTTAACATTTTATATTCTTATACTTTAAATTTATTTTACTAAATATAACCCTAAAGGGTGTACGCCCTTTGACCAGTATTTTTTTGTGTTAAATTTTTGTGTTTTTTATTTGCAAGGAAATATTTAGTAAAATAAATATATAAGTTTACATTTAATTTTATATTATTATAATTTAAATTTATTTTACTAAATATAACAAATTAGGTCCACTCAACATCTTTTGAAATTGATTACAGAGCTATAGGTGTTACCATTTAGAAGATGGTTTTTCAAATTCCATTCTAGCTAATACTTATTTTTCAGAATTAGAAGATATAATGAGAAATGAGGTTACAAATAATGTTATATATGTAATAAATATATAGCATTGAGGACATGATGTTTGTTTTACCTACTTAAGTATTCCCTGTCTACTTTATCTACTTGAGTATGCTCTACCTGATTAAATAACATAGCCATGGCTTGATCTCAAGGAGTATGGCATATCTAAATACACAAGCCATATATCAATATTTACTATTCCATACTGGTGTCAAATTAAGTGTTCCACTTACTCAACCTGTTCTACTTCAAGGTCCTTTAGAAACTTGCTTGCGATTAGGTCTCTTGCTAACCATAGATTATCTCTTGGTCTATCACAAAAGTTATTCTGAGTATTGGTATTGAAATAATAATGACCTTATTATTTAGTATTATATATTTAATTCTTAGTCTCTTTATTCAGATCAAATACACTTTCAATGAATTAAAATAGGGCAATTAGTTCTAAGATGGTAATCTACCAATTGACCAAATTTGACCCTACAGATCAAATTGGGACCCCTATAGATAAAAGTTTGATTTTTAGGTGTTTTATGGGACTAATATATATGTATTAATGTGTATTATAGGTCATTTAGTGTGATTTCATTTTATATTAGACTTTGTTATTAATCATTTTAGTCTTTATGTCCTTTTGGGTCATTTTAAGGGTCAAAATAAACATTAAATGAGCTATACAACATCCTTGGGAAGTGTGAAAGTGTAAAAATGGTTATTTCACATTACATGTATCCTATTATACCTTAAATAAACTTTTTATAACTGAAAGTGCTAGGTTATTCATAAGAAAGAGTAATTTTCTTGGGAAAAGAGAAGAGTTTGGCAATTATACAACCCATGAGGGAAGGTGACACATGGAATAAGGTGATGAAATGTCTATTCATATTAATAAAGATCATATAAATGATTTAAATTCTTTTAAAGTGATAAAAATTTCCCAAAACCATTCTACTCCTTTCTTTCCCTTCTAGACATGCAAAAGTGATCAACAAGTTCATGCTTGTTACGATCAGTAAAAGAGGTTTCAGGTCAAACATATTTGGGATTTGGTAGTACATTAAAATATATTAATTTACATAAAAATATTTCCAAAATTTTTTAACCATGATTTATGAACCATCCTTTACAGGCTGACTGTGTTTTTCTGCTTATTAATATGTGCATCCTATAGGTTTTGCTCCATTATGGATAGGTCCATATAAACTAGTTTGTGAAGTTGGATTTAGATGATTTTTATACTTATAAAATTATATTAATTATTTTTTTCATATTTCATGGTGTTTTCATGGGAAATTTGTCGCGTGTTGCAGGAAGGTGTTATCATCGTGAAGCTTCAATCAAGTTCTTCCTTATTTTAGAATGATCATCTTCTACAGAGGTCTCATATGAATGGAATATGGTGTAACACATGTATCAAGGAAATATTATCACCCATTTTCATTTTTTGTTTCATAACTCCATGTTTTTATCAAACATTCATCCCATGGTCATAATCAGTCACCTCTTCACTCACTTTCACTTGCATTCATGTTGAATAATCTGTGTGGAACCTATCTGGTATCTTCATGGAGGTGTATTAAATTTCTCAAGTCATTGAAAATGTATTTAAAAGAAATAAAAAATAATTTATAATCTCTAAATAGTTTATAATTGGACTGTGACAGTCAATGCAATATACATATACAGGCAGATCATTGAATATACAAGTATTTCAAATGATGTCATGATGGAATGGGAGATATGATAGGTTTTTTTAATGTTTTGGAGTGGAAATAATGTATTTTTTCACTTGGTGAAGTTATATAGTGAATATCTACCATAAAATTCTTGTTCACTACCTATATCACTATCCACTGCCTAAATTGATAGTCTCCTGCCACTAAAATGCAACTACAGGTGCTTCCATGGAAATCAAATATGTTGAAAGGAATATTTTCAGCTGAGAGAGGATTTTGATAATGGGAAAAGTATATTTTAAACTATTATAAAATGTAAAAACACCATTTAAACTCACAAGATCATGCTTACTACTTGAAAGTGCCTCACTGCCTGTATGTTAGAATACCCACCAATAGGTGGTACTACAAAACTTTAAGGGTTCTTGTTTGGAGAATTTAAAACATGGTAAGGTTCAATTTCAAGTCCTATAATGTGAGAAAACTCTAGGTAGATATATTTGAAGTATAAAATGGGTAGGAGGAGATGTAAACTATCTTTAGGCACAATATGACTGAGTTTAGGGAGATTTTCCCCAAAAGGTGAAAATAGAGGACGAGGGGCATTTTGTGAATAGCATGTAACATGGTTACAAATAGTCTTGATGTATCCTAATCAGCAAACCTTATATCCCCTACATGTTATACGAACTATGAAATGTTTGGAGGGCATGTGACTAAGAGATAATTACTTTTGAAGGGCTCAAAGTTGTGTTTTTATGGACTAAATTTAAGTAGCGATCACCTACAAGTCTAAGCTATGAGAAACCTCTTCATCCAAAATTTTCAAATATAATCATGCCAACATATGACAATGGTTCCAAATGGTTGAATTTACATCTATTATCTGAAATATCATTATAAGGATATGATATAGTGTGTTTTACCTCCCATACCCACCTACAAGTACCCACCTATTGAAAACATTCACCTACAACTAGGTATAATTTCCTGCATCATTCATGAAAAGGGTTTAGACATGAATATACTAACCTTGTTGATGGAAAGTGAATATAAAATAATTATCAAGGGAAATATATCATAATTTTAAAAATTAAATGTGTACTAGTAGGGATTTTTCTCCAAAAGAAGTCATCTACTATTGACTGTCTCAGGTAGTGAGCATGAGGATTGTTTTCAACATTAGTACAGCTTGACTATGAAGCATATCTACCCAAAAAATGTAAAACTACCATAAATAACTCTAATTTGACCCAAAATAATTTGTCTCAAGCTTGATCATATAGGATTATCTACATATGTCATTCCAAAATAGAGACATAGTCAGGCAGTTATACACAGTCTTATGAGTTCAAGTGTATGGAGGGGAATATATAGAGCTTTAGAGGGATGATTTAGGTATATAACACCTTAATAATAATAATATTACCTAATAAAACCCTCATATTTTAGATATATTAGGGATAAATTTCTAATGATGCATCATACAATCCACTTGGGAGAGGCCTACACACAGTTTTCTCTCTACAAAAGTTTATCTTGGTTTTCAAAGCTTTTGAAGGGTAAAATGACCTAATAAAAGGCTAATTTTTGATAAAAATAATACTCAAGGATTTTATATTCCAATAAAACTTGTTTTTCTATAAAAATAGGGTAAGTTCCCTCTATTTTATCTCAAATAGAGGGTATTCCCCTTAAGTGAAATTGGCAGGTTTTGAGGGGAAGGTGACAATAGGGTAGACCAGGAGATATTTGAACAATAAAATGAGGTTTATGAATTTGTATATAATCCAATCCAACATGAGATACCAATATTTCTATGGAAAAACTAAATAGGGTTATCAAAAAACCCTAAGGTTATAGTCAATTTTATTGGGCAAGATTTTAACCTAAAGCCAAATGGGAAGTCACTAACATTTCTAGCCTTGAATATGAATTATAATACATTTAATAATTATTTGGGATAATTTAAGACATTTTAAATCTATTTATATGAAAAATAAACCATGAAAAGGCCACTTTTTGGATTTAAGATAACTTAGGCCTATAGGAACCTAAAGAAGAGCTCGATATAGCAGCTTTAAGTGCTCACATCTCCTTTGAGGATGTGCATGGAGGCCAATGGAATTTATTGAGGTTAATAGGGTCCTTGAACATAATTATTTTGAAAAAAAACAAAATCAACTTCAATGTCCGATTTTTATGAAAAATGCTTAAGAGGGTAATATATGATAAAACCCTTGCTAAACCCTTGGAAGTACCCGATTGGGAAGATGAAGATAGAGATGCATAAAAATGGACTAGTTTGATGATGAAAGTGGTTGTAATTTGAAAATAACTCACTCATCCTCCTCGCAATCCTATTGGAATCTATAGAATCTGTATGGGTAGGGTAAAAATAAGGTTATATTGACTATTTTATGTATTGTGTAGGTTATGGAAACATTCAAGAGATGAAATAAAGTTAGGGGGAAGCTTAGGAATTAATATAAGCCCTTATGGAAATTTAATTCCTTAAAAAATCTCCTAAGTTTTAAAATAATAGGTCTCATCTAAGCCAATCAAAACTAGCATAGTGAACATGATAGTGAAAACTTCAAGTGGGAGTCTTTTTAAGGTGTGCCTAATGCCTCTAAGGAAATGGAGGGTATTTCCAAGTGTCATACACTCCCTCCCATGGAATTTCATGGAAAAATAAATCCAATTTTTAGGCCAAGTGTGAAAGGTGAATAAAATAGGAGATTCTTTAAGTGCAGGTAGTGATAGCTCATTTCCAGATTTTTTTTTAGATGACTAGGACTAAAACCAATGCATGGAGAGGAATGTCTAAAAGCCTTCCACTTAATTAAAATAATTAAATATATCATTATTCAATTTTAGGATGTTCAAATATAGGTTAATAATGAAGGGAATTTATTGAGCCAAAATGAGAACTTCCATGCCGCTTTTCATGAATTTCATGACTTGGATGGACACTTGTTCTTCCTAACCTTGCATGGTTCATTTCAACCTCTCTTCTCATGCACAAGTAAATCATTTTTTCTACTTTACAAGTGTATTTTTGACCTTTGGACTTCTCTCTTCTCCTCCCTCTCTCAATTTCTTTAATAACTAGTCATTTTGGCTATTGTAACTTATACTCCACCTGAGTATGGTGAAGTCATGCTCATTTGCATACCATTTGATCAATAAGACTACTAATTTTTATCTTTTATATAACTATTCATAGTGTGTTTATTTAAATTATTGATTATTCTTAGTGATTAATTAATTTTTCCTTAGCATTATTGTTTCATTCTCTCACCTAATTGTAGTTAGAAAGCTTCTTATTATAGGGCATGTGAAGTGTTATAGGAAGTATCAAGGTTGATTGAGTTAGTATATTTATTAGTGTCATTTAAGGCCTCTTATCTATTCCTCCTATCCTAAAAATTCATCCATAATCTCAAAATGTAATATTGATGTGAGAATATGTAAATTAGAGAAGTGTATGTTTGGTTAGTCTATCGGTTTCATGTGTAACATGTAGTTGGTTGGTAGTCATCAATAATTTTGGTGTATCACCTCTCTTAGGATAGTTTGCTTTTAGTTTTCTCTCACCCTTTTCCCTCAAAACATTTAGGTAAGTAGTCATCCAAAGTGGTAGATCAAGGGAGATAGACCTATCTAGAGATTCACCTCATTTTGAGGCTCACCCATAGTCTACAGGTGTTTCAATTATACCAATTGGATAAGGAGAGATAATAAATCTCCTCAAATGGTGAAAATCCAAGTGATAATAGTTTTTGGCATCCTCGATGGGACTCTTAGTCCAAGAAGTTGAAATATTTTGGTGTTTTCTTTCAACAATCAGCATTTGAAGGCATATATCTAAGCAACAATGGAGACTCTAAAGTTACATAAGTTGGTTAAGTAGAATAGGTATTACTTTTGAATATTTTTGATAACCATGGCTAAATTTGGTGTTGAGTATTGTTTTACAAAAGTTGGTGAGGTTTATCAAGCTTATGGTAATCCCTATCATCCTTGTTATGATTCTTACCAGATAAAATATGAACATTATCAACCTTCTCATGAGTTTTATCATACCTACAATCAGCCTCCTCAATATCTTAATTCTCCTAGTCAACCTAGTCACTTCTCAACTTAGTCCATTGGAACCTTCAAGAAAACTCTTTTGGGATATAATAAGTACATGTTATATATTGACACACAAAGGGGATATGGTCTAGATATTCCTATCCATATTATTCATAATGTGAGAGATGCCTTAGAGCAGCTCAGAAGAGAGTGGGAACCTATTGAGAGAGTAAATTGGCAAAGTCTCACAAGTGAGATGTTAGATGTGAGTGGCTTGGTTTCTTCCTTAGAGGATAGGCTAAGAACTCATGAAAGGAAACATCACCAAACCTATCATCCTTCATATCCAATTCCAAAAGATTGATATCAGTCCTACTTGACCCCTGTTCATGATCTGAATTAAACTTATAAAACCCATATTTTTCCCAATCAGGTAGAAGAGAGAGTTGGGAAGATAAACCTTGTTTTTAAAGAAAATTTTGATAGGTAGATTGAGTTGGATAATATGAAAATGAATGATTCCATATTAAAAAAAAATAAGTGGAATTTAAACCCTCATTTCCCTCTCCAATTTCAGCCCCACTTCAAGAATAAACCTCTATATATGAGATTCTATGTTGGAGACAAGGTGGAAAATCCAAGCCTAAAGAGATTCCAAGTTTCATCACTACCTCAAGAAAATAATCCTAACCTTGACATCCTAAGTTGGAGTAATGTAGTGGAATCATGGGGAAATAAAGAGGAAGAAAGCCTAGATAAAGAGTGTGAAGTTGAAAAAAAACTCGATCCTATGTAAGCTTCTGCCACCCTTCCTCAAAAGACTCCTTGTCTTCCATGTCATCCCTATTATACTTATTATCCTCATGATGATGAATATAAACTTCAAGAGAGACTTTCCCAAGAGAACCTACCAAGTAAATTTAAGAGTTAGAATCAAAGATGAAATTGCTAAGTCAAGGTGTGATGGAAGGTTTAAACCTAAAAGAAGATCCTATGCCTAAATACACCCCATATAACCTCCCTAAAAATAATGATCAAGTTGGATTATATTTTAATGAAGTGATTTTAAATTGGAATGAAGATCACCAAGCTATTTTAGCGCAATATTTTCCTACCCTTCCTCAAGAAATCCCAAAAGAATCCCCTACAATGCATTCTCAATCTGATTTTGAATATTATGTTCCACCTCCACCAACTATTTCATCTTGTCCTCACCCCATCACCCTTTTACTTGATGAACCTATAGTGTGGGAATGTAAAGAGGAGAATTTGGTTGAGGAAAATTCATAACTCTTACCTGAAGCAAATGCAACTCCTTGGAAGCCTCATTGGGCTAAGTCACCTGATTTCAATATGCCTAGCCTTGGCATCACCAAAAAGGATAAGCAAATTGAAGGTTTGCCACCCTTGAAAATCAAAATCAGATTATGATAGCTCAGATACAACTTGAGAGCCATAAAAATGTCTTAAATGTTGAGGAAGAGGTGAGTCCTAGTGTTGAGTCCTCTTTTATGGTGGATAATAAAGAATGCCTTCCTTATGTCAGAGAAAAAGTCTTGGATGAATTCCTTTTGGATTTTAAAGAAGAGGATGAAGGAGATTATATTGTTGTTACCCTTCATGATGTTTATCAAAAATAATATGAGGAGTTGTGGCAGCAATTTGAAAACATTTGTAATGAGTTTGACTATCTCAAGGGGTCTACATCTTCTTTTGAGTTGATTACAAGTGATGGTAATCAAGATGACATTGTCCAAAATGTCATAAATGAGTAAGATAAAAGTTCACATCAGCCTTTGGAGGTTTAGGCAAATTCATATTTGCCTCAATATTCTAATGAACAAGAAACTATTCCTCTAGAATCCATACCTACAAAGAAGATGCATGTTGATCATGAGGTGAAGAATGGACAGTAATATGAGGTATGTGTACAAGGCCAAGAGGAATAATTTTACATTAGAGACCTATTTTAAGACGGTCTAATTGAGAGCATAGAAATTTAAGTGCCAATAAGTAGGCTTGATCTATCAAGTGTTCAATCCAAAGAGTAAAATGCTTGGTACCATGATTCATCTCATGTAGAAGGAGATGAAAAAAACTTTCCTTTTGACCCTAGAAAGGGAGGTATGCTTAATTGTAAGTTTTATATAGTTTTTTTCTTTATATTTTCTTAAGTTATTTGAGGACATGTGTGTGTGTGTGTGTGTGTGTGTGTGTGTGTGTGTGTGTGTGTGTGTGTGTGTGTGTGTGTGTGTGTGTGTGTGTGTGTGTGTGTGTGTGTGTGTGTGTGTGTGTGTGTGTGTGTGTGTGTGTGTGTGTGTGTGTTGTTAGTTTGTTTTTCTTTTTATGTGTCCTTTATTTTTTGTGGTTGAGGGAGTCAAGTGGTCTTGTCTTGATCAAAGCATGGTTATCAAGTGATCAAAGTCATATTTTTATGTTTCAAATGTTAGATGACTCCTTAATACCAATGGAATAATAAGGCTAGTTTAATTAGCATAGCAGGCATGCTACCCCTATGAGTCACTAATTTGTTGACTAAATTTGACCCTGCAAGTCAAATTAAGACCCCTATAGGTAAAAATTTGATTTTCAGGTGTTTTATGGGTCTAATATATATGTATTAATGTGTATTATATGACATTTATTGTTATTTCATGTTATATTAGCCTTGGTCATTAATCATTTTTGTCCTTATTTCTTTTTGAGTCATTTTGAGGGTCAAAATGAACATTAAATGAGTTTTAAAACCTCATTGGGAAGTGTGAAGGTGTAAAAATGGTGATTTTATGTTCCATGTGGCCTATTATACCTTAAATAAAATATTCATAATTGAAAGTGATAGGTTATTTAGAAAAAAGAGCAATTTTCTTGGGAAAAGAGAAGAGTTTGGCACTTATACGGCCCATGGGGGAAGGTGACACATGGGAGAAGGTGATGGATTGTCTCTTAATATTCCTAAAACTCATATAATTTCTTCAAATACTTTAAAAATTCTAAAAAAGGTCCAAACTCATTCTACTCCTTTCTTTCCCTTCTAGACATGCAAAAGTGATCAATAGGTACATGCTTCATACAATCAATAGAAGAGGTTATAGGTCAAACACCTTTGAGAAGTGGTATTAAACTTAGATAAATTAATTTCCATAATATTATTTTCAAGATTAGTTAACCATTATTTATGAACCATCATTTACAAGCTGATTGTGTTTTTATGCTTGTCAATCTGTGCATCCTATAGGTTTTTCTCTATTTTGGAAAGGTTTGTACAAAATAGTTGGTGATGTTTTCTCTAGAGATTTTCTATACCTCATCAAATTTTCTTCATACTTTTTTTCATGTTTGATGTTGTTTTGACTGGCAAGTTGTCTCATGTTATAGGAAGGTGTCACCATTTTGAAGCTTCAATCAAGTTCTTCCTTTTTTTAGAATGATGGTCTTCCATTGAGGTCTCATATGAATGTAATATTGTATCCCATAGGTCTCAAGGCCATGTTATCACCCATTTTCATGTTTGGTTTCATAACTCCATGTTTTGATCAACCATTCATCCCATGGTCATACTTAGTCACCTCTTCACTCGGTTTCACATTAAGCCATGTTGAATCACGTGTGTGGAACCTATATGGTATCTTCATGGAGGTGTATTCAATGTCTCAATTCATTTAAAATTTATTTATAATTAGGAACAAATAAGTTATAATCTTAAAATAGTTTATAAATGGACTGTGATAGTCAATGTATCATGCATGCACAAGAAGGTCATTGAATGTACAAGTATCTCAGATGTTGTCATGATGGAATGGGAGATCTGACAAGTGTTTATAAACTTTTGGAGTGGAAATAATGTGTTTTTTCACTTGGTTAAGGTCTAGAGTGAAACCCAAGTATATAATTCTTGTTTACTACCTATATCACTATCCACTACCTAAATTCACAGTCTCCTACCACTAAAATGCACATATAGGTGCCTCAATGGAAACCATATATGTTGAAAGAAGTATTTTTATATGAGATGAACTTTTTACAATGGTAAAAGTATTTTTTTAATTCTTTGAAAAGGTCCAAATACCATTTAATGTCACAAGATCATACTTATTGCTTGAATGTGACTCATTGCCTATATGTTATAATACCCACCTATAGGTGGCACTACAAAAATTTGATGGTTCCTATTTGGAGAATTTGAAACATGATAAGGTTGCCTTTAATGTACTATCATTTGATAAAACTCATGGAATACATGTTTTAACCATAAAATGGGTAGGAAGATATGTAAGCTCTCTTTAGGCACAATATGACTGAGTTCAAGGAGATTTTCCCCAAAAGGTGAAAACAGAGGTCCAGTGGCATTTTGTGAATAGAATATAACATGGTTATAAATAGTATTGATGAATCATAATGACCAAATATTACATACCCTAAAATTTAAAATAAATATTCAAACTTTTGAGGGCATGTGACTAAGAGAGAATGACTTTTGAAGGCCTCAAAGTTGTACTTTTATGCACTAAATTTAGGCAGTGATCACCTAGAGGTCTGGGTTATAAGAAACATCTTCATCTAAAAGTTGAAAATATAATCATGCCAACATATGAGAGTGGTTCCAAATTTTAAATTGATATATATGATCTAAAATATCATCATAAGGAGATGATATAGTGCGTTTTAGCTCCCATACCCACCTATATGTACATGCCTATTGAAAACATTTACCTATAGTTAGGTACAATTTATTGCATCATTAATGAAAAGGGTTTGGACATGAAGATACTAACCATTTTCATGAAATATTTCTATCAAAGGATTCTCAAGGGAAATATATCATAATTTTATAAATGAAATGTGTACTAGCATGCCTTTTTTCTCCAAAAGAAGTCAACTACTATAGATTGTCTTGGGCAGTGAGCAGGATGATTATTTTAAATATTGATATAGATTGAATATGAAATATATATACCCAAAAAAATTCCAAATTACCATAAATAAATTTTATGGGACCCAAAATAATATTTCTCAAGCTTTAGCATATAAGATTATCTACTGATATCATTCCAAAACAGAGACATAGTTAGGCAATTATACACAGTCTTGTGATTTCAAGTGTATCGAGGGGAATATGTGGAGTTTTGGATGGATTTTTGAAGGTTATAACACATAATAATATCCATATTATCCTATTAACACCCTAATAGTGGATATATATTAGGGATAAAGTTATAATGATGCATAATATAGTCCACTTGGGAGAGGCCTACAAATAGTTTTTCTCTACATAGGTATGTCTTGGTTTTCAAATATTTTGAAGGGAAAAATGAAAATATCAAAGGATAATTTTTTTTTAAATTATCTTGATGGATTTTATAGGCCCATAATTTTTTTTAATCTATACAAATAGGGGAAGCACCCTCTATTTTATTTCAGATAGAGGGCACTCCCCTTAAGTCAAATTGGCAGGTTTTGTGGGGAAAAGTGACAAAAGGGTAGACCAGGAGTTTTTTGAAAATTTAAATTAGGTGTATTAAGTTTTTTATAATATATAATATCATGATATACTAATTTTACAAGGGAGAAACTAAACAGGGTGCTCAAAAACCCCAAGGTTGTAGTCAAGTCCATTGGGCAGCGTTTTGACCTAAAGCCAAATGGGAAGTCACTAATATTTATAACCTTGGATATGAATTATAATACATTTGGAAATTATTTTTAGATAATTTAAGACATGTTAAAGCTATTTATATGAAAAGGAAATCATGAAAAGGCCATTTTTGGGCTTTAAGACAACTCAAGCTTGTAGGAACCTAGAGAAGAGCTCAATATAGTAACTTTAAGTGCTCACATATCCTCTGAGGAGATGCATAAATGGAAATGGAATTTATGGAGGTTAATAAGGTCATTTAAAATCATTCTTTTGAAAAAAAAAATCAACTTCAACATCCCATTTTTATAAATAATGCTTAAGAGGGTAAAATAGGCTAAAACCCTTCTTAAACCCTTGGAAAGACCTAGTTGGGAAGATGAAGCTAGAGATGCATCCAAATAGACCAATTCTACCATGAAAGTGATTTAAACTTGTATATAACTCACTCAGGCTCCTCTCCATCTTGTTGGAATGTATAGAATCTATATAGACAAGGTATAAATAAGGTTTTTTTTTTACTATTTTATGCATTCTGCAAGTTCTAAGAATATTCAATAGATGAAAAAAAAATTGGGGGGAAGATTAGGAATCAATATAAGACCATATGTCCATTTCATGAATTTTAAAAAATCCTATGTTTTCAAACAATAGCTCTCATCTTAGCCAATCAAAACTGGCATAGTGAACATGATAGTGGAGAGGGTGAAAACTTGAAGTGTGAGTCTTTTTACGGTGTGCCTAATGAATCTAAGGATATGGAGGGTATTTAAAAGTTTTATCCACTCCATCCCATGTATTTTCTTTTAAATTTAAATCCAATTTTGATGCCAAGTGTGAAGGATGACTTAAAGAGGATTTTCTTTGAGTGGAGGTAGTAATAGCTCATTTCCATATGTTTTCTAGTAGTAATTGAAACCAATACATGCAGAGGAATGTATAAAATACTTTAAATTCATTCAAATCATGAAACCTATCCATAATAATTTTTGGTACATTTAAATAGAGGTGAATCATGAAGGTAATTTTATGAGCTAGAAAGAGAACTTCCATGCCACTTTTCATGAATTTCATGACTTGGATGGACACTTGTTCTTCCTAACCTTGCATGGTTCATTTAACCCTCTCTTCTCATGCACAAGTAACTCATTTTTTATACTTGACAAGCATATTTGTGACCTTTGGACTTCTCTCTTCTCCTCCCTCTCTCAAGTTCTTTAAGAACTAGTCATTTTGGCTATTGTAACTTATACTCCACCTGAGTATGGTGAAGTCATGCTCATTTGCATACCATTTGATCAATAAGACTAATAATTTTTATCTTTTATATAACTATTCATAGTGTGTCTATTTGGATTATTGATTATGCTTAGTGATGACTTGTTGTCTCCTTAGCATTATTGTTTCATTCTCTCACCTATTTGTAGTTAGAAAGCTTCTTATTATAGGGCATATGAAGTGTTATAGGAAGTGTCAAGGTTGATTGAGTTAGTATATTTATTAGTGTCATTTAAGGTGTCTTATTTGTTCCTCCTATCCTAAAAATTCATCCATAACCTCACAATATATTATTGATGTGAGAATATGTAAATTGGAGAAGTGTATGTCTGGTTAGTCTATCAGTTTCATGTGTAACATGTATTTGGTTGGTAGTCATCAATAATTTTGGTGCATCACCTCTCTTAGGATAGTTTGCTTTTAGTTCTCTCTCACCCTTTTCCCTCAAAACATTTAGGTAAGTAGTGATCCAAAGTGGTAGATCAAGGGAGATAGACCTATCTAGGTATTCACCTCATTTTGAGGCTCACCCATAGTCTAGAAGTGTTTCAATTATGCTAATTGGATAAGGAGAGATAATAAATCTCCTCAAAGGGTGAAAATCCAAGTGATAACAGTTTTTGGCATGCTCGGTGGGACTCTTAGTCCAAGAAGTTGAAATATTTTGGTGTTGTCTTTCAACAATCAGCATTTGGAGGCATATATCTAAACAAAAATGGAGATTCTAAAGTTACATAAGCTTGTTAAGTAACATAGGTATTACTTTTGAATATTTTTGATAACCATGGCTAAATTCGGTGTTGAGTATTGTTTTACAAAAGTTGGTTAGGTTTATCAAGCTTATGGTAATTCCTATCATCCTTGTTATGATTCTTACCAGCTCAAATATGAACATTATCAACCTTCTCATGAGTTGTATCATACCTACAATCAACCTCCTCAATATCTTACTTCTCCTAATCAACCTAGTCACTTCTCAACTTAGTCCATTGCAACCTTCAAGAAAACTCTTTTGGGATATAAGAAGTACATGTTATATATTGACACACAAAGGGGATATGGTCTAGATATTCCTATCCATATTATTCATAATGTGAGAGATGCCTTAGAGCAGGTCAGAAGAGAGTGGGAACCTATTGAGAGAGTAAATTGGCAAAGTCTCACAAGTGAGATGTTAGATGTGAGTGGTTTGGTTTCTTCCTTAGAGGATAGGATAGGAATTCATGAAAGGAAACATCACCAAACCTATCATCCTTCATATCCAATTCCAAAAGAATGATATCAGTCCTACTTGACCCCTGTTCATGATCCCAATTAAACTTATAAAACCCATCTTTTTCCCAATCAGGTAGAAGAGAGAGTTGGGAAGATAAACCTTATTTTTAAAGCAAATTTTGATAGGTAGATTGAGTTAGCTAATATTAAAATTCATGATTACATATTAACAAAAAAATAAGTGGAATTTAAACCCTCATTTCCCTCTCCAATTTTAGCCCCACTTCAAGAATAAACCTCTATATATGAGATTCTAGGTTGGAGACAAGGTGGAGAATCCAAGCCTAAAGAGATTTCAAGTCTCTTAAATACTTCATCCACTCCTAAAGTTTCATCACTACCTCAAGAAAAGACTCCTAACCCTGACATCCTAAGTTGGAAGAATGTAGTGGAATCATGGGGAAATAAAGAGGAAGAAAGCCTAGATAAAGAGTGTGAAGTTGAAAAAAACTCGATCCTATGCAAGCTCCTGCCACCCTCCCTCAAAAGACTCCTTGTCTTCCATGTCATCCCTCTTATACTTCTTATCCTCATGATGATGCATATAAACATCAAGAGAGAGTTTTCCAAGATAACCTACCAGGTAAATTGATGAGTTAGAGTCAAAGATGAAATTGCTAAGTCAAGGTGTGATGGAAGGTTTAGACCCAAAAGAAGATCCTATGCCTAAACACACCCCATATAACCTCCCTCAAAAGAGTGATAAAGTTGGATTATATTTTAATGAAGTTATTTTCAAGTGGAAAGAAGATAACCAAGCTATTTTAGCCCAATATTTTCCTACCCTTCCTTAAGAAATCCCAAAATAATCCCCTACAATGCATTCTCAATCTGATTTTGAATCTTATGTTCCACCTCCACCAACTATTAAATCTTGTCCTCACCCCATCACCCTTTGACTTGATGAACATATGGTGTGGAAATGTAAATAGGAGAATTTGGTTGAGGAAAATTCATAACTGTTACTTGAAGCAAATGCAACTCCTTGGAAGCCTCATTAGGCTAAGTCACCTGATTTCAATATGCCTAGTCTTGGCATCACCAAAAAGGAGAAGGAAGTTGAAGGTATCGCAACCATTGAGAGTCAAAATCAGATTATGATAGCTCAGATACAACTTGAGAGCCATAAAAAGTTCCTAAATGTTGAGGAAGAGGTGAGTCCTAGTGTTGAGTCCTCTTTTATGGTGGATAATGAAGAATGCCTTCCTTATGTCAAAGAAGAAGTCTTGGATGAATTCCTTTTGGATTATAAAGAAGAGGATGAAGGAGATTATGTTTTTGTTACCCTTCATGATGTTTATCAAAAATAGTATGAGGAGTTGTGGTATCAATTTGAAAACATTTGTAATGAGTTTGACTATCTCAAGGGGTCTACATCTTCTTTCGAGTTGATTACAAGTGATGGTAAGCAAGATGACATTGTCCAAAATTTCATAGATGAGTAAGATAAAAGTTCACATCAGCCTTTGCAGGTCTAGGAAATTTTATATTTTCCTCAATATTCTAATGAACACGAAACCATTCCTCTAGAATTCATGCCTACGAAGAAGATGCAAGTTGATCATGAGGTGAAGAATGGGAAGCAATATGAGGTATGTGTACAAGGCCAAGAGGAATAATTTTAAATTTCAGACCTATTTCAAGATGGTCTAAATGAGAGCATAGAAATTTAAGTCCCAATAAGTAGGCCTGATCTATTAAGTGTTCAATCCAAAGAGTAAAATGCTTGGTACCATGATTCATCTCATGTAGAAGGAGATGAAAAAAACTTTCCTTTTGACCCTAGAAAGGGAGGAAGGCTTAATTGTTAGTTTAATATAGTTTTTTTATTCCTATTTTCCTAAGTTATTTGAGGACATGTGTGTGTGTCTATGTCTTGTTAGCTAGTTTGTTTTTCTTTTTATGTGTCCTTTATTTTGTGTGGTTGAGGGAGTCAAGTGGTCTTGTCTTGATCAAAGCATGGTTGTCAAGTGATAAAAGTCCTATTTTTATGTTTCAAATGTTAGATGACTCCTTAATACCAATGGAATAATAAGGCTACTAGTTTAATTAGCATAACAGGCATGCTACCCCTATGAGTCACTAATTTGTTGGCCAAATTTGACCCTGCAAGTCAAATTAAGACCCCTATAAGTAAAAATTTGAATTTTAGGTATTCTATGGGTCTAATATATATGTATTAATGTGTATTATATGAAATTTATTGTTATTTCATGTTATATTAGCCTTGGTCATTAATCATTTTTGTCCTTATTTCTTTTTGAGTCATTTTGAGGGTCAAAATGAACATTAAATGAGTTTTAAAACCTCATTGGGAAGTGTGAAGGTTAAAAATTGTTATTTCATGTTCCATGTGGCCTATTATACCTTAAATAAAATATTCATAACTGAAAGTGATAGGTTATTTAGAGGAAAGAGCAATTTTCTTTGGAAAAGAGAAGAGCTTGGCACTTATATGGCCCATGGGGGAAGGTGACACATGGGAAAAGGTGATGGAGTGTCTCTTAATATTACTCACACTCATATAATTTCTTCAAATACTTTAAAAATTCTAAAAAAGGTCCAAACTCATTCTACTCATTTCTTTCCCTTCTAGACATGCAAAAGTGATCAATAGGTACATGCTTGGTACAGTCAATAGAAGAAGTTCTAGGTCAAACACCTTTGGGAAGTGGTATTATACTTAGATAAATTAATTTACATAACAATATTTCCAAGATTAGTTAGCCATTTTTTATGAACCATCCTTTACAAGCTGATTGTGTTTTTATGCTTGTCAATCTGTGAATCCTATAGCTTTTTCTCTATTTTGGAAAGGTTTGTACAAAATAGTTGGTGAGGTTGGCTCTAGAGATTTTTTATACCTCATCAAATTCTCTTCATACTTGTTTTCATGTTTCATGTTGTTTTTACTGGCAAGTTGTCTCATGCTATAGGAAGGTATCACCATTGTGAAGCTTCAATCAAGTTCTTCAATTTTTTAGAATGATGGTCTTCTATTGAGGTCTCATATGAATGTAATATGGTATTCCATAGGTCTCAGGGCCATGCTATCACCCATTTTCATGTTTGGTTTCACAACTCCATGTTTTGATCAACCATTCATCCCATGGTCATACTTTCATGGAGGTGTATTCAATGTCTCAATTCATTTAAAATGTCTTTCAAATTAGGAACAAACAATTTTTAATCTTAAAAGAGTTTATAAATGGACTGTGATAGTCAATGTATTATGCATGTACAAGAAGGTCATTGAATGTACAAGTATCTCAGATGTTGTCATGATGGAATGGGAGATCTGACAAGTGTTTATAAACTTTTGGAGTAGAAATAATGTATTTTTTCACTTGGTTAAGGTCTAGAGTGAAATACAAGTATATAATTCTTGTTTACTACCTATATCACTATCCACTACCTAAATTCACAGTCTCCTACCACTAAAATGCACCTATAGTTGCCTCAATGGAAACCATATATGTTGAAAGAAGTATTTTGATATGAGATGAATTTTTTACAATGGTAAAAGTATTTTTTTAATTTTTGGAAAAGGTCCAAACAGCATTTAATGTCACAAGATCATACTTATTTCTTGAAGGTGACTCATTGCCTGTATGTTATAATACCCACCTATAGGTGGTACTACAAAAATTTGATGGTTCCTATTTGGAGAATTTGAAACATGGTAAGGTTACCTTTAAAGTATTATCATTTGCTAAAACTCATCGAATACATGTTTTAATCATAAAATGGGTAGGAAGAGATGCAAGCTATCTTTAGGCACAATATGACTGAGTTCAAGGAGATTTTCCCCAAAAGGTGAAAACAGAGGTCCAGTGGAATTTTGTGAATAGAATATAACATGGTTATAAATAGTATTGATGAATCCTAATGACCAAAAATTAAATACCCTACAATGTAAAATAAATATTCAAATTTTTGAGGGCATGTGACTAAGAGAGAATGACTTTTGAAGGCCTCAATGTTGTACTTTTATGCACTAAATTTAGGCAGTGATCACTTAGAGGTCTGGGTTATAAGAAACATCTTCATCTAAAAGTTGAAAATATAATCATGCCAACATATGAGAGTGGTTCCAAATTTTCAATTGATATATATGATCTAAAATATCATCATAAGGAGATGATATAGTGTGTTTTAGCTCCCATATCTAGCTATAGGTACATACCTATTGAAAACATTCACCTATAGTTAGGTACAATTTCTTGAATCATTAATGAAAAGGGTTTGGACATGAAGATACTAACCATTTTGATGAAAAATTTCTCTCAAAGGATTCTCAAGGGAAATATATCATAATTTTCAAAAGGAAATGTGTACTAGCAGGCCTTTTTTCTCAAAAAGAAGTCAACTACTATTGATTGTCTTGGGCAGTGAGCAGGATGATTATTTTAAATATTGATATAGATTGAATATGAAACATATATACCCAAAAAAATTCCAAATTACCCTAAATAAATTTTATGGGACCCAAAATAATAGTTCTCAAGCTTTAGCATATAAGATTATCTACTGATATCATTCCAAAATAGAGACATAGTCAGGCAATTATACACAGTCTTGTGATTTCAAGTGTATCGAGGGGAATATGTGGAGTTTTGGATGGATTTTTGAAGGTTATAACACATAATAATATCCATATTATCCTATTAAAACCATAATAGTGGATATATATTAGGGATAAAGTTATAATGATGCATAATATATTCCACTTGGGAGAGGCCTACAAATAGTTTTTTCTATACATAGGTATGTCTTGGTTTCCAAATATTTTGAAAGGAAAAATGATATATCAAAGGATAATTTCTTTACAAATTATCTTGATGGATCTTATAGGCCCATAATTTTTTTTATCTATACAAATAGGGGAAGCACCCTCTATTTTATTTTAGATAGAGGGCACTCCCCTAAAGTCAAATTGGCAGGTTTTGGGGGGAAAAGTGACAAATGGGTAGACCAGGAGTTTTTTGAACATTTAATGAGGGGTATGAAGTTTTATATAAAATATAATATCATGAGATACTAATTTCTCAAGGGAGAAACTAAACAGGGTGCTCAAAAACCCCAAGGTTGTAGTCAAGTCCATTGGGCAGGGTTTTGACCTAAAGCCAAATGGGAAGTCACTAATATTTATAGACTTGGATATGAATTATAATACATTTGGGAATTATTTTTAGATAATTTAAGACATGTTAAGTCTATTTATATGAAAAGGAAAGCATGAAAATGCCACTTTTGGGCTTGAAGACAACTCAGGCTTGTAGGAACCTAGAGAAGAGCTCAATATAGTAGCTTTAAGTGCTCACATATCCTCTGAGGATATGCATGGAAGCCAATGGAATTTATGGAGGTTAATAAGGTCATTTAAAATCATTATTTTTAAAAAAAAATCAACTTCAACATCCCATTTTTATGAATAATGCTTAAGAGGGTAAAATAGGCTATAACCCTTCTTAAACCCTTGGAAACACCCTGTTGGGAAGATGAAGCTAGAGATGCATCCAAATAGATTAATTATACCATGAAAGTGATTTTAAATTGTATATAACTCACTCAAGATCCTCTCCATATTGTTGGAATGTACAAAATCTATATAGACAAGGTATAAATAATGTATTTTTTTACTATTTTATGCATTCAGCAGGTTCTAAGAATATTCAATAGATGCAATAAATTTTTGGGGGAAGATTAGGAATTAATATAACACCATATGTACATTTCATGAATTCTAAAAAATCCTAAGTGTTTAAACAATAGCTCTCATCTCAGCTAATCAAAACTGGCATAGTGACCATGATGGTGGAGAGGGTGAAAACTTGAAGTGGGAGTCTTTTTAAGGTGTGCCTAATGCCTCTATGGATATGGAGGGTATTTAAAAGTTTCATAAACTCCATCCCATGTATTTTATTTTAAATTTTAATCCAATTTTGAGGCCAAGTGTGAAGGGTGACTTAAAGAGGAGTTTCTTTGAGTGCAGGTAGTAATAGCTCATTTCCATATGTTTTCTAGTAGTAATTGAAACCAATACATGCAGAGGAATGTATAAAATCCTTTAACTTTATTCAAATCATCATACCTATCCATAATAAGTTTTGGTATACTTAAATAGAGTTAAATCATGAAGGCAATTTTCTGAGCTAGAATGAGAACTTCCATGCCATTTTCATGAATTTCATGACTTGGATGGACACTTGTTCTTCCTAACCTTGCATGGTTAATTTCACCCTCTCTTATCATGCACAAGTAACTCATTTTTTCTACTTGAAAAGTGTATTTTTGACCTTTAGACTTCTCTCTTCTCCTCCCTCTCTCAAGTTCTTTAAGAACTAGTCATTTTGGCTATTGTAACTTATACTCCACCTGAGTATGGTAAAGTCATGCTCATTTGTATACCATTTGATCAATCAGACTAATAATTTTTATCTTTTATATAACTATTCATAGTGTGTTTATTTGGATTATTTATTATGCTTAATGATGACCTTTTTTTTCCTTAGCATTATTGTTTCATTCTCTCACCTATTTGTAGTTAGAAAGCTTCTTATTATAGGGCATGTGAAGTGTTATAGGAAGTGTCAAGGTTGATTGAGTTAGTATATTTATTAGTGTCATTTAAGGCCTCTTGTTTGTTCCTCCTATCCCAAAAATTCATCCTAAACCTCAAAATGTAATATTGATGTGAGCATCTGTAAATTAGAGAAGTGTATGTTTGGTTAGTCTATCGGTTTCATGTGTAACATGTAGTTGGTTGGTAGTCATCAATAATTTTGGTGTATCACCTCTCTTAGGATAGTTTGCTTTTAGTTTTATCTCACCCATTTCCCTCAAAACATTTAGGTAAGTAGTGATCCAAAGTGGTAGATCAAGGGAAATAGACCTATCTAGAGATTCACCTCATTCTGAGGCTCACCCGTAGTCTAGAGGTGCTTCAATTATGCCAATTGGATAAGGAGAGATAAAAATCTCCTCAAAGGGTGAAAATCCAAGTGATAATAGTTTTTGGCATGCTTGGTGGGACTCTTAGTCTAAGAAGTTGAAAGATTTTGGTGTTGTCTTTCAATCATCAGCATTTGAAGGCATATATCTTAGCAACAATGGAGACTCTAAAGTTACATAAGCTGGTTAAGTAGCCTAGGTATTACTTTTGAAATATTTTTTTATAACCATGACTAAATTTGGTGTTGAGTATTGTTTTACAAAAGTTGGTGAGGTTTATCAAGCTTATGGTAATCCCTATCATCCTTGTTATGATTTTTACTAGCTCAAATATGAACATTATCAACCTTCTCATGATTTTTATCATACCTACAATCAGCCTCTTCAATATATTACTTCTCCTAGTCAACCTAGTCACTTCTCAACTTAGTCCATTGCAACCTTCAAGAAAAATCTTTTGGGATATAAGAAGTACATGTTAGATATTGACACACAAAGGGGATATGGTCTAGATATTCCTATCCATATTATTCATAATGTGAGAGATGTATTAGAGTAGGTCAGAAGAGAGTAGGAACCTATTGAGAAAGTAAATTGGCAAAGTCTCACAAGTGATATGTTAGATGTGAGTGGCTTGGTTTCTTCCTTAGAGGATAGGCTAAGAATTCATGAAAGGAAACATCACCAAACCTATCATCCTTCATATCCAATTCCAAAAGATTGATATCAGTCCTACTTGACCCCTGTTCATGATCCCAATTAAACTTATAAAACCCATCTTTTTCCCAATCAAGTAGAAGAGAGAGTTGGCAAGATAAACCTTGATTTTAAAGCAAATTTTGATAGGTAGATTGAGTTTGATAATATGAAAAAGAATGATTTCACATTAACAAAAAAATAAGTGGAATTTAAACCCTCATTTCCCTCTCCAATTTTCCTTAAGAAATCCAAAAATAATCCCCTACAGTGCATTCTCAATCTGATTTTGAATCTTATGTTCCACCTCCACCAACTATTAAATCTTGTCCTCACCCCATCACCCTTTGACTTGATGAACCTATGGTGTGGGAATGTAAAGAGGAGAATTTGGTTCAGGAAAATTCATAACTGTTACTTGAAGCAAATGTAACTCCTTGGAAGCCTCATTGGGCTAAGTCACCTGATTTCAATATGCCTAGTCTTGGCATCACCAAAAAGGAGAAGGAAATTGAAGGTATTGAAACCCTTGAGAGTCAAAATCAGATTATGATAGCTCAGATACAATGTGAGAGCCATAAAAATGTCCTAAATGTTGATGAAGAGGTGATACCTAGTGTTGAGTCCTCTTTTATGGTGGATAATGAAGAATGCCTTCCTTATGTCAAAGAAGAAGTCTTGGATGAATTCCTTTTGGATTCTAAAGAATAGGATGAAGGATATTATATTGTTTTTACCCTTCATGATGTCTATCAAAAATAATATGAGGAGTTGTGGTAGCAATTTGAAAACATTTGTAATGAGTTTGACTATCTCAAGGGGTCTACATCTTCTTTTGAGTTGATTACAAGTGATGGTAATCAAGACGACATTGTCCAAAATGTCATAAATGAGTAAGATAAAAGTTCACAACAGCCTTTGGAGGTCTAGGCAAGTTTATATTTGCATGAATATTCTAATGAACAAGAAACCATTCCTCTAGAATCCATGCCAACGAAGAAGATGCAAGTTGATCATGAGGTGAAGAATGGGAAGCAATATGAGGTATGTGTACAAGGCCAAGAGGAATAATTTTACATTTCAGACCTATTTTAAGATGGTCTAAATGAGAGCATAGAAATTTAAGTGCCAATAAGTAGGCCTGATCTATCAAGTGTTCAATCCAAAGAGTAAAATGCTTGGTACCATGATTCATCTCATGTAGAAGGAGATGAAAAAAACTTTCCTTTTGACCCTAGAAATGGAGGTATTCTTAATTGTTAGTTTAATATAGTTTTTCTCTTCCTATTTTCCTAAGTTATTTGAGGACATGTGTGTGTGTGTGTCCGTGTCTTGTTAGCTAGTTTGTTTTTCTTTTTATGTGTCCTTTATTTTGTGTGGTTGAGGGAGTCAAGTGGTCTTGTCTTGATCAAAGCATGGTTTTCAAGTGATCAAAGTCCTATTTTTATGTTTCAAATGTTATATGACTCCTTAATACCAATGGAATAATAAGGCTACTAGTTTAATTAGCATAGTAGGCATGCTACCCCTATGAGTCACTAATTTGTTGGCCAAATTTGACCCTGCAAGTCAAATTAAGACCCCTATAAGTAAAAATTTGAATTTTAGGTGTTTCATGGGTCTAATATATATGTATTAATGTGTATTATATGAAATTTATTTATATTTCATGTTATATTAGCCTTGGTCATTAATCATTTTTGTCCTTATTTCTTTTTGAGTCATTTTAAGGGTCAAAATGAACATTAAATGAGTTTTAAAACTTCATTGGGAAGTTTGAAGGTGTAAAAATAGTTATTTCATGTTCCATGTGGCCTATTATACCTTAAATAAAAAATTCATAACTGAAAGTGATAGGTTATTTAGAAGAAAGTGTAATTTTATTGGGAAAAGAGAAGAGTTTGGCACTTATACGGCCCATGGGGGATGGTGACACATGGAATAAGGTGATGGTGTGTCTCTTAATATTCCTAAAACTCATATAACTTCTTCAAATACTTTAAAAATTCTAAAAAAGGTGCAAACTCATTCTACTCAATTCTTTCCCTTCTAGACATGCAAAAGTGATCAATAGGTAATTGCTTGGTACAGTCAATAGAAGAGGTTCTAGGTAAAACACCTTTGGGAAGTGGTATTAAACATAGCTAAATTAATTTCCATAACAATATTTCCAAGATTAGTTAACCATTCTTTATGAACCACCCTTTACAAGCTGATTGTGTTTTTATGCTTGTCAATATGTGCATCCTATAGGTTTTTCTCTATTTTGGAAAGGTTTGTAGAAAAGAGATGGTGAGGTTGGCTCTAGAGATTTTGTATACCTCATAAAATTATTTTCATACTTTTTTTAATGTTTCATGTTGTTTTTACTGGCAAGTTGTCTCATGTTATAGGAAGGTGTCACCATTGTGAAGCTTCAATCAAGTTCTTCCTTTTTTTAGAATGATGGTCTTCCATTGAGGTATCATATGAATGTAATATGGTATCCCATATGTCTCAAGGCCATTATATCACCCATTTTCATGTTTGGTTTCATAGCTCCATGTTTTAATCAACCATTCATCCCATGGTCATACTTAGTCCCCTCTTCACTCAGTTTCACTTTCAGCCATGTTGAATCACATGTGTGGAACCTATATGGTATCTTCATGGAGGTGTATTCAATGTCTCAATTCATTTAAAATGTCTTTAAAATTAGGAACAAACAAGTTTTAATCTTAAAAGAGTTTATAAATGGACTGTGATAGTTAATGTAATATGCTTGTACAAGAAGGTCATTGAATGTACAAGTATCTCAGATGTTGTCATGATGGAATGGGAGATCTGATAGGTGTTTATAAACTTTTGGAGTGGAAATACTGTGTTTTCTCACTTGGTTAAGGTCTAGAGTGAAACCCAATCATATAAATCTTGTTTACTACCTATATCACTATCCACTACCTAAATTCACAGTCTCCTACCACTAAAATGCACCTAAAGGTTCCTCAATGGAAACCATATATGTTGAAAGAAGTATTTTGATAGGAGATGAATTTTTTTTCAATGGTAAAAGTATTTTTTTAATTCTTGGAAAAGTTCCAAACACCATTTAATGTCACAAGATCAAACTTATTGCTTGAATGTGACTCATTGCATGTATGTTAGAATACCCACCTATAGATGGTACTATAAAAATTTGAGGGTTCCTATTTGGAGAATTTGAAACATGGTAAGGTTACCTTTCAAGTATAATCATTTGAGAAAACTCTTCGAATACATGTTTTAATCATAAAATGGGTAGGAAGAGATGTAAGCTATCTTTAGGCACAATATGACTGAGTTTAACGAGATTTTCCCCAAAAGGTGAAAATAGAGGTCCAGTGGCATTTTGTGAATAGAATATAACATGGTTATAAATAGTATTGATGAATCATAATGACCAAAAATTACATACACTACATGGTAAAATAAATATTCAAATTTTGGAGGGCATGTGACTAAGAGAGAATTACTTTTGAAGGCCTTAAGGTTGTACTTTTATGCACTAAATTTAGGTAGTGATCACCTAGAGGTATGGGTTATAAGAAACCTCTTCATCTTAAAGTTGAAAATATAATCATGCCAACATATGAGAGTGGTTCCAAATTTTCAATTGATATATATATGATCTAAAATATCATTATAAGGAGATGATATAGTGTGTTTTAGCTCCCATACCCACCTATAAGTACATGCCTATTGAAAACATTCACCTATAGTTAGGTACAATTTATTGCATCATTAATCAAAAGGATTTGGACATGAAGATACTAACCATTTTTATGAAAATTTTCTCTCAATGTATTTTCAAGGGAAATATATCATAATTTTCAAAAGGAAATGTGTACTAGCAGGCCTTTTTTCTCCAAAAGAAGTCAACTACTATTGATTGTCTTGGGCAGTGAGCAGGATGATTATTTTAAATATTGATATAGCTTGAATATGAAACATATATACCCAAAAAAAATCCAAATTACCCTAAATAAATTTTATGGGACCCAAAATAATAGTTCTCAAGCTTTAGCATATAAGATTATCTACTGATATCATTCCAAAACAGAGACATAGTCAAGCAATTATACACAGTTTTGTGATTTCAAGTGTATCGAGGGGAATATGTGGATTTTTGGATGGAGTTTTGAAGGTTATAACACATAATAATAACCATATTATTCTCTTAACACCCTAATAGTAGATATATATTAGGTATAAAGTTATAATGATGCATAATATAGTCCACTTGGGAGAGGCCTACAAATAGTTTTTTTCTATACATAGGTATGTCTTGGTTTTCAAACATTTTGAAGGGAAAAATGAATAGATCAAAGGATATTTTTTTTTTAAATTATCTTGATGTATTTTATAGGCCCATAATTTTTTTTATCTATACAAATAGGGGAAGCACCCTCTATTTTATTTCAGATAGAGGGCACTCCCCTTAAGTCAAATTGGCAGGTTTTGGGGGGGAAAGTGACAAAAGGGTAGACCAGGAGTTTTTTGAAAATTTAAATGAGGTGTATGAAGTTTTATATAATATATAATATAATGAGATACCAATTTTTCAAGGGAGAAACTAAATAGGGTGCTCAAAAACCCCAAGGTTGTAGTCAAGTCCATTGGGCAAGGTTTTGACCTAAAGTCAAATGAGAAGTCACTAACATTTATAGCCTTGGATATGAATTATAATACATTTTGTAATGATTTTGAGATAATTTTAGACATTTAAAATCTATTTATATGTAAATGAAAGCATGAAAAGGCCACTTTTGGGCTTTAAGACAACTCAGGCTTTTAGGAACCTAGAGAAGAGCTCAATATAGTAACTTTAAGTGCTCACATATCCTCTGAGGATATGCATGGAGGCCAATGTAATTTATGGAGGTTAGTAAGGTCATTTAAAACCATTCTTTTGGAAAAAAAAAAAAATCAACTTCAACATCCCAATTTTATGAATAATTCTTAAGAGGGTAAAATAGGCTAAAACCCTTCTTAAACCCTTGGAAAGACCCAGTTGGGAAGATGAAGCTAGAGATGAATCCAAATTGACCATTCATACCATGAAATTTATTTTACCTTGTATATAACTCACTCAGGCTCCTCTCCATCTTGTTGGAATGTACAGAATCTATATAGACAAGGTATAAATAAGGTTTTTTTTACTATTTTATGCATTCTGCAGGTTCTAAAAATATTCAATAGATGAAATAAATTTTGGGGGGGAGATTAGGAATTAATATAACACCATATTTCCATTTCATGCATTTTGAAAAATCCTAAGTGTTCAAACAATAGCTCTCATCTCAACCAATCAAAACTGGCATAGTGAACATGATAGTGGAGAGGATGAAAACTTGAAGTGGGAGTCTTTCTAAGGTGTGCCTAATGCTTCTAAGGATATGGAGGGTATTTAAAAGTTTCATACACTCGATCCCATGTATTTTAATTTAAAATTTAATCCAATTATGAGGCCAAGTGTGAAGGGTGACTTAAAGAGGAGTTTCTTTGAGTGCAGGTAGTAATAGCTCATTTCCATATGTTTTCTAGTAGTAATTGAAACCAATACATTCAGAGGAATGTATAAAATCCTTTAAATTAATTCAAATAATCATACCTATCCATAATAAGTTTTGGTACATTTAAATAGAGGTGAATCATGAAGGCAATTTTTTGAGCTAGAATGAGAAATTCCATGCCATTTTTCATGAATTTCATGACTTGGATGGGAACTTGTACTTATTGACCTTGCATGGTTCATTTCACCCTCTCTTCTCATGAAAAATTACATGCTTTTATAATCTTTATAAGTGTCATTATAACCTTTTGACTTCTCTCTTCTCCTCCCTCTCTTAGGTTCTATAATAACTAGTCATTTTGGCTATTGTAACTTAAGACCCACCTGAGTATGGTGAAGCCTTGCTCATTTGAATACCATTTGATCAATAAGACTACTAATTTTTATATCTTAAATAAATATTAATAGTGTGTTTATTTATATTATTTATTTTTATTAGTGATGACTTGTTATTTACTTAGTTTTATTATTTCATTCTCTCACCTATTTGTAGTTGGAAAGCTTCTTCTTGTAGGGCATGTGAAGTGTTCTATAATGTGTCAAGGTTTAGTGAATTATTATATTCATTAGTTACATTTAATTCCTTTTCTCTATTCTTCATATCCTAAACATTCATCCATAACATCATAATGTAAAATTGATGTGAGAAGATGCAGATTGGAGAAGTGTATGTTTGGTTAGTCTCTTAGTTTCATGTGTAACGGGCAACTGGTTGGTAATGATCAATCAATTTGTTGTATCACCTCACTTAGGATAGTTTTATTTTAGTTTTATCTCACCCTTTTCCTTCAAAAATTTTAGGTTTAATAGTGATCCAAAGTGGTACATCAAGGGAGCTACGCTTATCTAGAGATTCACATCTCTTAGGCTCACCCATAGTCTAGAGGTGTTTCAATTGTGACACTTGGATGAGGAGATATGAGACATCTCCTCAAAGGGTTAAAATCTAAGTGAAAACACTACCTTCAAATAAACCCCTTCTTTGACTCTTAAAAGACTCAATTGTATATCTTCACTTCTTTGAATAATACTACGAGGGTTTCACCAATTATTTGACTCAAGCTTCTTAGTGCATGAATAACTTCAACTCAAAACTCAAATGATAATAACTCAACCCTTTATAGGCCTATTAGGCCAAACTCTACCTATTAAGGACTTGATACCTAAACCCTTAACCTCAAACCCCTAACCCTAAACACTAAATCTTAAACCCTAAACATTGGAACCTAAATCGTAAACTACAAACCCTAAGCCATAAACCATGAACCATGAACACTAAATAATATACCTAAACCCTAGACCCTAACCTAAACCTTAAACCATTAACCCTAATACATTATCCCTAGACCAAAAACAATAATCCATAAACCCTAAACTATTGGACCTAAACATATAAACTTAAAATATTAAACCCTATACTTTATACCCTATACCCTAAACCCTAAAACCTTAATGTAACCCTTTAACTCCAAACCATAAAATCTAAATCCTAAGACCTAAAACCTAAATTTAAGACCTTAACCCTAAACCCCAAGCCTAAAACCATAAACCATAAGTCATAAACCTTAAACATTAACTCCTAAATGAAAAATTCTAAACCCAAATCAAAAATTGAAAACCCAAAACCATTTACTAAACCTAAATCCCTAAACCCTAAACCTAAAACTA
Organism: Torreya grandis; assembly: GCA_037957365.1. Lineage (NCBI taxonomy): Eukaryota > Viridiplantae > Streptophyta > Pinopsida > Cupressales > Taxaceae > Torreya > Torreya grandis. The sequence goes on from JARHVA010000458.1 coordinate 1,217,235, forward strand.
CAAACCATAAACTATAAACACTAAACCCCAAGTCCTAAACCCTAATCCCTAATACCCAAACACTAAATCCCAAACCCTAAATATTAAACATTAAGTTCTAAACCCAAAACCCTCAACCAAACTACCAAGACTAGAACGTTGAACCTTACACCTTACACCCTAAATCCTAAACCCAAAGTGTGAAATACTAAACCTAAAACCCTAACCCTAACCACCAAACCCTAAAAGCTAAAATATTGATCCTTTGATCCATAAACCATAAATCCAAAACCTTTAATCATAAAATATAAATAATAAGGCCTATAACCTAATCTCTAGGCCATAACACTAAAACTTGAACCCTGAATGCTAGTCCCTATACACTAAACCTTAAGCTATGAATATTGAACCATCAACCATAAACCTTAAACCCTAAATTTATAAATCTTAAACCTTTATCCATAAACCATAATATTGAGTTATCACATATATATAAAATGGAGAGAGGGCATTAGCTAAGCCATATCTTGAAAGGATAGGAGTCATTCTAACCTATATAGAGAAAGGAATGACTAGGGACATTCATTTAAAAGGATTGAAGATGGATTCCTAAATAATTTATGGTTTTTTTAATCAATAGGTATATCAACATGCATAAATGTCTAGCCTATATCATACATATAATAATGATACAGTCATTCATACATTACATCTACCCCATAACTAGTACCACATGTAGGTATGTTGTCACTCATACATGACATATTCTTGTATTCATAATATAGTCACTAATACTAGACACAAATTTAGCTAATCACCCTAGTACACTCCATTTATACCTAAAATATTAACCCCAAACCATAAAAACCATAAACCTTGAATGTTGACCCTAAACCTAAACTCTAAACACCATAAACCTTCAGCACTTAACCCTAATACATTATCCTTAAACCCCAAAACCTAGACCCTAAACATAGAATCTTAAAACTATAAACCATAAAACTTTATATCCTAGACCCTAAGCCCTAAAACCTAATCTTGAAGCCCTTAACCCTAAATTCCAAACAATAATCTTAAAATCATAAATCCTAAACACTAAACCATAAAAATTTAACCCTATAAGTCCTTAATATTAAACACTAAACCTTAAACACCTAAACCATTAACCCCAAACATTAACCACTTAACCCCAAACCCATAACTCTAAAACCTAAACCATTAACCCTAATACCCTAACCTTAAACTCTAAACATTGAAACATAAACCCTAAACCATGAACACTAAATAATACACCTAAACCCTAGACCCTAAGCCATATCTTGAAAGGATAAGGGTATTTTTAACCTATAAAGACAAAGGAATGACTAGGAAAATTCATGTAAAAGGATTGAAGGTGGATTTATGATGAATTCCTAATAATTTATGAAAATTTTAATCAATGGGTCTATCAATATGCATAAATGGATATCCTATAACATTCAACCTATAGCATATATATAATAATGATACATTCATTCAAAATTTACATCTACCCCAACCTAGTACTACATGTAGGTATGTTATCACTCATACATGGCATATTATTGTATTCACTTACAATCACTTATACCAGACATAAATATAGATAATCACTCTAATACACTCCATTTACACCTAAACCATTAACCCTAAAACCCAAACCCCAAACCCTAAACACCATAAACCTTGAACACTTAACCCTAATACATTATCTGTAAACCCAAAACAATAATACCTAAACCCCAAAACCTAGACCCTAAACATCAAACCTTAAAACCTTAAACCCTAGACTTTATATCATAGACCCTAAGCCCTAAAACCTAAACTTTAAGCCCTTAACCCCAAATCTAAAACCATAAGCTTAAAATATTTAATCTTAAAAAATAAACCGTAAAACCTTAACCTTATATGTCTTTAATATTAAACACTAAACCTTAATCACAAAATTAAAAATCATGAACCTTAAACCTTAAACACCAAACCCCAAACCCTAAAACCTAAACCCAAAACCTTGACCCCTAAACTTTTAACAATAAATCCTAATATTGAAACCCTAAGCACTAAAACCTAAATATTGAAAGTTTAAGCCTAAACCATAAACATAGAACCATAAAACCCCAAACCCAAAACCATAGACCCTAAACCCTAAAATTGGATAAACCCTAAATCTTAAAACCTAAATGTTAGAACCCAAATAATCAACTCCAAACACTAAACTATAAACTTTTAACCCTAAACCCTTAAACAAATTTATATTATCTATTGGATTGAAACACACTCTATAAGATGAGAGAGTGACTAGGGATGATGATAGAGTGATTAGGTATGATGGGTGATAATGAGGGAATTGTTAAGGACATTGTAGGATGAGGATGGATGAAGAGGGAGTGATTAGGGATGATTAATGATGATTAGGGTTGATGAGGGAGTGATTAGGGATGATGAGGGGTCTAATGAAAGATGATGAAGGATTTACTAGGGACAATAAGAAATTATGATGGTTAATGTAGGATTTATTAGCGATGACGAGAGATGATGAGAGTGGGACTAGGGATGATGCTCAAGATGATGAGAGAATGACTAGGTATGATTATGATTGAGGAGGTTTGATGAATTTAACTATTTAGGGATGATCAATGATAATGAGGGATGATGAGGGAGTGACTAGGGATGATGAGGGTTGATGAGGGAGTGATTAGCAATAATGAAGGATGATGATATCTAATGAGGGAGTGATGAGGGATAATGAGGGACAATGAGAACTGGTGAGGGAATGAATAGGGATGATAATTGAATATGAGGGTTAACGAGGGAGTGATTAGGGATGATGAGAATCAATAAGGGAGTGTCTTATGTGAATTTGGAGTTCTAAAATATGACTTTATTTGACATGACTTTAGAATAATGCATGATATTGGAATTAAATAATGCATGGATTGAACATCTATTTGACATTTATTTTAGAGTGAATGGTATATTTTTAGAATGAATTTGAATGGTATGTTGATTTATTATATTTTAAATTTAGTCTATTAGGGTGATTAGTTACATTCATGTCAAGTATAAGTTATCATATCATGATTACAGGTAGATGTCATGCATCAATGAATGCATACATATATGTAATAGGTATGTGATAGATGTCATGTATGAGTGATCGTATCATGACTATAGGTATGATACAAGTTACATGATATAGGGAAGTCATTTATGCATATTGATAGACACATTAATTGAAAAAGCCACAAATTATTTAAGAATCCTCCTTCAAGCTCGGCTATTCAATCGGTTAGGGTATACTCAAGTAGGTAAAATAGGTAAGGCATACTCAATTAGGTGAAATATGGGGCATAATCAATGGTATAGATCGATTACATACGTAACATGATTTATAACCTCATTTCTTGTTCTATCTTTTGATCTTGAAATTATAAAAACTAATATTGGCTGAAATGGAATTTGAAAAACTGACTTCTAAATGGTAACTCCTACAGCTCTATAATCAATTTTAGAATATGTTGAGTGGCCCTAATTTATTATATTTAGTAAAATATATTCAAAGTATAAATTTAAATTTAATTTTATATTATATTTTTTAGTCTTATACTTATAAAATGTAATATAAAATTAAATGTAAAATTATACTTAACATTTATTTTGCTAAATATATGCTTGGAAAACATCAAACATGGCAAAAAAAATTGCAATCCAAGCTTATTAACAACAACCTCTAATTACAAACAAACTGTATATATATATATATATATAATGAGAGAAATAATTTTTAATTATTACTTAATTTATACATAAAGTACCTCATTATGGACTATATACATATTTTCAAAAATTACCTTATAAATTTTTGAATATTGATCAAAATTTTATAAATTTTATATCTCAACAATCCACACATTGTCAACTATGCTTTAAAATTTTGATTTTCATGAAGTTAAGGTCATCAATTTGTGTCCATACACTTGCAGTTTCAATTTTCCAGTTGTCTTGACTTGTAAAACTATTTAAAAATTATATATATATAATAATAAAAAATTAATAAAAAATATTTTCAACAATCTTTGACATTTCACCTATCTATATATGAAATTTCATATAAATATTCAATCATTTACTCAAAAAAAGTGTGTTCGTACACATGCACTTTCCTAATCATTTTACAAAAAATGACCAACCTATTGTCATAAATGCATCTATTTCACACACTTATACCATTTGGGTATTGGAAAAAGTTATATATTTAGAAACTACATTCAAAATGCTATAGTTCATATTTTTATCTCATTGTCAAATTCCTTTTTGAAGTGTCTCTAATATTCTCTCCAAGTTCAATTATTATTACTTTCAAGAAAAAGGTGTTGCTATATACTCCGCCCCACCCCCATTTTATCCCCCATTATCCTAAATCTACCCATAGGTGGGATGTTTGGCCGAAGCATTTGGTGTTGGAAGGAGAATATGAGACTTTTATATAGGCCTTTTATAGGTTGACCCAATGATCATGACAAAATGTTTGGTTGAAGGGTGAGGTCCTGAGATGAATAACTTATTTTGAATAAGGGGTGTTGTTGGCTTTCCCATTTTAATGCTATTATATTTTTAGTGATATTTTTGTAACTTGATTTAATGATTTTAATTTTTGATGATGATGAGAGATCAAATTTGATTGGTGGATGTTTGATATCTTTTTCTTTTGGGATAACAAGGAATTTATTTGGATTTATCCTTTTATCTTCTATTTTTGGAGTGGAGTTGTGAGTATCTTTAGAAGATTCATCCTTTGATGGATCCAATGTAACAAGATCAACAAGGTTGGAATGGGTGATATAGATGGTTTCAATTAGTTTAGATTGTTTTGCCTCCAAGGTATCTCCTATGAGGAGGTTTGGTATTTCAAGGGATGAGTCTAGAGACACATTAAATTCTTGTGGTAGAGGTTGGTCATTAATAGTATTTATCATGTGAGTTCCCTTTTATTGGGGATTTTTAGTGTGTGTTTATACAAATTTTGATGAGGAGGGATGATTTTGAAATGGTTGTCTAGATATTTATAAGGAGTGATTCAAGGGAGCATTGGGGTTGTCTAATTGAATTTCCCCTCTATCGATAATATTTTGGACTAGACTTTTGAAGAAGTGACATATATTAATGTCATGACCTATTACATGATAGTAGCCACAAAATTTATTTTCCTTATATTAATTTGGTTTAGGATAGGAATCACTAACAAGCGTAATCGAAGGAAGCTCTATGATAGAGGGCTTCAAAAGCTTATCAAGAATAAAATTATAAGATTCCCCTAAAGGTGTGTACTTTCTAGGGGAAATCACATGGGTGATCTTCAAGGTTGAGTATGGGAAGAGGAATGACTAGACTAGGTAGGTGTTAGTGGAGGGGCAATATTGAAAACTATAGCATTGGTGGTACCCTTTGGCTTGGGGTTGTTGAATTCTTTAAAGGGTTCTAATTTGGCATTTTTATTCCACATTCTGATTTTACCTTGATCAAGGGCTTGAATTTCTAGTTTTCAAGCCATAATGAAGGCTTTGTCAAAAGTTTTAAAGGATTAGATTTGGATCATAGATGATATATGCCTAGTGTAGGACATGGAAAATAATTTAATAAGTTCCAGTTGGGGAATAGAAAAAGGATAATTGATTAATAGTGTTATGACATCATACAATAAAGTCGATAATGGATTCATCTTCAAATTTCTAGATAGAATATAAGTTAGTGATAGTTATTTTACTTGTGATATTTATTAAAAATCTCTCTAAGAAAATCTGAGCTAATTGAATAAAGGAAAATAGAGAGTGTTGGGGAATGGAATTATACCAATGCAAAGCTAGTCCAATTAATGATATTGGAAAAGTTATTAAGAAGAGTGCATCGTCATGGGCTACATGGTAACACACATACCTAAATGCCTTGATGTGTTGTTGTAGGTCTTATTTGTTTTGAAATTTGGTAAATTTTGATAATTTCCACTATGCAGGATATGGTTGGATGGGGACCACTAGGTTTGTAGGCTTGTTGTAAATTTACTCATATGTGAGCATACTTTTTTACCCAGAGGCAAAGGATTCTAAATTTTCCATCCTATTCATAAGGATGTTCATGAGGTTAGGCTGTGTATTTTATTGAGGCATACCCCCTAAGATGTTTTGTTGTGGATGTTGATAGGAGAGGAATGGAGTATAAAATGATTGTGAAAGGGGATAATCAACATAAGTGGTCATGATAAGTTATGATACAACCAGATATTGTGGCACTTATAAGGGTATGTTTTGTTGTGAGGATGAGTGAAGATAAGTGGATCCAAGGATTTACAATGGGACAAGGTATTAAGCAGTGAAGGAGATGTACTACTGTAGAGGCTGACTTAGGGTGACCTATTTTAAAGGTTGGGTTTGAGGATTTGAAGCTATGCCTATTTGGATAGGTGGGAGAGTTGTAGGGATTAACACTACTAAATTTTTAGGTGAAGCAATGGTGGTGGAGTAAGTATAAGTTGAGGTGTAGTAACATTTTGGACTTGGGTAATGGTCAGATAAGGGTTGCCAGATACTAATGGGGGTAGATTGTTTAGGGGTTATGATATGTTTGAATTAGAAACTGTTGGAGGTGGATTGTTGGAAGAGGAAACCAAGGCTATAATAATCACTTTAGGTCCTTCTAGGGGCATGCCAAAAACAAACCCAAAAGATTGAGTTCAAGGGGAGACAAGAATATGTATGGCTCAAGAACTAAGATAATGATTAAGGGCAATTAGATTGCTATCCAATATACTAGTCAATTTTGGGTCTTCCTATGTATTAAATTGGGGAATGCCTTCCCCCATGGATTTAGGAGAGGTAGGAGGACTTGGTGTGTTCTCCATGGATGAGGATGAGGTAGGATATTTGGTTTATTTTAGTGACTGTTGTGGCATTAAAACCATATAACACTAAAAATGAAACAAATAATGAAATGCAAAGACACAATTTTTTTTTGATTATCTCATTTTAGTGAAAGAAAACACACACACTACTAAATGGACTTAAAATATTTTTAATTTTTAAGAAATTAAATTTAGAATGTGGTAGGGAGAAGGGTTAATGAGGGTACTAAGAAATAGTAGTCTAAATATGGTTTTAGTTTTGTTTATGGGAACTTCTATATACACAAAGGTATGTTGAGGCCTGATTCTATTTTAGAAGGAAGTATGTGGCTTGGTATTGGGCCCTACTCCCTCACTTCACACACCACAATGATAAGGGTGTGGAGTGTTTAGTCTTTATACTTACTTTCCAAAAAATTTAAGCTCAACCAATACACCGAGTTAGTTTTCCCCTTGGTGATGAAATCCAAGTAGGTCTACCTTAGGTAAGAAATATTTTTATGCTTATTTTAAGATTAATGTGTGTTTTTTGTGTGTGACTATCACAATGTATTAATCTATCTAAATTAATCTATGTGGATTATCTAAACAAGCAGAGGGATGAATGCAATTATTTTTAAACCTTAAAAAGGAAAGCAAGACTTTTGTATTTTATCTTTTTCAAATGGAAACACTCAGTCAATAAAATGTAAATAATAAATGATTTCATAATGAAAACAACAAGAACAATGAGACCTTAGGCATCCCATTGGGTGTGCCAAAATCTTTTAGTATTTTTTGGTTAAGTTTTCTTAATAAATAAACTTATTAAAAATAGAAATGGTACAAGGTTTTAAAGGGATACATATGATGGAGGTTTCACACCATTGATCTAGCAAATTGGGAACTCTTTTTTGGCTAGGAAGGATTACATGCACATTAGAGACAACTTGGACAAAATTCGATTAATAAGATAAATGAGTGGACTGCTTGATGGTAGATTAGCTCCATGAAGTGGTACACTTCCTTAAGAGGTTGTCAATCCATTATTTTATGAAATCAAGTAGATAAAACTAATAAATAACATATAGATCATACTAAATATATTTGATAAGATAAATGAAAAAAATTAAGATAGATAGATATGAGATAAACAATTTTATAGATGAATAAAATAAATATATATTTGCTAATTTACCACAATTTATATAGGTTTTTTTTTTTAAAAAATGATTCTTGAAAGTGATCAATGTTGATCTATAAAATAGTGGTTGATTTGTAGGATCGTGATTGATTTTTTAAGATCATGTTCAATCTTGTAGAATTATAACAACACCAAAGATATAGACAATGGAAATTATTCATAGAGGTCAGGCCAATTATATAAAGGGAGATAATGTAAATGACCTTAAAATGATGATGCTTAAATGAAATAAGTAGACCCTACAATGATAATACATATATAGGAACCTATCTTGGATACTTTTAATATCCTAAAGATGAGATTGTAAAGCCAATTTGGGATTTGATATCGATTCTACTAGAATATGAGGATAAAAGCTTTAAAGTATAATTTTGGGTAAAAGTAAGATTTACTAAATATTTTTATGTGATGATAGATAATAGAAATAATATGAACTTAAATTAAGATAAATAATAAAATAAACTCAACAGGGTTGTGCTATCATCCTTCAATGGGATTGAGATGGATATTTTGTATTCTAGGATTATTTAAGGTTAACAAGATCTTTTTTATAATGTAGCTTGCCACACAGCATCAACAACATAGGCAATGGAAATTTCATCAACATTTATGGAGTCAAAATCACATCCCCTGTAAAGAGAAACGTGTGGGATTTTATAATCATTGTTGATCCAAAATGCTGATTGTAGGAGGATTGATAATGATTCTACCTATTCACACTACATTCCACTTTGTTGCATTTAATTGTGTGCTTAAGCTATGCAAATAGGTTTCATGTTTATTACATAGGTTTTGATTATGAGGTAGGTTTTTAAAGATACATATTTACATGGTTAAAAGGGATTGTGCTTAGATATTTTAGGATTATGGGTAGTTAAGAGAATTATGATGGTAATTAGTAAAATTAATTACCATGGGTGAATCAGGTAGTAAACAAATAAAATAAACATTCAAGTATACATTGACATTTACATATAGACATTTAATTCCTTATAATTTAATTTATATTTTATGTATATAATTTTAGAATGCTTGGGAGGGGTTTCAAACCTCTAGGAGCTATGATGCAAATTATAGTTTTTGGAGGGTTTTTCCATATTTTAGACTTAACATATTTCAGAGATTCAGGATATCAGACTCAACCATAATGCACATGTCATAAAAGGCTTATGGTGCATAATTTTTTATTTAGAACCATGATTTATTATAAACAATTCATTAGTATTATTGCAATATATAGAATTTGTTACCTTTAAATTTACTTTAATCATACTCAATTTATTACATCCTTCTTGATGTTAGAGTGGACGTGTTCACACTAGCTAGTGGTTTGGGATTTTACCAAACTAATTTTGTTTTAGTTATGTTTGTACTCACTTAGGATTTAAGCTTGATTTATGATTTTATTTTATCTATTGGATTATTTTGTGCATGTACAATATCTATTGTGTACCAACTTAGGCAATTCACACTATTTTAAGTGGATCAGAATAACCAAGCGGTTGTTATGAAACCAACTTATTTGCCTATTTATGAGGAAATCCTATTGCTTCTCTTAACTCATTGGAAGAGATAAATCTATAAATTGTATTATTTTCATAAGCCAATAATGGATAATTTATTTTGCATAATATTTGTCTGATGGTTTTATTATCAATGTAGTAAGAGTATGTAGGAGAGATCTGGGATGAATGAGAAAAATTCTCATTATTGACATGGTATTAGAGTAATCTTCTCATCCATTGCTTAGTGAAAATTTTTAAAACCTTTTGCATGCATTTCACATTGCATTCAAATTTTGCATTAGCATGATAATTCTGAGAGTGTCTGACATGTTGTTGGCCTACCATATAGTTTAAAACATTCAAGGTCTTTGTGTGCAATGGAATTGCTTTATTTTTTATTTGTAGGTTTTGTTAGCCCATATTATATTTCAAATCCTTGCCACCACCCACTAGTTACTTAGCCCAAGCCCATGGTTTATATGTTTTACAGTTTCATTTTCCTTGTCAATTGTTCACAACTCTATGGTCTTCCAAACATTTTTAATTGAAACTACATGGCATTGAGATTAAAAGGCACAAATTCAATATTTATAATGAAATACTTGGCACCATAGTCCTCCTCCCTTCAGATTATTATTATTTTTAGGGATTTGATCTAATTGACATTGATTGGACATTGGAATTGATCATTTTCTTTCAAAGACTACTAATAGTCTCCTTAAGCCCTCTAACATTCAAGTTATAATGTTTTTGCTTTGATAAAATTTTATGTTGATTTGCTAAGTTTTCAAATCCTTCCCACATCATATCTAGACTAGTTACTTCTTTTGGATCTCTCCTTGTCACTCAATAGTTAAATTATTGAGTTCCCACAAGCTCCTCTGAATGGTAATACTAGTCAAATCAGTTTTAAGCATTGAAGATTTATTTTGTGTGATTTGTGTTTACAATTTTCATGGTAATTAATGGAAATTCTCTCATTTTTTATTATCTACCACTTTATGATCAAACACCCAGTTGTCAAAACCATCAATCTCCATCATCAATACACATAGAATTTTACTACCACTTGTTCTAGCTGGTAACTTTTTTTGAGTTATCAAGCTATCCATGCATTAAAACCACCTTATCTATCTCATAGATATAATCTCCCAATGTTCATTCTTTAATAATAATCCTCTCAGTGTATGAAAACACTCAAAATATATTTCAACTTGGTGTTCAAATAGAGACTTGGTATTACAACACAAGCTTGGTAATCAAGTACAACTAACATTCAACTCAAGATTGACCTTTGTTATTTGGGTCTAGTCTCACCACTTTTCATAATTCATTAATACTTGGATTTAAAAATGTGTGTTGTTTTAATGCAAAAATCCAAAAATTTAAACTTTCAAATGCATGTTTTGTTATGTGTGCATTTGAGTTTTGTGAATAGCCGAGGTGGATTCATATACTTTTGCTAAATCACTAAGAGTTTTTGGAGATGGCCTACTCTTTTGTAAAGGGTATTGATTATTAAATTGGTGTAAAACATTTCTATGGTCGATAATAAATTTAAAGGGAATGCATTTTATTTCAAGTGGGACATTATGGAAAGGGTATGTGTTTTAATTTTTTAAAGTGAAGAGTGTTTATATTATTTTTTAATATAAAAACAATTGTAAAGTGGGATAAATTATCAAAGGATGAGAATTATTTTAAAGGGTAAATGTATTTTTGATTATTTACCTTCTATCTTGTTAGTTGAATATGGAGGGTGAGGTTTGGTCTCACAGGCACTGAGAACCCCCCAAAAAAACACTTCATTATTTGGTGTGATTTGCACATAGGATGTATTTTTGATGGAATCCAACATCCCATTTTTTAGAGTGTTTTTTCATTTTTTGTGCCACTTATTGTACTTTCAAGCATATTTTTGGTGGTAACAAATGTCCCTCTTTGGCCATTTTTCATCGTTATTGGTTTTTTTCCATATTCAGCTATGGATTCTCATATGATTGAACCCCTTAGTTCTTCTAATTACACCACCTAGAAAACTAAAATGTAGATGCACTTACAGATGAAGGGATTGTGGAGAGTTGTTATTGATGAATTTACCATATTTATAGATGAGGATAATATTATATGGTTTGCATCCTTGAAAAAGGAGGCACTTTTATTTATTTGCCTTCATGTTTATGTTGACAATTTACAAACTCATATTGAGCATGCCATGTCATCTAAAGGAGATTATGAAATTATTTATTATTTTTTTGATGAGGTCACTTCACCTCCACATGTTCCTCTTTCTTCTCCTTCCTCTCATAGTAAATATTTATCTATTGATAACATTGTTTCTCCACCATCTTCTCCCATTTGTGTGGGTATGATTATTTATGGTGATTTGTATGAGGACTCTTGGGCATCTTCATCTCCTCCTATTAGTTATTTTTACCTTTCTATTATTCGTGAGGACATAGTTTTTGAGGATGAGACACTTATACCACCTCTTCCTATTGTTCATGATGTAGAGTTAATTAATGGTGGTCAGCTGGATGAGGTACCTACACCTTCTCCACCTACTGATGCACATTTTGATATAATGGTTGTTGCTTCTATTTTTGTTTTTGGTATGACTATTGATAGTACCCTACCATGCCCAAAATAACCCATTGATTATATGGCATCTTTCCTAGCACTTCAGGAATAAAATAGGAAATTTGTTATGTAGAATTATCTTCTATGATCCCTAATTCATGGAAAGGGCCTCATATGTTCTCTATAGAAAAAACTCATTGGTATACATCATCGGTCTAATACCCCATCATGTACTGAATCTAGTACTCATCCACTTGATGTACTTTTATAATATGATCTACAAGATTCTGATCAATCCATTATTCATGTTGCTTCTATTATTTCAGATGATATTTCTATGTCTACTATTTTTGCACACTGTACACATCCCATTACAGTTCCACCTACACATATGTATGCTTATTTTGAGCAACATACCACTGGCTTTGTCTCTTGCATGCTTGATTTCATGGTTCACACTACTATACTTGTAGTTGTTGTTAAGAATTTATAGGACATTGCTCACCCTATCTAGCCTATTACGTAGATTACTCAGCATGACATTGGTTATGATGCAGGTGTTTCATCTTCCCTAGGATATTTTTATAGAGATCCATATTTTATTTTCTCTACTCTTCATGACAATAATGAGCTACATATGGGCTCTTTCACACCTTCACTCAGGCCTAAAAAACTTGATATTATAGTGGTCATATATGATCTATCTCACACATATTTATATGTTACCTCATATTCTTCTACTTTGGACTTTGTACCCACACATATGCAGGCATCTTCATCCACCATTTGTGTTCATTTTGGGTGGGTTTCTTATCATTCTTGGGGGCATCAACAGTGTTCTTTAAGAGGACTCTATAGGTGAAGTTCCTCCACCATTTAACTTTTTCAACTACACATTGCTCCTCCTACATTTTTATGCTCCTTGGTTATTTGAGATCTTTGATAGGCAGATATGTTTTTTGGAACCTACATCTCTCATTTCATAGATTTCATCTACTATTGACTACATTGATGACATTTTTGTGTCATTTGGTGATATTGTTGTTGTATGGGACCTTTATTTGTGGTCACACTGAGAGTCATGGAGTCTTTTTCTTCATGTTTGTATGCTCCATGTTGAGCACTTTACTCTTCAATTATTGACTATCTCATCACCACTAGGGAGATATTATTGAAAGATTTATATCTTTACCTTTGATGTTGATAGTCTCTTTCAAATTTATTATGGAGTTTGATCTCCCTTTGAAGAATAGATAGTTTGGTGCAACCCAGTGTCAACATTTCAATGTTATGTAGTGGCATTGGCCCACTCATATAGATATGATTTTTGAGTCACTAAACCCACTTTAGTATTATGCATGAGTGGGGGAGTGTGATGTGTACATACTGCTTCAAGTGTTTTACTCATTGTTATCCCTTGGCACACCACATTTTATATTAGAGATAGTTGATTGAGTGCATATTTTGTTTGATGGGTTTCATTCCATTGAGTGTACCTACTATAGGTTTGTGTTGAGATTTTGAGTTATGCTTCTTGGGATGCCTTGTATCATGTGTTCTCTTCTTCACTCTCATTATCATTCTAGGTTTTTGGGTACCTTGCGGTGATACATTTCATCAATGGTGACTTTTTTCCCCTAGTTTATGATTAGTTTTTTATAGAGTGAGCCTCGTACAAAGTACCAGTTCCTATTTGACTTGGTGGTTATAGTGACTTGACATCCATGTATTATAGCAAGATGGATTGGTTACCATAGAGACACTTTGTATTTCACTGTGATTTTTACATGGGTACTTGATTAGACCTAGTTGTCGGGACCCATCAGTCTCTTTTCTTTTTCCTTTCTCACTCCCTATTCTACACTTAAGGGAGGGTGTTGGAGTGGACATGTTCACACTGGCTAGTGACTTGGGATTTTATCAAACCAATTTTGTTTTTATCCACGTTCGTACTCACTTAGAAGTTAAGTTTGATTTAAGAATTTGTTTTATCTATTAGATTATTGTGTGCATGTACAATATTTATTATACACTAACTTAGGTAATCCTTACTATTTTTAGTGGATCACAACAACCAAGTGGTTATTGTGAAACCAACTTATTTGCCTATTTATTAGGCACTCTTATTGATTCTCCTAACCTGGTGGAAGAGAGAAAGCTACAGATTGTATTATTTTCATGAGGCGATAATGGAGAATTGCTTATGCATAATATTTTTCTGATGGCTTTGCTATTGCTATAGTAATGGTATGAAGTAGAGATCTAAGATGAATAAGAATCATCCTCATTATTGAAACTTGAGAGGTATATATATTATATACTTACAATTTAAACTCATCTTCATACCTTAAAAACATTTTACAAAATACTTTCACACACAATCCTTGACCATTAACTATAATAAATATTTTTAAAAAGATTGTTACCAAATATAATCAAAGCCCTTATTTCCTTGTTTAAATTATAATAAATATTTTCAAAAAATAATTACTAAATATAATCATATCCTTTGTTTTCTTGTTTGATTTAAATTTAATTTGATTGAATATGATTTAATGTTCCTTTGTGAAGTCCTTTAAGCAAAAATTTATTTTGTAGTGTATGTTTTTGTTTGATTTAAATTTAATTTGGTTAAACATGTTTTAATGATTCTTTCTATGGTTCTCTAGCGGAAAAAAAAAAAAAAATGAGTGTTTTTTTTCGTTTAAATTGATTGAACATGTTTTAATGTTCTTTGTGTAGTTCTTAAGGGAAAAAAAAAAAATTGAATGTGTTTTCTTGTTTGATTTATATTTAATTCTATTGAACATGTTTTAATATTCCTGTGTGATCTTTGAGCAAAAGAAAATATTTTTGAGTAGTGATATTAATTTTAGAATGAAAACTTCGATTCATGAGGTTAGACCAATACAATATAATGAGCTCCTTAATCGACGGCCTTTCTAAGTTGCAGATTTAGTTTCTTCATGCTTCAAATCTAAGGTGAAGAAATCTCTATCAGGTAGACGGTTTGATTCGTGTTCAATTTGATGTGTAGAGTTTCCTTTATTTGTCCATACTAATACCATGGTATAAAAATTAAAAAAATCCTTTAGACTCGTATAGATCATGTTGTTATCTTCTTATGTAATTAAAGAAAATGTTGAAGTGATGCTTTTGTATGATTTTTTTCTATGGTTGAGTTCAGATATTATCCATGAATGATTTACGTTTCGTTTTGTTTGTTTTTGTTTTTTTTTAATTATCATTTCTTTTATGTTGTTCGAATATCCTCTTTAAACTTGATAATATCCTCCCTAAACTTGAGATAGCATGGGACTTTAATTCCAGGTATGGGAGGATAAAATATTTTTAATACACAATTTTTTAATTTTATTTATTTGTTTAAATTTTGATTGATGAGCTTATCATATTAATGTTTTTGAGTTGTTTAATGAATTTAATTTTTAGTTATAATAATTAAAATTTTTAATTTCATAATAATAATTGTAAACTTTCAATTTATTTTTGATAAAACATAAAAATATATTAATTTTAGTTTCAGTTTTTTTTATTGATGTTAAAAATTAAAAGAACTACCACCTATACAAAAACAAAAGTGAGATATAAAAAAACTGGATAGGAGGTGGATTCCACACTTCAACAACAAAAGAGAAAACCCCAAAAGACTATCCAAATCTTAATTGAGGGACAAAGCCTGAACAAAAAGACCCATCAAAATATATTTTACAAAGTAAGCCCAAGTAACTAACTACCACAGCCAACATGTTTCCTTAAAGTACTCCTGATTTTTTATGAGATTTAAGTTTCATATAAAGAAAGTACTTTTATTGGCAGAATTATTTCTATGTGAGAACGTTGTCCAGCCTTTAGAGTCATCTATGACACTGCCAATCTGAGAGGAGTCAATATTCGAGCACAAGCCATCAGGAATAACTACCAAATGAGGGGGACACATTTATTGCAAAGAGAGATATGACACATTCCGAGGAGACCCTAGAGTGGAGTCACAAAAAATAGAGCCCTTTTACCAAAGGGATCAGTCATTTTGAAAGAAGAAGAAATCATTGCGGAGGAGGGCCCATCAAGAGAAGCAATTTGTGAAGCTTTAATATTAATGGTGCCTGAAGAACAACGGGTGAAGCTTTATCGTTAAGCTTAACATAAACGATCAAATGATTACCCTCATCATCTTTCCACCAAGTTGCATATTTCATAGATTTTATTTTACTATTATTTTGGTCACTAGATTTCTTTGGGATGTCATTTGTCGCATGCTCTTGAGCAAAACATTTTCTACATTTAAAATTTATCTTTTCGTAATTTAGAAGTTGAGTTCAAATTACATTACTTTTTAAAAATATGGTATATCTTTTTAGAGATCTATGACAATGCACATGCAGGCAAAGGTAGTCTGCGTACAATCACAAGAGCAAGAGAGAGAATTCCCAATAAAGCTACCAATGGCTTGAAGAGAAGATAAAGGTTTGTTGTTTAATGATATCAATATAATTCGAGAGTTTAAATTAGTGTTTGATATATCTCATATGGTAGCTTAAAAAATATAATTTGTGTTGGTTTTACGATCGTATTTTCAAACATTAGTAGTAATTGTTAGAAAATAATATGTTGTTACTCTTTTAAAAATATATATATAATATAATATAATAATTTAATTCTTGATATAGGAAAAAATTAGATCTAAATATTGAATTGTAATATATTTATACTAATAAATTATATTTCATATATTGGTTATTAAAGTGATTATCGTGCTATTGAGCTGATCCCAACTTTTAAATAAGAATAGAAGTAAATAATATCTTATACTTATTATTTTATAAGATATTATTTAAATTATTTTCAATGATATAAATAAAATTGTTCTATAAAGATTCATGATATTTTTAGAGGGAGATGAAACATTACATCTTATATCCTTTAGTTTTTACTATTATATGGAACAATGCTAAATTAGTTCATGTTTTTTTTATAGTTATTATTAGGAAACTACACACTCTAAAATACAACAACAAAAAAATAATAGAATGTAATGATGGAGATAATCAAATAGGTAAAATATGTAATATGTATGAGACAAAATACATAAATTATATGGTAAAACCTTATCAAATTAAGGAAATATCCACAATGTAAGATATTAAGTTTTATTAATTCTATGATGAACAAATTATATGTGAATGTGTTGCGTAGATTACAAATGAATTCCACAAAGATGAATATGTTTAATTGGCCAAGTACCGTTAAAATTCCTCCTCCTGAAAATAGAGTGAAAGAATGTCATTAGAACTTTCCTTCCTAAAAATAGAATTTAGTGGAATTATTGTTCTTAGAAGTAAGGATTTGACCCCTCAACCCCCATGTGACAATAGTGAGGGGTGTTGCCCTCCATACTCTCTGTCGAGGAGTGGGCTATAAACAATGTCACAAAAAGATCCAAAATTTAACTTTGTTATCACATATCTAATAGTTTCATATTTTCCATATATTTCATTCAGACATTTTTACAAAAAAAATCCATGCCTATTGTCAAATAGTTTAGTAATATATGACTTCAATTTTAGATCCATCATTATGTTAGGCTTGAAAATAATTTTCCAAAAAACATATCCCTAAACTCTAAAATATGCCCAACATAATGTATGTTTCAATATACTTATCCAAAAAACAAGGAGAATATTAAATATGATGGTCAAACTCCCCATGATTATTAAATGCATGTAAAATTTAACCTTGAAATCTCTCTAAAATAGTTACATTAAATTCAAATTTAAAATCTAGTATTAATTGATAATATATGATAGACATTATCCTCCAACATCACTCCATGTTTTCATTGTAAGTTACACCTCTTAATCATCACTTTAATGTTTACTTTACCTTTTACCTTTATGACAATGTCATGTTTGTTCATTTTTCATCCTACCCACTTTCTTCTTGACAATTATAAGAAAAAATTACCTTGGGATAATCAAATGAACAATTTTTTCAATACCATCCATTAATTTTTATGAACTTGTGGATATTACACCCCCACCATGCACCACCTTGTCTCTTTCCCAATATAGGACACCCATTGATGTTAAAAAAATATTATGAATATGTTGCACCTTACATATTTGAACTAAGAGTGCTACATGGATTTTTTCATCTTTTATTTTTTTGAAAGCACTAGAAACTTTAGTGTTTTTTCAAGATTTTCATTTTAATCTTTAATCTTATTAGAAATGAACCCTTGAGATTCCCTTACAACCTTTACAATACCTTTAAAATTTTCATCACTACACTTCATTTTTTTCTTTTTCTAATTTCTTGAACTCTGTTTTTAAAAACAAAAACAACAATAAATGTATGAACTCTTGACATGCTCTATAGCCCTCGCTTCCAATTGAATCAAATGGTTTTATTTTCCAAGAAAATCCAAAAACATAATTAAATAGATGATGTGTAGGCATCAACATTGTCATTGTCAGTCTCTCTTTCCCCGAGGTTATCATGATTTTTTTTATTTACAACATATCCAATTCATAATGATTAATGAAATGAGTTTCATAAGATCATAATTTTTGACATATATTGATTAATGTTTGCACAGGGCCTTCCTGTAGAATAGAAACAATCTGATTTATATAAGATATTATGTTCTCATAGATGACTTAAGTCAACTCGCTCCAATATAAAACATTAATGTATGTTGGAACATCATATGGTTTAACCATTTCATATAGCTTTAACACTATTGTTACATTACACATAATGTTACATTATAAAAGGCCATGCTTTAGGTCAAGCAACTTTCTAAAATCTCTTATTTGATATTTAAAATGTTGAATCAAACATTCAAGATTGAAACTCGTTGATCTCTCAAACAAATCTTCTGAATATGTAAATGTCCCTCTTATAACTCAAAGCAACTTTAAACAATTTCTATTGAAAATGGCCTAATCTTAAATAATATATAAGTTACAAGGCCAAACATTGAAACAAAATTATAATTGATAATAGTAATATTCAATGTCAAAGAATAAATTTTACACTGATTTAAAGAGTGATCTCCTTGCAAAGATTCATATTTTGCCTCTTTCACTCAAACAATTCATAATAATGTAGGGTCATGTGTACTTACACATCAAAAAATAATAAGAACAAAGTCTGCCCTCCATATTGTATTCACCTTTTCCCTCAATTTACATGCACTTATTTCACTTTATTTACATTTGTGTTGCACTCCTTTGTTGCCCCCTCCGGCCACCATGTTCAATGCTACAGTATACATATTTTTCTTGATTGCTTGTGTTTTTATATACATCTTTTTCAGTTGTTATGCACTTATAACAATTTGGTGTGATGTTTTTTAAAATAATCATTATTGATCTTTTGATGAACTTATTCTTTTCTCCAAAATTTCTTACCTTAATATGATTATAATTATAGGATGTGACTTTTTTCACTTCTTTCACTCACTAATATTATACATTATTATAAATGCTAATAAGAAGAAGGAAAAATGAAAACGTCCAACTTCCCTTACGCCTTTGGGGAAACTGCTAGTTATGACTATCCCAGGGAATAGGCCGATTTGTCACATTTGACCTTTTACTGGTTGCTGACCTTAAGTTGATTTTGTACGAGACCCGTTGTCCATGGGGTTGGGGCCTAAGCGATTCTGTGGTAGTTGATGTATAATTATGTTTGCTTTCATG
This sequence comes from Torreya grandis, assembly GCA_037957365.1. Lineage (NCBI taxonomy): Eukaryota > Viridiplantae > Streptophyta > Pinopsida > Cupressales > Taxaceae > Torreya > Torreya grandis. The sequence continues at coordinate 1,237,119 of JARHVA010000458.1, forward strand.
GAGACTAGGCTATGAATTAACTCCAACCTCGAATAACTTGATAATTTTCTATTAGTATATAGAGTAAAATTTAAGTGAAGATTGATTAATGATATTTTATTTTAATAGATGAATTTCATGTTGATTTATTCAAAAGTATGTATCATCATTGAAAATGAATTTACGAAATAGAAAATTTAGCATTTAAAATTTTATGTATGTTATTGAAATAGTAAATATTTTCACAATGTTTGCCCCTCATATCTAAAAAAGGATTGCAAGATTCCTTTTTTTATAGATTGAAAAATTAATTTGTATATCTTTTTTAATAGTATATAACAATGATCACATTATTTTTGTACAAATTTTACGAAGTTCTATGGAATATTAACATTGAATTAATCCTTTTAATGGAGTGGAGGAGTCATGTGGACACTGTAGTGATAATATTGAAATTGAGGCCCAATGGGTAAAGGTAATCAACATCACAAGTAGCATTAGGAATCACTGCATTCTTAGTAGTAGGATGTCAAGGCCCAAACAAAGGTTACATAGATGTTTATGACGTAGCATTTGAACATTAACCTATTTTCTATGAGATGATTATGATTCTCAGTACAAAGATGTAAGGCTCACCTTCCTTTTTTCAAAAGTGGTTATCCCACCTTAAAATCGGAGAGTTCATTGAGTACCATAGATCTTTATGCATCCACCTATATATTTATCTGGGACTTATCCATCAATCTATATATTTTGTGTTTAGTAAAGTATTGCATGACAATTTAGATTATGATTGGACTGCCCTTACAATTACTTTACACTAATTAATTTTGGCATCTAGATATATTCTAACAGAATATGGAAGCAATAAAATATTTTAACGTGAGCTAAACAATGATACTAAAAAATAATGACAAGTTAGTAATCATAAATTTTAAGTGAAGATTAAGTGTCGATTTACATTCTTTGATTCTGCAAAATCCTTCGTAAACACATAAATATAATATTTTTATATATTAATTATTATATAATATATAAAAATATTATATTTTATATATAACAATTATATTAAACATTTGAAAATAAATTATTTTTAATTGAAATTAAATATAAATAATAATTTATAATAATATTCTTGAAGAAAATTAAAATTTTGAAAGTGATTTTAAAAAAAAACTAAAATACCTTTCACTTTCATCAAAAGCAATCTAACGTGAAGATCATAGGGAATATGGCATTTTTGTAACATAATATATTAAATTCTGGAGATCATTTATTTGTTGGTTTTCTAACGGTGATCGGTTTAATTAAAAAGATTTGGTGTGTGTCACCATGAATAATCAACACTTGCCAAGCCTCTAAAATGTTTTTGCACCACCTACACTTTATTGTGAAAGGTGTATACATTTTATGTGGTGTTTGCAGATTTTTTAAACAAGGTGGAGATCAACGGAAATCTGAGAGTTTTGAAACGTTTTTGCATTCAAAGGGATTTTGCTATCTGGATTTCGGTGTTTAGCGAATGATATATCACAATGACATCATTGTTAGAGAGAATGAGTGACAAAAAAGCTCTCCATTTTCATGAACGTATTAAGAAGCAAACGGTTGTTTTCAGGGAGAACGGTGCAGGCAGCAGCAACGCTCTTGTGGTTTTGCACTTTATGTTAATCGTGGCACTACTGTTTTGTATTTTTGTTTATTTCTTAGTCGCTTTGAATCCCAGTTTCTATGCGTCACGACCCTTTGTTTTGCAATTGATGAAAAAATTTAATGTTTGAATCGTCTTGATAGTTACAGATCATGTCGATACCATAAGTTTGAATGTTTTTTCATACCCCTGTTTATTGAAACTTTGATATTTAATATATATTAGATGGTGTATTTGATTTTTTATATTGTGATAACGCTTATAATATTAAATTTTCCTTCACGATTACGAGAATAAATTTTCCTTCGCGATTACCATAAAAATGGTGATGAAGCTGTTTTATTGACTTTTTAATTTTAATGCACTCAATTATGAAAGACGAGAATTTTGTTCTATTTAATTTTGCTCGGTAATTGGTCTTAAACCCATGACTATTGACAAAAACTACTTTTCCAGAGCTTTGAGACTTGACATAAATTTTAAATTGCTGTATCTAATTTTAGTACTATTTTGTTGTTATGTGAATGCAGGTGTAAAACTTAGTTTATGTCACTGATGGGATCCTAATCATGATTTGTGGTGTTGTTATTTACCCAGTCAAGAAATCCTGCTCAGCCACTTACGCAGCAACAACAAATCAAACTGAAAATTACCGTGGGGAATGGTTCATCCAATCTGCTGCTCAGCAGAACATGTAAGCGTTAGTATGGGAGACAACAGCATCTTAATTTTTTTTTGGTCTCTTTGTAAGATGAATCTTGGGACTTCGCCCCTCCGTAATAAGCCTCCGACTTAATTACTTTATTGATACTTATCCGAGCAGGGTAGACGGCATGGTAGCTCGTTTGCTTTGATATTCGCAGCATCTTATTCAGTTAAACACAGCGCACTCAGACTAACGCCAGCCCTGCTGATTTTCAGTACGTCAATAAATGCATCAAATTTATATATTAAATCTGAATTCTGTCAGTAAATGCATCAAAATTATATATTAAATTTGAATATTCAATATTTTATTTTATTAATTGATTAAGTCTTTGGCCCGCTTATCTCTTTCGGTTTTCAATGAAGAAAGGCTCAGTCGGTAGACAATTCAAACTAGCGCATGCAATTTCTGGAGGGTAGCAATCGACTTTTTTAATGGGAGAAATTGATCACTCTATACAAGCCCTGTAAAAGTGTAGTTTTGACATTATCAATAAAACCAGATGCGGTTCCCAAGCTAATCGAAATTAATGCTATTAGGGCACTCATGGCATTTAATAATTTCTCGAGGGATTGGCGATACCTTTACTAATAGGAAACTGTGCAAAATGTCTAAAATTTAATGGCAGAAAGTTATATTCGAATGTTTATTGCTGTTTTGCTTCTCACTCTCTGAATTCGTACACAAGGGTACGATAGTCCTGACTTTTCTAATTACATCTTCTCATTCCATCAATGAGAGTTCTGAATTTTCATTCTCTCTTTTTTTTTTGGTAAAGGTAATTGAGGGATGGTGGATCCCTCATTATGAGATTATAATAAATCTTGACCCTATCTTATTAAAATCATGATATAAGAAGTGGAGCCAGTTCACCTAACCAAACTAAAATTAATCAAAAAAAAAACTTTTATTACTACAAATAACAAAACACACTGATGAATCAAAACTTCACCATTTGGGAGATAAATTTTGTAAACCAAACCATTTAAAAATCCAATCCATACTAGCCCAATAAGTCACTTATCAAACCCTTGGTAGGCCACCATATTCCTTAAGCCCTTCCCTCACCATCTCCATTGTACGAGCAAAGTACCATAGACAAAGATTATGTGAAGAGTCACTCTTTCTTCTTATTCCTCATTATCATTTGATCCTCTCAATCCCTCCAAGTCCCTGAATCTTCATTGAAAAGAGTAAAATCTTCAATTTGGGGAGGGTGGAGGGCACAATCCACATCGACCCCCATAGCCACAGTAATATTCGCCTTTGAATCCACATTGGTCCCCTCAACCTCAGTAGTCTTCACCTTAGAAAGTTGACTCACAAGAACCTTGTGCAGCCTCTAGTAATGTTTCTTTCATTTCGTTCCCAAGCATACCTAGTATATTAGTCGAAAACACTGTAAGATGATTAGGAGGGGCATCCTTCCACCAATAACATACCACCTTTGCTTTGCACTACGACAAGTCACAGCGAAATGGCCACTTTGAAAACCCCTATGACATATGAAGGGTAACCCCTCATAGTCAAGGATTTGATTCCAACAACGATCCTTGAGCTTCAACTCAATTGTAGCTGGAAGGTCATGAGAAAAATTCATGTAAACTAGGGCACATAGAAAGGAGTTGTGAGAAAAATTTGAGGTAGAGGCGTCCACCTCCTACAATTCTCCCAAGGCACCACCAATAGTCAAAAGGCAAACAACAACCTAGAACTGCAACAGAAGGTGCAACAACCAAACCCAAATGTGCCTAGTGGTAAGGGTTTCTAAGAGAGGATTAAACAAAGGGAACATAGGTTTAATAAAAAGAAGATGTTGGTCCCAGTGCTACATCTTAACTTGGAAAACCTTATTTTGGTCATCAAGGTTATAAAAAAATACAATGAAAAAAATCCTCGTGCAGGGGTAAATCTCCAAATTGTCCTCTTTTAATGGTTACCACACATCTAACACCCACTTATGCAAATCAAATATACTTGGTCAAAAATGGTTGAATATGCAAATTATTCTCCTAGCCATGAACCAATCCTCACCTTGAAGCATCTCCTCCAGTGCCTCATCCCCAAATGACACTGACAGCCTAGTCGTTGCATCTCCCAAAGGTTTCACTTTTAGTTTTTTGCCTTCTTTAACTGAGATACCACTGCAACGAAATATCTAGCCCCTTTCTCAACCTCCATAGCATTTCTCAAACATGTCGAACTAGCAATGCCTAGTCGTCATTTGTTGCCTCCTTTGTTATCGTCACTCTTGTCAAACCTCCCACCACCAACCACTATTCACCCTCTAAATACTTGGGTGCTATCCTACTTGAGTCTATTTCCACCATTGAGATGGATCTTTGAAGCCTTTGTTAAGAATGTTATGGCCGCCACGCTCCCCTACAAAACACTAACATTGCTCTCGACAACTTTTTTTACTGGGGTCAAATGGAACCCTGCCATCGCTAACATAGGTTTTGAACCAATCATGGTCTCTTTAATCACATTCTATAATGTTTAAATTATACTTTTAAAATAGCTTATTATCCTACCAAAGGTAGGTATATAGGCATTGCTAGGTACTCTTATTAAATTATGGGGTACAAATTGTATATTAGCATTGATATGCTCTAAGTTTGGGTTATAGTTATTGGATAATAATATTTTATATATAAATGATATTTTTAATTTATGAATGATTTCTTATTTTAAATTGTTTTTATTTGACTGATTTTTTTATTAATTATATATAATTTTTTTGCTCAGCGTATACGAACATAATATGTAGAAATTTATTTCAAAATCAAAACCCTGATTTGAATAAATTCAAATTTTAAAAAATGTCTAACATTTCATTAATAGACTCCATTACTTTTTCTCATACAAACTTTTATAAATATCAAATTGATTTAAAATATATATATATATATATATATATATATATATATATATATATATATAATTTTAATAAAAAATTATAATGAGATAGAAAATTTATAATGGTGTGTTTTCTTTAATATTCTCTATTGTTACAATTTGACTTTTCGTAATGAAAATTACGAAGAAATTTTTTTGTCTCCATGTTTTTTTTGGGTGCAGTTAGTGGTCTTTTGACCATTTCCTAAATAACTCCCGCGTTACCTTCGTTTTCCAATGCGCAAGCTTTTGCATTCAAAAAAATATCTAGATTTATTCACTATTTTCCTCTCGTAAATAACATAACGTAATAAAATTATGTTTCTGATGTGTATTTTATTTTTGTTGGATGACAACAATGTTGAATTTTTACTGTGTCTATGTGAGTAATTTCCACATTTAGAAGGCTAAATTATATTTTTTTCAAAAGTCAAATTCAGCTATTTTTTTCTTAACAAAGTGTATTTAAAAAAATATTTGTTTAAGTGCTCATTTTAAAAATATTTATTAATTTTATAAAAAGGTTTTTTAATAAAAATCATGAATATTCTTAATTAATAAATGGTGGGCTTTGTTTTAATTATATTATGTTTGTATTATATTTGTGCTTATAAAGGATACAAAAATTAAAGATATTTTTTACAAGTTTTCATCCAAGTTCTTAATAGCAAGTTGTTATTGGAAATGTTTATGTGATTATGTTTTAATGGGAATGTTCTTCATAATGTATATGTATTTATTTTATTTTGATAAATATCTTGTAAATACATTTGGTAGGGTTTTCGTCATTAAAAAATGGTTTTTGACATATTTTATTGTATTGATGAGGTTTTGTATTCAAAACATTTGTAATGAGTTTCATTCTCTCTCATTAATGTAAAAACCTATTAATATTTTTTTTGCTATATTTTTTATTTTATTTTATTAGTTGATAATAATGAAAGATTTAATATCAATTGGTGGAGCAATTTCTTCATCTAAAGGTGGGTTCATTGTTCATAAGTGTAATGAGATGAAATGGCAATTTTGATGTTTGTGAATTTAATAAAATTCTTTATATGTGTATCATTTTAAAAAGTATTTTATGTTGTTTCAAGAGGGGCTTTGTAATATATATATATATAGAAAAACTAAATTAATTTCAAAAGTATATTATTTAAAAAAAAATGTTTGTATGGATGTTCAATTTTAAATTTTTTTATATTGTTTCAAAAGGGTCATTGTAAAAAATTTACAAATAATAATATATATTTTTAGTGATAAATAATAAAATTTGTTTTCTAATTGTATTCATTGTGTTGTGTGTTCTTATAAGACATTATTTCTATTATGTTAATTTATGCATCCTCCTATGTCTTACAATAATTAATACACAATTAAATTGTACACCTACCATAACTTATGAATATTTTTTTTATTAATTAAATGTTTTAAACACAATTATATTTAATTGAATGTTTTTAGCATTAATATACACTTGGATATAATTGAAAAAAACAAATCCCATGCAATTCCTTCATACATTTTTTCTATCTTTTATATATATATGTCATTTTACTCTCATTGAAGGTTTATATTTGAAAATTTTTAAGTTCTATGTGCTGTAATCTCTTTTATAAGGTTAATTCATAGTAGTCCAATTCCCCTGATAAGACATTTTATAATGGACTTTCATCCTTTTTGGGGGATAAATAAGAGGTCAGTTTCACATCCAATGAAATAATATCCTATAAAATAAAATGCAATTACCTAAACCAATTATTGTTTGGAACATAGTTCTCACTTCCTATTTTATTTAAATAAAGTTAAGCATATAAGTTTTTCTATGCCGATATTGAGTATCAGGAAAAACACCATAAAAATGACCATTCAAATTCTAAAACAAATTCAAATATAAGCATCTATCATATGAGAAACCTTTTCTAAGCATAATAAATTCTATCTAATCTGTATAGCTAAAACAATAATTGTAGCTCGACAATGGAAGAAACAAAGCATCCTAAAACATTATCACTAAGTTCACAAAAATGATCATGGGCTCACTCCATAGGAGTGCAGCCATGCATAATGTCAATTTTTATTCAAATGATAAAATAGGAAGTTAGATCCACCACCAACCCCTATCGAGTTCCTCTAACTCATCTCAATTACCAAGCTAAACTAATAATTGCCAAGCATTGATTTAATTATAATCAACTAATCAGAGAATTGGGCACATGAAGGAAAAGTTATAGTGCACAATCTAATAAGTGTGAAATTTTATTGATTTTAAATCCCAAAATTCAATCACGAGATATTTTATATTTTTATTTTATAAAATATACTATGCTCAATATTTAACATGGTCACGCACTTGATATTGTTTCAAAAAATTATCACACTATTTTTATTCTCATAAGATTATCTTTTTCAACTTATAGCTTCTATGGTACTGAAATCTTTCAAAATAACACTTTCATCTAGTTTAAAAATTGCATAGGTATTACTATAATTGTCAGGTAAATTTAAGACAACTATATCTTTGAGATCACAATTATATTCTTTTGAAACTCATTTCATTTCACTCTTTTTTAATTTGGCCTTTTACATGGTATTTTTAGCTATGTCAAACTTGTAATTCTTATTTAAATTATATTTTAAAAGATGACATGCATATCATTTTAGGAACTATTTTTTTAATTGATATGGCAAAATACATGTTTTGGAAGGTCATGTAACTTTTTACAATGGATGAAACATTTAAGCTCGAATGAGATGACTCAATCACTAGCCCATATCAAACAAAATAAATAGTGGGCACCTAAACCTTAGCCTACCAAAGAATAAACCCCTGCCAATAGCAAAACAACCAAAAACAAATATTGTTCTACTAAAATTCAGGCACCAAATGCATCTACTAGTGATGACCAACAAAAGACTTGTTGTTGAAACAACCAAACAATGTTCACTCTACTTTCATGAAACATATGCATATCCTCTACGAAGTTTTCTCCATCTTAAAGGAAGGGTCATGATGGAAGGCTTATGGGATGTCAATCTTCCACCTTTTTTCTTTTTTCTAAACATTGGTCCACTCCCCCTTGTCTTCCACCATCTTTTGGTAAAGGGGGATAAATATTTCAACGGATTTAGAGGGCTCAAATTTATCTTTCAAGTACTCTACTAGGCCTGCCCTTAAGGCAATAGTTTTGATCCCTAGTGCCTCCTCACTATAAATAGGTCGTTTAGAGACTACTAGTGCCAAATCTGAAGCCTCCCTCCTAGTAATTAATTTTTTTTCTAGTAAAACATTTGGAGTATTTTCTAAAGATTGTGCCTCGACTTTACTTTCACGTGAATTAGAATTGGGTTTTGGGTCCAAGGGTTCATCCCCTAGGGCTTGTAGTGTCTAGAAATATCCAAATTGCTCCTTCGGGGCATTTTTAGAATAATTAGGACCCCAAACTATCATAATATTAGTAGAATAATTATTCCACTAAGTTGTGGCCTTTCTTTTAATGGGGTTTTTACACTTAGAATTCAAATGTCCAATATTAAAACACCCACGCCACAAAAATGGTAGGCCTTCATAATCTAGTTGTTGGGTCCACACATAATCCTCCACTATTAGATTATGGAGGCTAAAAGAATAGCAAAAATATAAATTCTAACTAGGATTCAAGAAAAAGTGGTATGTAAGAATGAATCAGTGGCATTATCAATTTTGTGGAAGGTACCAAATGAATTCACAATCACCTTAAAACAAGGATCAGTTGAAAATTGGTGGAGAAGTTGAGGTTGTAGACTCAAATGGTTCGGGTGGATTTAGTTAGTGGGTTGAAACTTAGGAACCAATGTTTCATTAATATTTTATGTTGATCATAACTCCATAGCTTTTCTAGGATTGGATCCTTATCTAAGATAAGGTTAAAAACAACAACGAAGAAACCATTTACACTATAGTATAGATCTAACTTACATTTCAAGGGATGTTGCCACTAATTAGAGACCCATATATTCATATCTAGAAGATGTGGCCAGAGGTTGTCAAATTGACAGATTACTTCTCTGCTTGAATGGTAACTTATGTTGTCCCACATAGATTTTAAATATTCAGTGTCCAAGGAAATGGATGGATTTGATGATGATCAGTTGAGGGGATTCATCCTTTGCTTTGGCCTTAAGGAAATGTGAGCTTGATTTGATAGCATACACAAATAATTATAGGAACTATTATTTGTACGTAAGTACTCCAATTTCATTATAGATCACATAAATTAAAATTCAAAAATTATTTATGAGTGATCGTTATAATTTTATAAAAAATATTCCTTGTATTATAATAGTTTATGTTGATAAAATGTGCAAGGTTCCATTTCATATGCATACCATTTTATCTCTATATTCTACCTAGAGGTCAATAATGATTAATCCTACTATGATTCCAATGTGTAACACCTAATTTTGAAGACTAATTTTTTGTTTGTTTGGTCATATCATGATCATAAGATGATATTAGTGAAGATATTATTTTATTCCATGTTCCACCTGACCACCATCACAAAGAGGGTATATGTCCTCAATGGGGTGCTTAAGAATCATTTGGTTTCTCTGTTCACTCACACACACACACACACACACACACACACACACACACACACACACACACACACACACACACAGAGAGAGAGAGAGAGAGAGAGAGAGAGAGAGAGAGAGAGAGAGAGAGAGAGAGAGAGAGAGAGAGAGAGAGAGAGAGAGAGAGACTTAAACATATATTAACCCATAACTTTGTCTAAACAAAGATACCAAAACATATTTACATTCAATCAACTTTTGATTTACTTAACCAATGATATTAAATGAGGAAGGTCCACAAAATGTTACAAGTAATACATACAATTAATATCAAAGTCTAAAATCAGAAAGAGAAATATGAAACAGATCCAATAATATGGTTTTTAATTCAATATAATAATCTTCACAAACGACATGAAACCATAATAGAATGTTCAAAATATGGTAGAATGTCACATTAAAACAAAGTCTCCAAACCTATCATTGTCTGACAAACAATAAATTTCACATGGCGTGTAATCACATTTTTAATTAATAAATAATCTTACATGTAATAGGAGTTTAAAACCCCCTAAAATATTATCATTAGGACTTAACCACCTCTTTGAGCAACCTGACATAAACCTCTTAGATTTATACTAATGTAGTAATGATTCAACTTGAACATGAACTAATGAACCCAAAAACTAACAAGAACAAGAAAATTACTAATAGGCCATGATCTTGAAACAATACTTTGAATTGATTTGTATTTATTAATTCAAATAATTATAAACCCAAACCATAATTAAATAAGCCTCAAATCAGATTTAGACTTGAAATACAAAAATTCTAAAAAAAAAACTAACATCTGAAATAAAACTTTTATTTATAGTAGCTGCTATTTTTAGAAAGTCACGCATGCAAGTGTGTGCAGCTCTAAAAATATTATAAAAACTAAAATTAACTTTTGAAATTAAATTCAACTGAAGTTAACTTTTGGTTTTAAAAATATACAATTTCTAAAAATAGAAAAATCTAAAAAAAAATATTAAACTGAATTTTTAAGCCCCATTTTTTCCACATCATGAACATACTTATGAATATAAGTATTTATTATTATCCTTATTCTAACTACCCAAAAAAATTACAAATGATACAAAACATAATTCAATGAAAAAATAATGTGAAAATAAATAAAGCAATCCAACTAATATCATAAAATCTAAAAATCCATAGAAATTAATTTTCACAAATAAATGATCCACATATCATTTTATAAAGCCAAATCTTCCCCAAAAAATAAAAGGCATAAAATTAAACATAAAAAAAAAGTCCTCAAATCATTTAATAGAGACACGACCTTCAACAAAAGGAAAAATGGATCACTAAAATAGTAATACGAATTACCTTAACATGGAGTTGATTCTCCCTTATTTCTCACAAAGTCTTTTATTTGATTTAACTATGATCCCTTTTATTTATTAAATAACCAAAATCTCCTCATTCCAAGTTTTTAATATATGAAAAATTGATCCTAGCTGAACAAAAGCCATCTTGGGTGATTTAGATATCTCAAGAAGGTGAACTTCTTCCTTTTTTGGACTACATTCCATATATAATTTCTATTTTTCATTCTAATCTGTGTTTTGGTGGCCATTAAATTTTGGAACCCCTTCCTGTCATTTGATCATGTCAAATTTAAATGAGTTATGGTGATCCTCATGCTATTATGAATTGAAGGTTTCTTGTGGCCACTTCCTCCACTATTCCATTTATTTCTTTCAGACTCAATGTGTTTAATTTATCGAATTACTTTTATATTTATTACACACAAAGACTACTTATGTATTAAATACTTGACTACTTATGTATTAAATACTTGGTAGACACTGTGATCTCATTTTATTTTCATTACAATCTTTATTTCATTGGTCAATATTTTTTTATACTAACTGTGTATTATCCACCATGGCTACCATTTGGGTGATGGATCGATCATTTCTGTATTATATGGCCATATTTTGTATTAGTTCAATGCTTATTATTTTTCGACCATGGTTACATCTATGTGGCTTATCATTTAGATGAAAATCACAAATTCACTTTATAATTATGTGACTATTTTCAGAATTTCACATTTATGCCTTCTAGCCACGAAGTATCTTTATATTGACTTTTGGGCATGTGAAGAATAATCCAAATTAAAATATATTGTGTGCATTTGTATTTGGGCTACCCAAACATAAAATTCCAAGTATCCATAAGGTTAAAGTGCCACATAACTCAATTGTGTACACAATGTCTACAATAAATAATCCAATTACTTGTGTACATTACTTATTGTGGTTTTTATTTTTTTGGAAATCTAACTATATTGTGCCCAATTAGGTACCACCCTAATAGACATTATGCAAACCTTTACAACTCATCTCATCATTGATATTTAATAATATTATAATATATCTATAAATTTATACTTTTTGCACATAAACTAGATTTATCATGACACCTTTATGATATGAAGGGATATAACTAAAATCATTGTAATAAATTGATACTTTACCATAACCTAAGTTTCTTTGAGATCCAACATGAGATAATCAAATTTACATGAAAAAAACAATGATCCCAATCATTTTTAATAAATTAATCAATGGGTCCAACCCAATTAATGCTTAGCCATGGGCCTAATAAAAATTAAATGTGTGCAGGTAGAAACAGTCTATTTGTCTTTTAATTTAGTTCCCCAATCAATCAATTGAGTGATTTTTTTAATGGTTTCCCAAATCAAATTATATTTTCACAATTACCTTTAGAGGGCTTAATTATGCCTAATTGATTTCTTAAATAAAACAATTAATTGATTGGTTAAATTGGAAATCAATTAGGGTCAATTGAGCCTCAAATCATGCTATTTTTTTGTTATTATTTTAAAAGAGATTGCTTTTAATTAATGGAGTGCCTTAACAAAAAATTGAGTGACTAGTTGAATGGGGTACTTAGATATGAAAAATATCATCCCAAATCACATTATGTTATCTCAAGTACATTTACGATGGTCATTTTTTCATAATTGAGTGTTCCAATCAATCATTTGAGAGATTATTTTAGTATGGAAATAAATTAATAAAATTGATTCATAATCACATTAGGTTGGCACAATTAAATTTTTTGAGCTAGATTTTACATATTTGGGACTCTTATCCAACCAATCAAGTGATTTTTGAATGTAGCAATCAATTATGGAAATACCATACCCATATGAAATTAGGATGTCTTATTTATGTTTACAATTCTTGATTTTACATAACTAAGTGCCCTAATTAATAAATTGAGTGATTGGTTTAATGGGGCAATCAATTATGCAAAAAGCTCAAAATTACATTGAATTGTAAAATTTTACTTTCTGTGGCTTGAATTTTCATTAGAGTGCACCCAATAAACTAATCCATTTATTATTTGAATTGAAACCTCAATCATGGAAAACCATTCCCTAAATCAGTTTATATTATCACAATTAGGTTTTTAGGGCTTGAATTTCCTAATTGAGTTCCCCATCCAACCAATCAATTAATTGATTGGTTGAGACATTTGGTCAGAGAAAATAGTAGCCTAGATCACATAAATTTATTGTAATTAGGTTTAAATGGATTGATTTTTCACAACTGAGTGTGCATTAGCTAAATAGGGTACTCTATTAGGGAAAACTAGGTCCTAAATCACAATAGGATGTCACAAGTTAGTTTTTAAGGCTTGAATTTCACTAATTGAGTTACCCAATTAGTAAATTTGGTGGTTACATTAATGGCTAACTCAATTATGGAAAATGAAACCCCCAATCACATATTTTTATCATAATTAGGTTTATATGACTCAATTATCCCTAATTAATTTCCCTAATCAACTAATTAATTGATTAATTGAATGGAGAACTCAAATAGGGAAAATCAAGCCCGATAGAACACTATTTTTTCACAAATTTATTTTCCATAATTTCTTACCCCATCCAACCAATTGAGTGATCAGTTGAATATGAAACTCAAGTAGAATTATTTGAGGCCTAAATCAAACTAGGTCATCAAAATTAGGTTTATTGTGCTTTACTTTTTCCAATTGAGTGCCCCAATCAACCAATTAAGTGAATAGTTGAATGGATAAGTCAATTAGGGAAATGTAGGACCCAAATCACATTAGGTTTCATAATTATTTTTACAAGGCTTGATTTTCCATAATTTAGTGCAATAGTCAACCAATCACTAAATTGGCTGAATGGTGAGATCAACTAGGGAATATTGAGGCCTAAATAACATTAGGTTGTCTCAATTATCATTAGAGAATTATTTTCAGTAAATGAGTGATCCAATATATAAATTGATTGATTATTTGAATAAAACACTACCATTAGGTAAAATTAGCAGTAAAACCACATTACATTGTCGTAGTTAGGTTTATAGAAATCAATTTGTCCGAATTATGTATCCCAATGAACTATTCAAGTGATTTATTGAATGAGAACAACATTAAGGATAATTTACACCCAAATTAGAGCTTGTTGTCAAAAATATGTTTACATGGCTCAATTTTCTATAATTGAGTGCTCTAGTTTACCACTACATTGATTGGTTGAATGGTGAAATCAATTATGGAGAATATAACTCCAAATCACATTAGATTATCATGGTTAGGTTTCTAGGGCTTGATTTTCCCTAATTATGGCCCCCATATGACCAATCAAATGATTAGTTAAATGAGGCACTCAATTAGAGAAAATTAGGCCCCAAATCACATTAAGATGTCATACTTACTTTTATAAGGCTTAATTTACACCGTGTTTAACAGAAAATCAACCAATCATTCTAGTTTACCACTACATTGATTGGTTAAATGGTGAAATCAATTATCGAGAATATAACTCCAAATCACATTAGCTTATCATGGTTAGGTTTCTAGGGCTTGATTTTCCCTAATTATGGCCCCCATATGACCAATCAAGTGATTGGTTAAAGAGGCACTCAATTAGAGAAAATTAGGCCCCAAATCACATTAATATGTCATACTTACTTTTATAGGGCTTAATTTACACCGTGTTTAACAGAAAATCAACCAATCAAGAGATTGATTGAATGGGGAATTAAATTAGAGAAAAAAATCCAAAACTAATTTTAAATCAACTTAGTTAGGTTTTTCAGGGCTCAATTTTCCCTTACTGAGTGTTCCAATAAACTAATCATGTGACTAGATAAATGGGGAAACAAATTAGGTAAAATTGAGCCCTAAATCAAATTAGGTTTTCTCAATTAGGTTTATCAATATTGATTTACCTAACTTGATTCATCATGCCACTAATCAAGTGATTGGTTGAAATAGGTATTTAGTTAAGGAAAATTTGGGCCTAAATCACATTAAGCTATCAAAATAAGGTTTATAGTTCTCTATTTTCAGTTATTGAGTTCCCTATTTTCCAATCAACCAACCAAATGATTGGTTGAATAACTCCACAATTTATGGAAAATCATTTCTAAAATAACATTAGGTTGTTGAAATTAAATTTATATGGATTTGATTGAGTTAATTGAGTGACCAAATCAACCATTTATGTGATTTTTTGAATGGGAAAATCAATTATGGGAAATCAACCTCATAATCAAATAAAGTTGTCTTAGTTAGTTTTATAGGGAATGGTTTTCCCAAAGTAAATCCCCTAATGAAAAAATTGATGAATTAAATATATGGGTAACTCAAGTAAAGAAATTAAATCCTAAATCACATTAAGTTGTTAAAATTATATTTTTACAACTCAATTTCCCTAATCAAGTCCATCATCCAACCAATAGAGTGATTAGTTGAATGGAGCAAACTATTATGGAAAATTGGGGAAAAATCACATTAAGTTGTTGCAATTATTTTAAGGATTTTGATTTTCTGTAATTAAGTTCCCAAATCACCCAATATAGTGATTGGTTGAATGGGTCACTTAATTAGGTCAAATAGGGGCCCAAACAACATTAGGTTATCAAAATTACATTTATGATGACAAAATTTCCCTATTTGAAAGACCAAATCAAACATCACTTAATTGGTTAAATGGAACACTCAGTTACATACAATTGAGTCCTAAACAACATCATGTTATCATAATATGTTTTTTAGGCTTGAATTTCCCTAATTGAGTGCCCAAATCAAAAAATTGAGTGATTGGTTGGATGAAGAACACAATTAGGTGAAATTAGTGTGAAAATCACATTATTTTATCATAACTAGGTTTATAGGGTTTGATATTCCCTAATTGAGTGCCATAATCAATAAATTGAGTGATTGGTTGAATGAGGAACTTAGTTTGAGATTATATTTCCACAAATCACACTTGTTTATTGTAATTAGGTTTTTGTCGCTTTATTTTCCTTAACTAATATCTTAAATCAACCAATTGACTAATTTTATGAATGGATAAATGAATTAGGGAAAATATAAAAACAAATCACATTAGGTTGTCATAATAGAGTTTTTGAGTCTCAGTGCTTCCTAATTGAGTCACCTGTTCAACCATTGAGTGACTAATTGAAAATGATGCTCGACTAGGGTAAATTAAGGCCCAAATTACATTTATGGGAATAAATTTTTCCTAAGTTACTACCCCAAATCAATCAATGAAGTTCTTTTGTGAATGGGAAACACAATTAGAGAAATTGAACCCTGAATCAAATTAGGCTCTCATAATTAGGTTTCTAGGAATTGATTTTCCCTAATTGAGTATCTTGATCATCCAATCAATTGATTAATTCTATGGGGAACTCAATTATGGAAAATACAACCTTAGATAATTTATCTTGGCATAATTAATTTTTGGGGATTATTGTTTTGTATTTTTTGTGTCCATCCAACCAATCAAGTGATAAGTTGAATGGGTCACTCAATTAGGGTAAATAAGGACCCAAATCTAGTAATTTTGTCATAATTCAATTTACAACTATTGATTGCCCCAAATTTAGTTCTTTAAATAACTAATTGAGTGACTAGTTGAACAGGGCACTCAATTAAATAAAGTCAAGGCTCATATCATATTAGGTTATCACAATAACTATTCCAAAGATCAATTCACCCAAACTGAGTTCCTCAATAAACCAATTGAATGACTAGTTGAATGGAAATTTATTTAGGGAAAATGAAACCCCTAATCACATGAGGTTGTTGTAATAAGGTTTCTAGGGCTCAACATTCCATATATGATTACTACATTCAATAAATCTATTGATTTATTGAATCATGAAATCAATAATAAGAGAATATATCCTATAATCATAATAGGTTGTCATAATTAGGTTTCCATTACCTTATTTTTAATAAGTGATAATTACATGTAACTAATTGAATGTTTTGGTGAATGAGGCACACAATTATTGTAGATCAAGTTCTAAATCACATTAAGTTATCATAATTATTTTTATGGGGATCAATTCTCCCTAGTAAAGTGTCCTTATCATCTAATTTATTTATTGGTTGAGTGGGTCACACAATTTGTGAAAATTGAGGCCTAAATCAATTACACTTAGGTAATTACATTTACATAGCTCAATTTTCCTTAATTGATTACTCCAAACAACGAATTACTCAATTGGTAGAATGGGGTAGTCAACTAGGGATGATTGATCCCTAAATTACATTAGTTTGTTGAATTAGGTTTACATGGATTTATTTTCCCTAATTGAGTACCCAAATTAGGAAATTGAGTTATTGGATGAATGAGGAGCTCAATTAGGGAATATCAATCCAAAACTCATACTAGATTATCACAATTATGTTTATAGGTCTTAATTTTACTAAGTGAGTGCTTCGATAAACTAATAAATTTATTTTTTCAATGAGGACTCAATCAGCAAAAATTGATCTCCAAATCACATTAGGTTGTCATAATAAGGTTTATGAATTTAAATTTTCAATTTTTGATTCCCCCACCTAGCCAATCAAGTGATTGGTTCAATGTGATAATAAATTTGGTCAAATGAAGGTCCAAAATACATTATGTTGTCAAAACATTACATTTTTTTGCTTGAGGTTTCATAATTTAATGTACCTATTGATCAATTTAGTGATTATTGAATGGGAAACTCAATTAGAGAAATCAAAATGTAAATTACATTAGTTTATCTCAATTAGATTTATGGTGCTTGTTCTTCCCTAATTGAGTACCCAAATTATCCAATCGATAAATTGGTTGAATGGGGAAATCAATAATAGAACATATATCCCCAGATTACCTAAGGTTGGCACAATTAGGTTTTGTGGGCTTGATTATTTCTAATTTAGTTTTCAATCCAAACAATGAAGTAATAATTTGAATGTTGAACTCAATTAGGATAAATAAGGAACCAAATCACTTTAGTTTGTCATAATTACATTTGTAGGGATAAATTTTCTCTAATTTAGTTCTTAAATTAGATAATCAAGTGATTGGTTGAATGGGACACTCAATTAGGGAAAATCAAGACCAAATCTCATTATGTTATCGTAATTATGTTTATAGGGATCAATTCACCCAAATTGAGTAACTCAATCAATAAATTAAATGATTGGTTGAATGGATTTTTTATAGAGAAAATAAGTCCCCTAATCACATAATATTGTTATAATTAGGTTTCCAAACCTCAATTCCCCTAATTGAGTTCCCCAATCAACCAATTTATTGATTGGATAGGGAACTCAATTAGGGAAAACTAGATCCCCAAATGACATTAAATTAATTCAAATAATTTTATGCATTTTGCTTTTCCATAAATGAGTGTTTTATCCAACTAATTGAATGATTGGTTGAATGATGAAAAAAATTAGGGTAAATTTGGTCCCAAATAACATTAGGTTATCTAAATTAGGTTTATGGGATTGATTATCCCTAATAAAGTGTCACAATCAACTAATATAATAAATGGTTGAGTAGGTCCCTCAACTAGTAAAACCTAGGGCCCAAATAAATTAGGCTACCACAATTACATTTATAGGGCTTGATTTTGCCTAATTGAGGGATCTAATAAACAAGTCACTCAATTGATTCAATAGGTCACTTAATTTGAGAAAAAATTAGCCCTAAATAATATTAGTTAGTTTAAATCCATTTAATGATGATATGTTTTACCTAATCGAGTCCTCCAATCAACCAATTAATTTATTAGTTGAATGGGGTCAATTATAGAAAATTTATCCAAAAATAACATAAACTTGTCACAAATAGGTTTAAGTGGCTTAATTTTACATAATATAATGCATGAATTAAGCAATCAAGTTATTTTTTGAATACAAAACTTAGGTAAAATCTAACCCTAAATCATATTAGGTTATTGAAATTAAGTTTTTGAATCTATATTTTCCCTAATTGACTCCTCTAATACAAAAATAAATTTATTGGTTTAATATGGAACTTAGTGTTGGAAAAATGATCCCAAAATCACATTAGTTTTTTTTCATGAGGCTTTTGGGGCTTGATTTTCCCTAATTGAATCCCCAATGCAACCAATCCAATGATTATTTTAATGGGGCACTCAATCATGTAAACCCAAGGTGAAAATCACATTAGGTTATTGCAATTATATTTATGGGGATATATTTTCACTAATTGAGTTTTAGAATTAACCAATCAAGGGATTGATTTAATAAATAATTAAATTATGGTAAATGAAGCCACATATACAATTAGGTAGATGAAAATAAGAATATATGAATCAATTTTACCATTGAGTGATTGTATGCACATGAATAACACATACTAAACTATTCACTCGACTCCTAGAGATATGGATAAGGAATTTAATGCAATGGATGGGCTATTGATTTGGTTTTTTATTTGGAAGATTGGGATTTGGGATATTTTGTGGTAATGGGTTCTTGTGATGGAACCAAAATACCTTAGAAACATCTTGATGCTCATTGAGAGCCTCAAACTATAATGAATAGAGCTCCAATGTCATTTAGTCTCTGATATCACAAGAAGGCAAAGCCCTTGGTCAATAAGGAGTAAGGAAATGAGGGATATCAGGTTAGATGACTTGTGAAAAACATCTACTCTATTGGGTTGAATCTACATGGTCCATGTCATACACTAAGAGTTAATGATATAAGACGAGGCTAGACCTGAGGAGAAAAAAGACGTGTGGATGGGAAGATAGGCATGGATGACATTGTAATGACACTCTATTTTTTGGTAAAGAATAATGATGGGTGGATTATGAATCTATTCTTGTTCTTCTAATATGGCTAGGGAGTCTAGAATGAAAGTTAGAACATGAGTGGAATGAAAGACATCATGTCTTAACTTTGTGCTAATATCATATTGTGTAATAATGGTGGTACTGAGTGATCTAACCCAAAGGAATAGATCATGGTGGATAAGACCTAGTGTCTCAATAAGGGACATTTGAAGGAGGATAGGTAGAAGCCAAGGGAAAGCATATGAACCCATTAAAGAAATGGCTTGTAATGTGTACTTGATGTAATTTTGAAGCAAGTATTTGTATATGATGCTTGCATAAATGGGTAAGGATTCGGTGGAATGTGTTTTATTTCAAATTTTGGCAAGGATTTTTGTATGATCTAGGGTTTTCATGTGTTATCAAGATTTTTTGACACAATTTTTGTTAAATTTTTATTATTTGGGGTTTTTCTTGGTTTTATGGGAATAAATGCTTGTTTGCTGAAAATGAAATACTAAAATTAAAAGAATGAAAAATCTAAAATCAAATCAAATCAAAAATATATTTTTTAAAATCTATATATAAGGTCTATAAGGAAATTAAGAAGAAGATAAGGAACCTACACTATTTTTCATGATGTTGATTTTTCCTATCTTCGTTTGTATGCAAAATAGATGATGATGTTTTTTTTTGTTTTGTATGATATGGAATAATTATGTAAATTAAATCTAGATATGCAAGAAATATAAAAATAAATATGATTTAAAATAGAAACAACAAAACACTTTATTCTAATTTTCTTTGTTCAAAAACAAACCAAACCAGTTTTTCAACTTCTATAATTTGCTATAAACAAGTATATTTTGAATGAATTATTGAGATGGAAAGAAGAAAGGTAAGTTATGATTTTTTTTAAAAGAGGATAATTCCAACTCTTTTGAATCACTAAAAAAAATTAAATCAGAAACATACTAGACTTGTATATGCACCTATGATTGTGTAAATTCTTATGATTGCTAGGTGATTATTTAGAATTTAAGAAACTTGTCTAGATCTTGAAAAGGAAATGTTATATTGGCTGAAAATGACTGGAGGATTTTATAATATTTACTTAGAATGTTTTACTAATTGAAAAAAATATAATCTACTAGAATTCAAACATAATAAAAGATAACTATTTTTTTGTAGCAAAGGCAATGAAAAGAAATAGATCTTTTTTCTTATCAAATTTTTTCTTTTTTTGAATATGAACACTAATCTATTACAGTAACTAATACACTAATCTAATATAATAAAGAAACAAATGTTAGAAATCAAATAGAAATCCAACCTAACCAAGGCATAGATCAGTTGGACTTTATGTGATGTATTTGATAATGGAATCCTCATTATGCCAACTCATTATGTTATTGTATAAATTTTGGAAAAATATCTAGCTAGAGGATACAAAAGCTCTAGAACAAGGTAGGGAAAAAGATGAGACACAACCACAAATAGAGATCAACTGAATTGAGGTCGACTAATGTCCTATCTTGCAAAGTCTAAGTTTATTTCACCAACAACACTTATTCACTTGTAATAATGTAGTTGACTCAAAAATAATAGATGTTGGATATTCAATCAATTGTAATAGGGTTGTGGTTCTAAATGATTCACAATAACAACTTCATGCCAAAATTGGCCTTCTTGTATAAATATTTGGGAGCCTACATGGAGGAGTTCAACTAAGTCCAACAAGGATTTCAACTCGAGAGAAACTAAAAAAATCAAAAATATAAGAGGAAGTGAGGAGGCCCTAATTGGTAGCAAACATAATGTGATAAAATCAAGAAACATGACATTAAACATGAAATATGTGTCAAAATGGAGTCACAAGAGCTAATTTTGGAAGATGTTTGAACTGTGACAGAAAGTCCCTTTCCTCTAGGGATAGTTATGTAACCATCACCCCAAGCATCACACAACTACACTACATTTAAAACAAAACCACCCTTATATGATGGATTATATAGGGTAGTTTAGAAAACTACTCTGATGAAATCATCATGGATAGGGTGGTTTCATAACTAGGAATGGTGGATCTATCACTGGAAGGGGTGACTTCATCACTAATAAAGTATTTTAGAAGTGAGACTTAGGGAAGTTACAAAGGCCACTAAAAGGGGGTTTTGATGTTCTTAGGAGATAAATGGGGAGGAATATGGGGATGAGAGTGACAGAGTTACCTATAGAATAAAAAATAAGAGATCATTAAATCATCATCAGACTTGTATTGGGAATGTCACACTGTGTAAATTTTGGGTGTATAAATATTGCCCCTTCAAAAGGGTACCTTATCATGAGCTATTAAGGTGTAGTCATAACTAAGCTGTCTAAAAAGGAAATAAGAAGTTAGGAATACTTACCTTACGTAAGTAGCAAAGCAAATCTAGTCAAGATTTTGACAACTTGTAAATAGAAGATAAGATTCAAGTGAAATTTTAATGAAAATAAAAATTTTGACCATGTAATCAAAACATGGAAAATAATATGTATCATACTTATGAGGGAGATCATACTACCTGAACTATCCCATTAGGGGATCAAACTTGGTACCAAGTCATCATGTACCCACAAAATTGTAAAACTTTCCAAAATGTTAGTTTAAAAGCATTAGTTGTAAAACAAGAGAAATATGACTTATACATGTGATACTAAACATTAGATAGAATAATATACTAAAATTAGAAACTTTTGAACTACAATGACTAGTTTGGGGCCTAATATATTCAAAAGCTTACCAAAAGCAATTCATTTATGTGATTTCCCTTGAGAGATTTTTGAGCTATTGATTGTCAGTGATTATTTTAAGTAGAAAAATAGCCAATAGGATGAGGATGGTGAACATACTAGTGAGAGGAGTTATTGGGCATGATCAGGTCAATTTTTTTTATGTTTTTTCAATTTTTTCCTAAAATTTATAATTCTGAGAAAAACATAGCTAAAATCCAATGAATTTCAAAAATTCCATCTTTGTCATGATGTAAGAGGTAGATTAGGTATTTGTGAGATTTATGTGACTTTGAGTGAATTTCATGGGTTTTTTTGGGGACTAAAGTGGTCATATCTTCAATGAATAGAACTATCACTATCATGATTGAACCACTACCCTTTTTAGGGTGGTGGTTATGTAACTACCATGATGGTAACATAACTACCATAATGTAGTTACACCATCACCAACATAGGGTGCAGTGGTTACATTATATCCACCTTACGATGTTTATAGAACTTCTTGGGGTGGTTACTTTACCACTATGGTGTGGTTTCATAACCACTACATAATAATTTCATAATTTACACCTTAAAATTAGGGCAATTTCATGCACTACAAATTCTTAGAAATTTGACTTGTTTGTAAAGTAAAGTTGGTTTGCTGGCTAACTTATGGTTTTTTGTTTTTGTTTTAGGGTTTACATGTGGTGGATCAAATCCTAGGATTAGGACTAGTTCTCTTGAGTTTTAGTGTTCTTGATGATCGATGAGTTGTCCCTTCTTGATCGAGTGGGGATACTTTGAATAGCATGGGTTGGGATTATCCATACCTCTAACTGACTATTATGTGAGATTTTGAAATACAAGGATCTTGACCATAACACTTTTATATTCCTTTAGACCCCAAAAGTGTGGACTATCAATCTCTTAGATGTATATCACATCACTAGTCTTCCCATAACTGGTTGATTGGTATCCATTTGAGATGTTGATAGCTGCCATGAGGTCTATAACTAAGCAGATCACTTTGGAGACCCTGATAGACCTGAGATGGGTATGAATTGTGGGGTGAGACTCTCTAAATTTGAGGGATTAGTGATCCCCAATCTGAGGAAGGATATCATTGATATCATTACCTCTTGATTAGTGGGGAATAAGGGAATAAACATGATTTTATATAGATGGTCACCAATGGTGTGACATATCAAGGAGAGAGGGGTGTGGTACTCTTATGTTCAAGAATTGTTAGCATAAACTTACATATATTTTTACCAATTATCTCATCTAAGATCCCTTTCTATCATCCACCTGATCATTTTTATGGGTTGGGTTTATGAGAGGATGATCCCTTATTATAGTGGGTGTCGATTTTGAAAACAAGAGATATCAAGGCCACTAGATGGATATATGTGGTTCCCTTTCATTTTTTTAACTTGGGTTGTGGGGTATTTGACAACAACATATTTTATTAATGTATCCTATCATTGGAAATGGAAAAATTAGGGAGCCTATCTTATATCAATCATTAGGGCCACTCAAGTTTAGGATAGGTGTTATGGATTAATGTCATGGATTAGGTGCCTCAACAATTTGGTATGCCCTATGTGGGCAACCTCCCTATCCCTAGAGTCATGTATAGGGGGATCTATGAGGATAAATTCATGAGGTTGGGGTAATTCACATGGCATCCACTCCTGATATGGATGCATATTACTTGACTAGTTCCATATAAAGCTATAGGAGTATAAGAATACGTCAGAGTTGAGTAGTAATAGATAGGTCCATTACCATCAATATAGGACCCAGTGTAGGGGGACCCTAAACAATAGTATAAGTCAAGAGATGGAGATGGTGAGGTTTTATTGTATGCTAATTTGGAGGAGGAAATTGATATAGATGAGGAGGAGGTTATAGATGATGACTCTGACCTTGAGTGGCATGAGGGAGACCTAGGTAAAATATTGATTTTGTTCAATCATTATTACACCTCACATTTTAATTCCTTATAGTTAGTATATTCTACATGTATTATATTTTTAGATCAACTTAATTTAGTTTGTCTAATATAGTCTATGATTTCAGATATTGTGGGTGGTTAGGGGTAGATGATCAGGTACACCCTGGTTAACCTTTTTCAATTGAGTACTATTCAGACTCAAGACTAGCTTTGGTAGACCCTAGGATTTATGCATGGATATATTAACATACAAATGTCTTTACCATAGTATATCATTCTTTAGCATTGGTGACAATGCTAAGGATGGATAACAACACTTTCTTCTCTAGGATGAGGAGAGAGGAGGCCCTGATAGATACCATGGTGGGTGGAAGAGGTAGTAGAATCTCTAAACACAAAATGGGGAGGACAATATCAGAGGGAGGTTTACGTAAGATTTGACATCCCATATTTTAACCTATAGATAGTGATGTATATTTAGAGGGAGGTTATAGTAAGAGGTGCCATGTGAGCCACAATCTCATTCATTCTTCTACATCAAGACTCTCCTAGAGGAGGAGGATAGGTTACAGATGTTTTTAATATACCATTGTAAATGTTGATTATTTTTTATATTCCTTGAGGCATATTGAACATGTTCAAAGGTGCTTATATTAAACCTTTTTGTTGTATAAAATAAATATTTTTCATTATGTGTGTGTGTGTGTGTGTGTGTGTGTGTTTGGTAGACCCCTTAGTGATTTATTATTATGTGTTATGTGATGTGACTTTAATTTCATGCTAGATTTTTAGTTTACAGAATTTATACTACACATGTGATGGTGTATGTGTATATGTATCCATTTATTATCGATATGTTGTTATGGGAAATGCTTATGTACATGTGGAAACTGATTGTATCTAAATGATATATATATATATATATATATATATATTTGTGTGTGTGTGTGTGTGACTACAATTGCGTTAATTTTTTTAATGTGATTAACTAATTGATTTAATCACACAACATATGAATTTCAATTTATATCAAGGGTTGAAAGAGAAATAGGATAAATATGAGGTGGAAAGAGGTAAAAACCATAAATTTTACACTTGACTTTGGCTTCTTTTCATGACCCCCTACACTTTGTCTCATGTGACCAAGAAGACACATGGGTTCATCATCTAAAACTAGATGTAGGTGAGTAAGGGCATCTCTCCCTAGTGCTAACCCCACACAACTACTAAGATGTAAGGGCTCAATACCTAATATTAGCAAAGGGTGAGATATGTGTAATTTTGACTTTTTTATTTGCATAAGCTTTTAAATCTCATAAAAGTATCTACTTTTATATCCACAAGGCCTTTGCCCCCAAATCTTTGCCCTATGTAACTAGTAAAATGAAAGGACTCATCAACAAAGACCAAAATGGATGAGTAAAGTTACCTTATTGTATGCATACTAATGTTTTATTTTTTAAAAGGTAGAGTAAAGGGGAGAATTTATCATAGACAAGCTTCTTGAATCCATTATAGGTTAGCATTTTTTTAATTTGTGAAATAAAATGTAGGGAAAGTGATGCACTCTTGCTCATAATAACTAGGACAAACACCATTATGATGTGATGATTTTGAGAATGCACTTTATGGGGTGATAGGGTAAAATGAGAATGAGATGATATGGTATGCCACTTTTTGAAATTCCCTATATTTAATGAACTAAACAACTAATCAATCTTGAAATAACACATTTGTTATGTAGGTGGACATGAAAGGTATGAAAATGCAATGCAAATGATAACTTGATTATATATAAGAATTAAATATAGAATTTTTTTAGATGCAAATATTTTATATATTCACAAACTCTTTTCCCTATAGAGTGCATATCCAATAGGCTTCATTATTGAAGTATTTTGTCACTAGGTATGGGACTGACTAGTTAGGCCTGAACTTTCAACCCTCTCATTTATTTTTTTCAATTAGAATTTCAATTATAAGTACAAGGTCTCCTAAATATATATGGTGCTTTTAGGAATAACTATTAAACCCATAATACCATTAGTGGGGCATGATTAGCTCTAACTACCTAACCATGATATCTGACTACATGCAGACAAACACCTATAGGAACTAAAACAACTACTCACCATGAGCCATCTTGGCATAGGAAATATTCTAAGATAGTATTGTATCCTATATAAATAGTGGTAAGACATTAATAATTTCACATATTCTAGTGATAGGTTAAAGTGTACTCATTATGTCTCATTGAGATGCATTCTAGGATTGATTACTTCTGTGAGAGGGAGAGGGTGTTTAATTTTCATAGGTTTTTGGTAATAATGGGGATAAAATTTGATCCTAATGGTGCCTATCATTATGGTATGACATATTTACTTAAGCATGATCATGACCAAGGGAAGGTATATGTCTTGAGTAAGTGTCCTAGGATTTTTGGGGCAACTTGGACTACCCCTATTTTTATGTGACAAAGCATCTGATGATCATGATGGTAATGACATAATAAATTAATGAAAACCCTATCATGCTCTAACCATTTTATCATATTGAGAATAATGGGTAACATGATGGTATTTAGTGCCAATATACTATCACTTACCCCATTGTGAGTAGTTTCATGATCATTAGATATCTTTAGGATGAGAGGGTTTTTCCTAATCAAGATTATGGAATCATATTTTGGTATCATCATATGAGGAATGAAATGTGAGGATGAGAAAACCATAGAGTCATAAACATGGTTGATTTCCCTAGGGAATGCTTCTATATAAATGAAATCCATGTCCTTGGTGACCTCATGGGCAACAATCTTTTACAACTAAAGGTGCTCGACTTTGGTCTGATAGACTTTATAAAATTAGTTTTTTACTAACTATGAGTCACCCTAGATTATTAATTTTTTAACACATAGGTTTTTATTAATGATAAATCTAATCAATAGGTCCTCATACTTAGCCCCATTATTTGTATAGTCAAATTTTAACTTGAACCTAAAAAACATGACTCACCCTTCAAGATAAATGAGAATGACTTATGCCCCATCGTTTAGGCAACACTTGGCCCATCATACTAAAAGATCCATTGATCATGTGTATAATGTGGTCATTCATTAGGTAATGTTTCTTGGTCTTCCTATATTTCAATCGTATTAATATTGAAGATGTTAGTTAATCCCCTTTAGGGTCCCTGGTTTTGAAGCTTGGGAAGAGAATGAGCCTATCCCCTATGTGGGGTGAATACAAGGGCTTTTAATGGTGTGGATAGTTCAGTCTCACACTATAGATGAAGGAATGGAATAGCCTACAACAACCTAAAAGGTATTTCTTTAAACTCCGAGTTGAGGTAGGTAAGAATCTCTATAAATTCAAAAGATTTTTTTTTTTCTCTTTAGGGTCAAAAGTATGCCATCATAATTAGGGTTTCGTTTAGGTGTAGGTAATATGTTATCATAATTAGGATATTGCCTTTATGGAGGAAGTGTGTATGTATGGTTATATATCTCATAATAATATGGGTAGGAAATGAGTAGTATTATTTATCCTATCATTATGTGTGGGAAGGCCTATAGGAATTTTTCTTCCTTTGTGATGGAAAGAAGAGGGATCCCCTCAAGAATCAATGGCAAATCATGATTTTTTATGTTGAATTATATATTACCTATGTTTAGGGCACAAATATTCTCCATGAGCATTAAGACAACCTGGGAGAAGGAATGACTTAGATGATTGTTAATAAACATTGAATATGATCAGAAATAAAACTAGGTACAGGTTAGAGGAGAATAATTGGCATCTAAGGAAGGAACAAAATTGATGGGTTAGGGACCCTATAAAATTGGCATGGCCCTATCATAATGTGGTCTAAAATAATAATCCAAAGTGGATTGGAAGTGCTAAGTTTTTAATGTGCATTATGACTTGTTTCCATATGGTTAAACTTTGGTTGGTTGTAGTGATAACCATTGATATGGTTTATGTAGATGGCATCTTACTCATTCCTAGATAGTTCTACCATGCAAAGCTATATTAGGCTAACTAAACATTTTTTTGGTTTATATACTTAAGACCCAAAGAATTTGTATGTCTCCATTCCTTGAATATCAAATGGGATAACTATAGGAGTGTCCATCTCTAAGAGACTAATGATTTCAATAGTAGACATAGTGTAAATTATTACAACCGTTACTAGTTCTGAGTTAGGGGTCTTTTTAGTTGTCATTATGTCTTTTTATTTTTATTTATCTAGTAATATAGCTTTAAAAATCTCCACCCCTTTATTTAGAATGATTACTTTGGGTTTTGAGGATCTAGTAACATCGACCAAGTGTAGGGGTTTTATGACCCCATTGGTAGGTGGGTGGTAATTGATCTATAACTAGGATTGATTATGCATGGTAGCTTATAACATATATAATGTTTTAGGATCCCCTTGGGATATGAAAACCTTTCCCATATGAAAAAAAAAGGATTTCATGGAACAAAGTGGAAGGAATAGTTTTGATTTAGTGTATCCAAGTTCTTCCCAAGATCATGTTATAATTGGTGTCCTTGTCTATGATGTAGAACTTTTTTGGTACCATATTGGGACCCAAGGTGACTAGGAGTAAGATAGTCCCTATGGAAATGTATTTTATATTGATGTATCCTTACAGTGTGTTAAATGTTATAAAACAAATGGTTTCCCCATAACCAAGATTTTATAAGAAAGGAAAGATAATGATATTGATAGCTTCCCCATCATCAACCATGGATCTCTTCACATAGTTATTGTAGATCCATAATTATAAAAATAAGGATATATTTCCCCTCCTTTTCATTTTAGATGTAGGGGGAGGCTTCACAAATCAAAGAAATAACCAACATCTTATGATTCCTCATCAGGCATGAACATGTCCAAAATAATGTGGTTAATTTGAGCTTGAAGAGGGGAGAGGGGTGACAATAGATAAATTCCCTATTCCTAGGGTGTCAAGAAAGGTTGACCAATGAGTGGGGGTTTTATTGAGAAATTCTAAGAATGAAATACAAGAGAAGGTTTTAGTCAAATTGGATATTAAGTCATAGTTTCCCATGTGTTTAGAATATGGATCTATTTTCATGATGTTTGAGGGGTGGAAAGCCATAATATGATATTCACTAATGATATTAATAGTTTTTTCTTCCTCTTCAACATCTAATTCCTTGAATCATATCATCCTAGGTTTGCTTTTCAATCCCAATTGAGGAGCCACATTGAGATTTATAGTTCCCAAGGTGGAAGCTTTGGTATCATTAAGATTTATACTTCACAGTACTCATTCATCAATAAATATCTTTGCTTTAAGTTATAGAAATCTATGATATTTTGGTCAAATTATAACTATGAAATCCACCATGATCTAAACAATGTCATAAACTACTCTCATGTAGTGGTGGTTGAGATAAAATTCAACTCCAAATTTTTATTAGATCATCATGTACCTATTTTACCAACCAAATGGTAAGCTCTTCAAACTGATTTATTGACCTAATAGTAGATTCTTATCTTAAAATACTTCTCCATCTTAGTGAATCATGCATAATCTCCATCACCTAAAATGGTTTCACTGAACTTAGGTAGATTCACTTTTTTGATATCTCAAACCAATTTCACACTACCATTTCTCTCTTATCCTAAGAGTTTTCCTACTCAAAAAGATTCTCTTTAGATAAATCTTGGTGTACTTTCTCTTTATGGACATGAATTTCCTATTCCAAGGCTAAAATTTGGTTCCTAGTTTCACTCATAGTTGCGAGAATCTGATCTAACTTTGTTACTTTCTCAGTAGCAAATCAATTAGGATGAAATGGATAATTATTGTCATTGAAATTTAAAAAAACTTCTATGCATACTCTATCTTTCACAATTCTCCTTTTTGGTAAACATAAAGATATAAAAATATTAATGGACTCATTACATCTTAGAGTTCAAGCTATAGTTCTGATACCATTTATAACAATCCCACTAGATTTAACTTGAAATAACATAATTTTATTTTTTAATTTAATCTACATATTATTTCATTAAATTTTACCATAAGAATATAGTTAGTGATCCAGATAAAACAATCTAATTATGTTAACTTTAAAATAATCATGTAACATTTATCTATCACTAATCACTATCATCAGATATGCTATAACTTAATATAAAAAATAATTATAAGTTTCTAGCTATGACTGGTACCAATATATAGTCACTATTGTCAATATATAAAGATTAAATAATTACATTTCATAATAAATAATGTATCAATAGTAATAAATACAATACAATATGCAAGATGCATGGCTCCACAAAGCATGAGTTTCTTGAAATCTAGTAACTATAATAATTTTAAGTGTAGTCTCCAAATAAGTAATATTATTGAGAGGGAGAGTATCATCTTAACTCTTTTTCACACCATCCATGGACCATCGATCCCTTACACAATCCCACATTATGAAATGGCCCTCCCTTCATTGATGAGTAGATAGTGATAGTGTGAGAATCCATAGAGACAAACTAATACCTATGTGCTGTAAAAAAAATTTAACACATGATGTGTACCATAAATAGAATATATTTTAAAAGGATATCTCACAAACATATAAATCATACATATGAAATAATAATGTCTAGCTAAATATTAATTTTATCAAAATTTTCAATTGTCATTGTTCTTTAGAATCATCAAATTAATACACACCACTTGATCAGATTACCTTTATTTGGCATTGATGCTGCTAGTAAGCTAGTAAGTTCATTTCACTACTTAGTACCAGAAATACAATATTTGCTTTATACACACACACACACACAAATTATATATATATATATATATATATATATATATATATATATATATATATATATATATATATATATATATATATAACTTCCTATTAGCTAGCATGAAATGTGTTAAATATAAGAATAATCAAATGCATACATTTAGTCCATCCAACATATGAATGAATCTTCACTATATCATTTATCACATAATAATAAGCATAACACATACAATTCATACCAACTAGGTATAATCTAAATTATACTAGATAATCTAATTTTGGTAAGTTGATTCAAATATAGTATATTCTATTATGATCAAGTATATCATAGTCCATTACTCATATATACAACTAATCCATTATAAACAACCAATCATGATAAAGAAAGCCATAAATCTCACAAGAACATATTTTTTCATTTAAATAACTTATATTTCTAGGAGACTGTATTAATATAGTTATAGTTTCATGTCCCTTGGAATCTTATGACTTATTTTTATCTATCTATTAAACTATAGATATATGCATATGATCTAATACACCTATATATGTTAAATACACATATGAGTATCTAAGTCCTCTTACTGATATTTTTTATTTATAAAGGATTTTTTTCTTGCTAAATATACTCTTGATATGTACTATATATATGTACTCAACATTATATAAATACTGTATATAGATGTCAATAGTCATTTATAAATCTAATTAGAGACATAATCACTATAATTTCACTATTCACAAAATATGTTGATGATCTATTATAAGATATTAATATTCTCAAAATATTAATAAATAGATTATTATAGTTAATAGACTATTTATATCCATATCAAATCACCATCTAATTATAACATTCAAACACTCACACAGTTACTTATAACAGTCTATGCATGTTCCCTATAGATTTGGTTACAACTCATTTGACTCCATTGACTTATTTTACAAAAAAATCATGTACTTTAAAATGTATTTCCAATCTTTACAAAGAGTTAATTACTTCAACCCAATAAACGTTTACAATTGTATTATCATTGAAGAATTAATTGGATCTATGCTACATAGATAAATGATAATAAATTAGTAATCATCTTACCATGATTACAATATGAAACCACCATATAAGGTAATCTATGCTTATAATAAGATTTTATATTAACAACTCATATTAAATCTGTAATTATACTTAATATGATCTAATATCTATTGTAAGTTCTATGTTTTGGATAACTCTGATATTTCTAGTGACCAATACATAAAATATATCATTAAGCTATTTTTAATTTTAAATCCATCATAAGATAATATTCAATAGACTCTGATAACCTGGTAATCATGAAATATTTAGTTCTATCTCATATATCTATGTAGTTTACATAGCTCCTATCTTTACATGTAGACATCTATTTTCATGGATTAATTAATATATAAACCTCAGTTCATATTTAGATAAGAATCATTATTTCTCTCTCTCTCTCTCTCTCTCTCACACACACACACACACACACACACACACACACACACACACTATATATATATATATATATATATATATATATATATATATATATATATATATATATATATATATATATATATATATATATTCATTCTTATACATATGTACATACAAATTTCATATAGTCATTCATAAAACAAGTTATATACAAACATAGAGAGACCTATATGAATGTATTCAATACAAAACTTATAATGAAAGCACTATGTATTTAAATAAATACATAATCTGAGTTGAATTAAGGAAAAATAGGGTGATCTATGTAAATACAATGAACATTGTATATTGTTTATAAATAATCGTGAGTGTAGTGAACTATAGAATAACATACAATACATTAGTATCACAAACTATAACATACAACAAACTAGAGTCATGAATTATCCTATAACGATCTATGTATGACGAAGTATGTATAATGATAGTTCATTGTATAATGGTAAATTAACATATAACAAATTTTATAAACATTACATAGCGAATTAAGTATGATGATTAGCGAAGTATATAAAAATGAACTATCACACACACACACACACACACACACACACACACACATATATATATAATAATGGTAAATTAACATCTAAAAAAATTTATATACATTACATAGCGAATTAAGTATGATGATTAGCGAAGTATATAAAAATGAATAACGATGTACATATGTATAAGAATGAATATATATATATATATATATATATATATATATATATATATATATATATATGATGATTAGCAGAGTATATAAAAATGAACTATCATATAAATTAACACACACACACACACACACACACACACACACACACACACACACACACATATATACTATGTAATGTATATAAATTTTTTTATATGTTAATTTACCATTATTATATATATATATATATATATATATATATAAAATAATGGTAAATTAATAAATAAATAAATATTTATTTATTTATATGTTAATTTACCATTATTTTATATATATATATATAATAATGGTAAATTAACATATAAAAAAATTTATATACATTACATAGCATATATATATATATATATATATATATATATATATATATATTTACCATTATTTTATATATATATATATATAATGTAATGTATATAAAAAATTATGGTATGTAACGTATATAAATTTTTTCAAATGTTAATTTACCATTATATATATATATATATATATATATATATATATATATATATAATCATGGTAAATTAACATATAAAAAAAAATTATATACATTACATAGCGAATTAAGTATGATGATTAGCGAAGTATATAAAAATGAATAGCGATGTGTGTGTGTGTGTGTATATATATATATTTATACATATGTACATCACTATATATATATATATATATATATACATATGTACATCACTATTCTTTTTTATATACTTCACTAATCATCATACTTAATTTGCTATGTAATGTATATAAATTATTTTTATATGTTAATTTACCATTATTATATATATATATATATATATATATATATATATATATATATATATAAAATAATGGTAAATTAACATATAAAAAAATTTATATACATTACATTGCATACATATATATATATATATATATATATATATATATATATATATATATATATAAATTTATATGATAGTTCATTTTTATATACTTCGCTAATCATCATACTTAATTCACTATGAATGTATATAACATTTGTTATATGTTAATTTACCATTATACAATGAACTATCATTATACATAGTTCGTCATACATAGATCATTATAGGACAATTCATGACTCTAGTTTGTTGTATGTTATAGTTTGTGATACTAATGTATTGTATGTTATTCTAAAGTTTACTACATTCACAATTATCTATAAGCAATATACACTGTTCATTGTATTTACATAGATCACCCTATTTTTCCTTAATTCAACTCAGATTATGTATTTATTTAAATACATAGTGCTTTCATTATAAGTTTTGTATTTAATACATTCATACAGGTCGCTCTATGTTTGTATATAACTTATTTTATGAATGACTATATGAAATTTGTATATACACTCTCCTATATTTTTTCAGAATAGAAAACATACAAATCGCTTATCTGTATGACAAATACACACACTGACAATGCAAGAATATCCTCACAATTCACACAAATTTTTTCCAAATCCCATACAAAATATTAATAACTTCACCTACCTTACAAGAGTGCCCAACACTGAAATGACATGCTCCTAAATTCTTTTACTTTGTTCCCTCTTCTCTTCTTATCATTTTTCTTCTCCTCCTCTTTGAGCTACACTCTAGAATTTTTGCCCTTTTGTGCTCTTTTCTTTTCCTATTCCTCTTATGTACATCGTGCCTCTCCTTTTTCTTTTTTTCTTGACATGCAAAAGATTCAATCTTTTCTTTTTATATTCCTTTCTAATTTTCTAAAAATGTCTAAGTCATCATGCTTTGTTTCCTTTAAAGATCTCTTTAAAGCTCATCATTTTTTTCCTAAATCTTGTCATTTTTTTCTTTTTCATTTTATTTTAATTCATTTTATTTCTTGATTATTTATTCTATTTGTTACTGACTTAAAAATAATATCATGATTTTAATAGTATAGATATGCATTGATTAAAGCTATGCATCTTGTAATATCTGATGGTTTGTGCTTCATCATGACTCTTGATCCAATGATGCAAAATCATTAATGACTTTTCAATAGAGCTCAAAAATCCCATGGAGGTGTCAAGTAACGTAACCACGGAGCTTGATGCAAAGATGGGCCAATGGCATATGAGGGCCCAAATCATGATCAATAACCCACATGATCCTTGCATCTTGATGGAATGGTGTGAAGAAAAAGGTGTTTTTTAAATGCCAATGTCTATTGCTTGAAAGGTATTTATAGAAATGCCACAAAATTTGATAGATAGATGCCAAATAAACACCGCACAAACACAAAATGACCAAATAAAGATCTTGTGTGCTTGAAAATGTACATGTATAAAGGCAAAGGTCAAAATCAAATATAAGGCATGTATAAGCCAAAGTCCAAATAAGCCATCACCATTAAATCTTCAGAAGAGCCCCAAACTTCAATAAAATCCCTAATTTGAGCTTAGATTGATCACAATTAAGCTAAGATAGAGTCTAATTATAATTCAAGCACAAAATAATTGACCCAGAGACCATTTAGAACACAACAATAAATAATTTTCAAAATTTTAGAATCCATGAGATCTCAGAGGTAGCGATATAGGGACAAGACAGAGTTATATTTATATATAAATAATGAAGGGAGGGTCTTCAAAGACACTTGGACATTACTGCATTAAACACAGATAATAAGAACTGGTCTTAGCTCTTTTAGACCATTGAAGAGATGCAGACCATCACTAAAGAAGAACATAAGATTACCACTATATGAAAAAGTTACTACAACTTGGTTACAGTCCAAATGGCTAGTCTTCACCATGCAATGACTAAACTAGAGTTAATCCACTATATCGACATATTTGCTCCCATTTTCAAGGATTATAGGATTGATCAGGGTTGGATTATTCATGAAAGAAACTTTAGAATAATTGCATTCATTTCCACATTGGCCTTTGAGATTTATTACAATCTTTCAAAACCCTAAGTGAATTTACCCACTATTAAGGAATCGACTAGAAAGAATGATCTAGACACCATCCTTAGGCCATCATTGCTCCAAGGGAACCATGTGATCCAAGACCCTACTACAAACATACCAGTTGCCCAATTTAGAGAGGGGGTTAAGGTAATCATGACTTTGTTGAATAGGATACCTAGATCCACTTATGTCAATAAGAGTTGGGTGTCCTACATTTACTTTATGATAGAGAAAGGGCTCACTCCTATAATTGGAGAGATGATCAACATATATCTAGAAAGATACTTTAAATCCATTAAGAAGAGGACTAGTACCCAATTCTTCATGGTGTCCTATCTATTGGATGCCTTACTGGCCTCCACTTAGATCCATCATATCAAAAATTAGTCACCTAAGGGTAGATTTATAGTCTCCCACCACTATTCAAAGATACACATATTCAAATATAGGCATAACATCTAATTCATCTATGATTGTGCATATACATCTTTGGTAGAAGCCATCATAGGGATCACAATGCCTAGGGTAAGACCTATAATTAATAAATATGTAGAGCTAATGGGAGAAATTTGGTTGTATCTATATTTTATAGTGATTAAAATTGAAGGGATATTGATCCAACCTTATAGGTTGCCTAACTATGTTCCCATCAAGCTGGTAGAGCATGAAAATCCATACCAACTTCTTAATGGTGTGGACAGAGTGTGAAAATACAAAAGCAAAGGCCTCCTCCATCCATTTCCTTTGACTATTGTCAAGACTATGTTACAAAATTGGGATAAGGTGAATACTGTGGCTAGACATAAGGACTCTTTAAAATTTCAACTTGATGAGTTGAAGATGTAGGACCCCAATGGCATAGTCTCCACACACTTTAAATCTAAGAAATTTCCCAAACTAATGTATGTGAACCAACTCAGTGTCCATGACACCATATATATCAAATCAAATAATGTCAAGGAAATATTGGCTAGGATCAAGGGACATAACATTAGACTTGAGCATAGATTGACCAGTGATTAGAAACCCCCTAGAAACATATTGTAAATGGGACCTATGCAATGCCATTTACTACTTGGACCTTCAAGGCCCCCTTGAGAGTAACCACAAGTGGAAGGGTAGTATCCCCAAGCACAAATTACACAAGGTTATAACAATGAAAATTTGTAAGAGAGTCCTAGTGAGGGCCCATCCTCCTTAGTCCCTCCCCAAGGACCAACGTTTCTAATAGAATACGTAGACATGCTTACCTTAGATCTAAATGAAATAGTGCATGATGCCCTCGAGGTCATTGCTAAAGCATATGGCTTTGATGAGGAGGAAAATGAACATGTTGAAGAAGCACAAACCTAAATAGAGGAGGTTGAGAAAGAAAAGGGGAAGGAAGTGGCCCTAGACCTAGTCCTAGTGACACTATTGAAGAAGAGGAAGGTAGAATTGGCAATGGTCCCTGTTAGATTAGAAAATCCAAATTTGACTCTCACTCACCCCATGAGTGAGGTTAAATTATTTAGTGATGAGTACCCCATCCATGGACCAATCATCCCTGATTAGTTGATCTATGGAAAAATGTAGAAAATCCCCACTTGGGACCACTCATGGGCCCTAACCAAGACTACAAAAATTGATGTACATGATAATATCAAGCCATGGATAAGGAATTTGATGAAGGAAGAGGAAGAAAGAAGAATAGTGACCATTGAAGTGTCAGATAGAAAGTAGATGGATGCTCTAAGAGCATTAAGTAATACCTAGATGGAGGCTCCTAAACCTTCAAAGTATATTGAATCAACTACTACTATTCAATTCAATCCATAAATAGCTAGATTAGAGAGAGTGACAACTAGAAAGGCCATGGTGGGGATTGAAGAGTTCATATTCCAAAAGGTTGACCTATTTGTAGGCTTAACTCCAATTGGGGGACAACAACCTGGTAAACTACCCATCCATGAAGAGGATTTTAAAATCCTATATGAGGCTCATTCAGCTCAAGTCAAAGCAAGCATTAGAGGTATGAAGCAAAGAATAACTAATTTGGAGAAGGAAAATGAGGATTTGAAGACACATGCTATCTTATCAATGCTTGAGGCAATGATCAAATTTATGGATGAGTCCTTCTATGATATGTTTGGGGTCTTAAAATAAATAAAACTAAGGTAGTGTGCATTAGCATAGTAGAACATAGTGGCCAAGGGTCTAATAGCCCAATGTCAAGCATCAGAAGATCAAATAATAGGGTTGATCAGCAACCAAGTTGAAAGGTGGATTCCTAGATTCAAAATAATAAGTTTAGAACATTTGAATGCAATTCTATGAATTATTATTGACAAGTTCCAAGGTTTAAGTACATGGTCCTAGGAACTAGAGAGACACATGAAGGATGATGAGGAACTAATGGAAAGGATTGAAAATTTCCTTGGGACAATGCTCAAAGGCCTTACATATCCCACTATCCTAGGCATCATTCAGGATTATGAATTCAAACACATGGCTACTTTGGTGACTCAAGAAATAAAAGATAAAAATCAAGGCTTGTTTGGAGAAGAAAATAGTAGGAAGTTATGGGTAGGAATGACGGGGAATTGAATGAGCTTGTTGATAAAGAGGAAGAGTGTCATTTGAAATTGGATGTGGACTTAGAGATAGTTAATGAACAACACCAAATGGCTATGAACGTCCTTCAACAACAAGAAGAAAGTTCTCAGGCATAGGGCCCACTAACTAGCTAATTGATATATTATTTTTTTAAAAAATTGTAATATTTTGAAAATAGAATATCCTTTTGGAAAGGAATATGCTAGTTTGTTAGTGTATTACCTCTAGGTCAATTTAGTTTGGAAAAGCAAATATATTATATATCTTTATATAAAAAAGACAACGATCCTTAATTTTTTTACATTTATATTTTATAACTGACCAATATACTACCTTGTCCTCCTATAAAAGGTAGTACTACCATCTTGTCAAGGGATAGAATTTTGAGCAAAATTTATATACTTTAAGCAGTTAATACAATTAAAAAAAATTGAAAGGATTGACCAAGTCTATTTGTGTCAATTGTTACATGGTTTTTCTTTCAATTGCTTGTCTTAAGTCTTAAACATGAATAGTTTATATGAATTTTGAGTTAGATCTTTGATTACAGGGTTATTAATTTGTGTTTATGCTAGAATAATTGAATGATATTGAATTTTCTTTGTTTTATTTGCTCTACATTAGAATGTGTTAATGTTATTTGAGTATGGTATCAAATATTTAAACTAAATTTGGTTTTTATTTGTACTTCTTTATATCATCCTTGGAGGTTTGCCTAGTGTGTAGTGACATCTAAGCTTATGCCATTTTGCATTATATACTGGTTAAATGCATGCTTAGTTGTAATTGGAAATTTATCATAATGTTTGAGGTTAAGATCAATAATCACTTATTATATTTTTACCTTACCCTTCTCTTTTACTTATTTTTTAACCAAATCACTTTAGTTTATATGTAATTATAAATGTCCATTTAGATTAGTCTATAGTTTAAGATTTGATCATAATTCACTACTATTAACATATATACTTACACTTTAAAAAGATTTAGTCCATGATGGCTCCCATCCATCAATTAATATAATTTTTTTGGAATATTTAAACATTGCTCTGTCATTATTTCACCACAGGTAACATAAGTTGCCAAAACCTACTGCTCGTACTCTAAATTTCTAGAATTCTGAAATAAAAAGTATTCTTTAAACACTAAGGACACATGATACATTTAGAGGCATAAAAAAAACCATAAGTTTTAGGATGCGAAACACTGGAAGCACACAGTTGATTACCAAACCAAGCAACTTAATATGCGGAAATTAACCAGATTCAACAAGTAACTAGAATTCAGAATAACACAGAATATGAGAGACAATACACAACTTGTATTAATAACTCTTACAGAAAAGAATACAATAAAGAAGATGCCACTTCTTCTCCACCACCTCTTCAGAGGTTTCCCACACCTCAAGTGAACAATAATTCTCTCCTCAAAGCTCTCTCTACTAGGTCCCAACACCCAACTCAAACACAGAGTTGGTGTTCACCTTACACCTGTGCTCCACGCACTCCACAAGTACTCAAAGTACTTCAAGTAGATCTCCCATGAACCTATAACAACCTACAATTCAACAGACCATACTTATGGAAGGAACTACCTTGCCTTCCTCTTAGCTCTCCATGTACTCCACGTACATACCAATGAGCACACACCGTACTTAAAGTAGATCCTGCCTGATTCTGCTCCCTGTTGTGTTGCTGTCCTATCTGATCTCCAACCTACAAATCAATACTGGTTCTACACACTTGTGAACCTTGACCTTGCACACACACACACCTGTAGATCAACAATCTTACTTACCATGTAGATCTCCTATAAGGGTCATGCTCACCCGATGACCAAGATCATACATACCTGAAGAATCTAGCTGACTCTCCAATCCAACACCCACACACCTGGTACTGTGGCACTAGGAGGAACGCACCATTGCTCTACCTCACACACCGAAGGAGCTTATAATTATGCTCTCTTACTCCCTAGCACTCATTTACAATACAACCATGAGTCTATTATATAGATCTCATCCAAACAATAATTAGACACCTAGTACAATAATTAGATCTGCAGCTCTCAGTCTATAATTAGCACTAAGCATGCAAACACTTGGTTCGTCAACCAACTTCTCATAATAAACTCGCAGTCGAACCACACAGGTGACTGATGCCGGTCCCTGTCTTCCTGGAGGTCACCGATGCCAACCGATATCTGACCGACGTCAGTTGCTTCCTGTCTCCTTCCTGCCGACATCGGTTGGCCTGACCGACGCCGGTGTTCGTGGCACTCAACAACCCTTTTGCACCCTCCTCCATGTCTGCATCAGTGAAGCTTTTAGCTCCACAACTTAACAATCTCCCACTTGGAGATAAATAGCTACACTGTACCTATACCTGTACTCCATCTAATCTGTTTCCTAGTTTGTATCCCTCTTCAAGCTCCCACTTGAAGACTAACCACCACACATCTCATGGTGCATCTCCTGTCATCCAAGTACCCTACCACATCTAAACCTACAAACACATGTAGTGAAGTCCTGACCCTGCATGTATACCTGTTGCTGGTCCCTCTCAAAATCTCTGAGAACCCACTTCCCTGAATTGGCTCCTAACTCTCTGACAGCTCCCACTGCATGGGAGTACTCAGGTCTATACCAGACCTCATGTGATTTCAGACACTGTACCTATCCAACCCTTAGTGTGTTGCGGCTCTGCATCCTACGTAATGAACCTCGCCAACACTTAATTAACATCAGCTCCCACTGAAGAGAAAATCTACTTGTGATCTCCATGTCTCCCATGTCAAAGAATTTTGCTGCTCCAAACTCCTCATGACATGCCACTGAACTAATCTTACCCTTAGCTTAGCAAAACCCTGTATGTACACCCCTGCTAGCTAGCATACTATCCACATACAACAATAGAATGATGTTGCAATCATCATCCCCCTGGTAAGTCGAACCATAGTAGTTACCCTGACATTGATTGAAGCCATGCTTCATCCTCCACCTATCAAAACCTGTACCACTATCCTATAGCTTCCTCAAGACCATATGCCTGGTATTCTGTCTCACGTGTCCATTCACTCTATTCTTTAATTAAGGAATCCATTTGTCTCTGTGCTTTCGCACCAGCTGGCAACCCTACCAAAACTCCCATTTGATTCTGCATCATATCCCTGCCATGCTCCCACCTATTTCCTGGATCCTTCCTGCTCTACAATCAATAACAAGTGTAAAGAAGAGGAACAACAAATTTGAGGGCCTACTTACGTCTTTAGTCCTTCGTATGGGTGTTTGAGACTCCTTGACAGCATGCTATCCACCCAAAATCCATTACAGTGACCGACCTCAATCACTCCACAGTCTGCATCCGACCGACGTCGATTCTCATGCGTCTATCCCTGACTACCAACCTTCTATCGTCAGTGTCCCTGTTGCTGATGTCGGTCATCTGACCGATGTCGGTCTTACCTACTGCCGACATCGGTCCTCCTGACCGACGTCGGTCTTACCCTGCCCGACATCACCGGCTTTGGTCTTCACATGACTGATATCGGCACCTGTCTGTTCGATGCCAGTTCCTCCTAACCGACGTCGGTATCTATGTTCACCTGTGAGTGATGACTTTTTACCCATGAGCTCCTTTGAATCAATCTCCATGTCCAAACTGCTCTGCTCAGAAGTATCCAGCACCATCCACTGGTTTCTCTTCACCATCTCCTCCAAGAACACCAAGGCTTTCCAGTTCTTAAGCCTATCAAATATATCTTTCACTTAAGAACATGCATCTCCTTCCTGCTCATGTGACCAAGCCTACGAAGCCACGTCTCCACAACAGAAGAAGAATCAGTAATATAAACAAGTAGATAAAGAGTACCTATTTTCTTACCACCAGCTAATTCAAGTGCACCCACTGTGAGAGTTCTTGTGCATCTCT
Organism: Torreya grandis; assembly: GCA_037957365.1. Classification (NCBI taxonomy): domain Eukaryota; kingdom Viridiplantae; phylum Streptophyta; class Pinopsida; order Cupressales; family Taxaceae; genus Torreya; species Torreya grandis. The sequence continues at coordinate 1,280,237 of JARHVA010000458.1, forward strand.
CATCACCCAATCTTTCTAAAGAAATTAGCCATATCTCCAAACCTGGGACCTGCATGACCTTCATCAACACCTGTGTGTTGGCCCCCTGCAATTTTAGCTTCACTTCCCCTTTGCCAATTCTTTGGCAAGGCTCACCAGCTCCTCTACCTGGGGCTGCATGGAAAGAGGCAACCGAATCTATAAAACAAGATTCAACTTTATCGAAGAAACCTCCTAGAGCATCCTGTGCAACATCACCCGCAACATCTGCTTCTTCAGTTCCTTCTTGCTGATCTTCCACAAACCAACAATATTCTTTTACCTGCTCTTTCTTTCCATGGGACCTTAAGTGACCATCTGTGCTTTTCAACTCCTCCATTCTTAGCTTACTTTCATCTGCCATTGCTCTGCTCCCACTCAATTAGAAACCCCTGAGAGTGACCTGTAACCAAACACAAAACCTGCTCCCTGCAACCTTAGCTCTGATACCACTTGTCAGGATGCGAAACACTGGAAGCACACAGTTGATTACCAAACCAAGCAACTTAATATGCGGAAATTAACCAGATTCAACAAGTAACTAGAATTCAGAATAACATAGAATATGAGAGACAATACACAACTTGTATTAATAACTCTTACAGAAAAGAATACAATAAAGAAGATGCCACTTCTTCTCCACCACCTCTTCAGAGGTTTCTCACACCTCAAGTGAACAATAATTCTCTCCTCAAAGCTCTCTCTACTAGGTCCCAACACCCAACTCAAACACAGAGTTGGTGTTCACCTTACACCTGTGCTCCACGCACTCCACAAGTGCTCCACCCACTCCACAAGTACTCAAAGTACTTTAATTAGATCTCCCATGAACCTACAATAACCTGCAATTCAACAAACCATACTTATGGAAAGAACTGCCTTGCCTTCCTCTTAGCTCTCCATGTACTCCACGTACATACCAATGAGTACACACTGTACTCCAAGTAGATCCTGCCTGATTCTACTCCCTATTGTGTTGCTATCCTATCTGATCTCCAACCCATAGATCAATACTGGTTCTACACACCTGTGAACCTTGACCTTACACACACACACACACCTGTAGATCAACGATCTTACTTACCATGTAGATCTCCTATAAGGGCCATGTTCACCTGATGACCAAGATCATACATACCTGAAGAATCCAGCTGACTCTCCAATCCAGCACCCACACACCTGGTACTATGGCACTAGGAGGAACGCACCATTGCTCTACCTCACACACTGAAGGAGCTTATAATTATGCTCTCTTACTCCCTAGCACTCATTTACAATACAACCATGAGTCTATTATATAGATCTCATCCAAACAATAATTAGACACCTAGTACAATAATTAGATCCATAGCTCTCAGTCTATAATTAGCACTAAGCATGCAAACACTTGGTTCATCAACCAACTGCTCGTAATAAACTCACCGTCAAACCACATAGGTGACCGACGCCGGTCCCTGTCCACCTGGGGGTCACCGACGCCGGCTGATATCTGACCAACATCGGTTGCTTCCTGTCTCCTTCTTGCCGACGTCGGTTGGCCTGATCGACGCCGATGTTCATGGCACTCAGCAACCCTTTTGCACCCTCCTCCATGTCTGCATCAGTGAATCTTTTAGCTCCACAACTTAACAATCTCCCACTTGGAGATAAATAGCTACACTGTACCTATACTTGTACTTTGTCTAATCTATTTCCTGGGTTGTATCCCTCTTCAAGCTCCCACTTGAAGACTAACCACCACACATCCCGTGGTGCACCTCCTGTCATCTGAGTACCCTGCCACATTCGAACCTACAAACACATGTAGTGAAGACCTGACCCTGTATGTATACCTGCTGCTGGTCCCTCTCAAAATCCCTGAGAACCCACTTCCCCGGATTGGCTCCTAACTCTCTGACAGCTCCCACTGCATGGGAGTACTCAGGTCTATACCAAACCTCATGTGATTTCAGACACTGTACCTGTCCAGCCCTTAGTGTGCTGCGGCTCTGCATCCTGCATAATGAACCTCACCAACACCTAATTCACATTAGCTCCCACTAGAGACAAAATCTACCTGTGATCTCCATGTCTCCCATGTCAAAAAATTTCGCTGCTCCAAACTCCTCATGACATGCCACCGAACTAATCTTACCCTTAGCTCAGTAAAACCCTGTATGTACACCCCTACTAGCTAGCATACTATCCACATACAGCAACAAAATGATGTTGCAATCATCATCCCCCTGGTAAGCCAAACCACAGTAGTTACCCTGACATTGACTAAAGCCATGCTTCATCCTCCACCTGTCAAAACCTGTACCACTATCCTGCAGCTTCCTCAAGACCATATGCCTGGTCTTCCGTCTCACGTGTCCGTTCACTCTATTCTTCAACTAAGGAATCCATTCATCTCTATGCTTTCACACGGCTGGCAACCCTACCAAAACTCCCATTTGGTTTTGCATCATATCCCTGCCATGCTCCCACCTGTTTCTTGGATCCTTCCTGTTCTACAATCAGCAACAAGTGTAAAGAAGAGGAACAATGAATTTGAGGGCCTACTTACGTCTTCAGTCCTCTGTATGGGTGTTTGAGACTCCTTGATAGCATGTTGTCCACCCAAAATCCGTTACAGTGACCAACCTCAGTCACTCCACAGTCTGCATCCGACTGACATTGGTTCCCATGCGTCTATCCCTAACTACCAACCTACTATCATCGGTGTCCCTATTGCCAACATCGATCATCTAACCAACATCGGTCTTACCTACTACCGACGTCGGTCCTCCTGACCGACGTCAGTCTTACCCTACCCGACATCACCGGCTTTGGTCTGCACATGATCGATATCGATACCTGTCTGTTCGACGCCGGTTCCTCCTGACCGACGTCGGTATCTGTGTTCGCCTGTGAGTGATGACTTTTTACCCATGAGCTCCTTTGAATCAATCTCCATGTCCAAATTGCTCTGCTTAGAAGTATCCAACACCATCCACTGGTTTCTATCCGCCATCTCCTCCAAGAACACCAAGGCTTTCCAGTTCTTAAGCCTATCAAATATATCTATCTTCTGCTTAAGAACATGCATCTCCTTCCTGCTCATGTGACCAAGCCTATGAAGCCATGTCTCTGCAATAGAAGAAGAATCAGTAATATAAACAAGTAGATAAAGAGTACCTGTTTTCTTACCACCAGCTAATTCAAGTGCACCTGCTGTGAGAGTTCTTGTGCATCTCTCATTACCCAATCTTTCTGAAGAAATTAGCCATATCTCCAAACCTGGGACCTGCATGACCCTCATCAACACCTGTGTGTTGGCTGCCTACAATTTCAGCTTCACTTCCCCTTTGCCAATTCTTTGGCAAGGCTCACCAGCTCCTCTACCTGGGGCTGCATGGAAAGAGGCAACCGAATCTATAAAACAAGATTCAACATTATCCAAGAAACCTCCCAGAGCATCCTGTGCAACATCACCTGCAACATCTGCTTCTTCAGTTCCTTCTTGTTGATCTTCCACAAACCAACAATATTCTTTTACCTGCTCTTTCTTTCCATGGGACCTTAAGTGACCATCTGTGCTTTTCAACTCCTCCATTCTTAGCTTACTTTCATCTGCCATTGCTCTGCTCCCACTCAATTAGAAACCCCTGAGAGTGACCTGTAACCAAACACAAAACCTGCTCCCTGCAACCTTAGCTCTGATACCACTTGTCAGGATGCGAAACACTGGAAGCACATAGTTGATTACCAAACCAAGCAACTTAATATGCGGAAATTAACCAGATTCAACAAGTAACTAGAATTTAGAATAACATAGAATATGAGAGACAATACACAACTTGTATTAATAACTCTTACAGAAAAGAATACAATAAAGAAGATGCCACTTCTTCTCCACCACCTCTTCAAAGGTTTCCCACACCTCAAGTGAACACTAATTCTCTCCTCAAAGCTCTCTCTACTAGGTCCCAACACCCAACTCAAACACAGAGTTGGTGTTCACCTTACACCTATGCTCCACGCACTCCACAAGTGTTCCATGCACTCCACAAGTACTCAAAGTACTTCAAGTAGATCTCCCATGAACCTGCAACAACCTACAATTCAACAGACCATACTTATGGAAGGAACTGCCTTGCCTTCCTCTTAGCTCTCCATGTACTCCATGTACATACCAATGAGTACACACCATACTCCAAGTAGATCCTGCCTGATTCTGCTCCCTATTGTATTGCTATCCTATCTGATCTCCAACCTATAGATCAATACTAGTTCTACACACCTGTGAACCTTGACCTTGCACACACACACACCTGCAGATCAACGATCTTACTTACCATGTAGATCTCCTATAAGGGCCATGCTCACTTGATGACCAAGATCATACATACCTGAAGAATCCAGCTGACTCTCCAATCCAGCACCCACACACCTGGTACTGTGGCACTAGGAAGAACGCACCATTGCTCTACCTCACACACCAAAGGAGCTTATAATTATGCTCTCTTACTCCCTAGCACTCATTTACAATACAACCATGAGTCTATTATATAGATCTCATCCAAACAATAATTAGACACCTAGTACAATAATTAGATCTGCAGCTCTCAGTCTATAATTAGCACTAAGCATGCAAACACTTGGTTCGTCAACCAACTACCCATAATAAACTCGCAGTCGAACCACACAGGCGACCGACGCCAGTCCCTGCCTACCTGGGGGTCACCGACGCCGGCCAATATCTGACCGACATCAGTTGCTTCCTGTCTCCTTCCTGTTGATGTCAGTTGGCCTGACCGACGCCGGTGTCCATGGCACTCAGCAACCCTTTTGCACCCTCCTCCATGTCTACATCAGTGAAGCTTTTAGCTCCACAACTTAACAATAAGGGATTATTGTGTAGGGTCATAAAATGACCACATGTGAGTTTGAGCATAGCCATTGGCCTACTTCCCTCTCTTTCTTTCCATTCAGACCTCTCAAGTTACTCTTTTTGCCTTCACCTAATACTAGTATTGAGATAACCATTGAATTATCCACCCCATAAATGGATTTCCCTATGGTAGTACAAGTGGAATAGTTACTTAATATTTTAAAGTAGTAGTTACCATTCCTATGGAGGAAGTTAGATGTAGGGTGAGGGTAAGAGGGGAAAACAATGGGAGCCCATGGAGTGAGGGGAATGATGAGTGTTCCACGATGGAGGATAATGACAAAGTTAAAGGTGGTGGAGTGAGGAAAGGCATATAGGAGGAGATCAAGATCATGGAGGAAAGTAATGTGATATTGGTGGAGGATTGGGTGGAAGAAGATGAGAGAGGGGCCAAGGTGGTTCTTGCTCAGTAGTAGAGAATATCATAACTTGAGATAAGATGGTGGATAAAACTATGGAGGTGATAAGAGAGGTAGAGGTGGAAATGTGGGGAATTGAGAAGTGGATTTTCTTCTATGTAAGCTCAAGTGGAGGGTTAAATTTAGGTGCCTCAACCATTTTTTACTAGGATGAATTAGTCATGAGGTGCCGAGAGGGAGACTATTGTTGTTATAGAGATATGGAGCATGAGTATAGGGTAGATGTCCATGAGGAAATATTTTGAACCTCTAAGACTTGGACCTCTTTTTGCAATGGCATGACTCCTGCTACAAACCAAGGAGTATCTTCTTCCTCTTCTTCTCCTTCTGCTCTTATCATTATTTCAAGGGAGGATTCTTCCTCTGCTAAGCTCTCCTCTTGATGATGCTTATCCTAAAGCTTATCAAGATTCCATTTATGTCTTCTTCATTGATCTTGATGTAAGGTAGGTTGATCTTGTATCTACATTTTATAAATGTGGCATTTTTCTCTTTGTTTCATCCTAACTGTGTGAGCTTCTCGCTCATCACCTTTGATATTTTCTTGGTTAGGTTGTGATCTTGGACCTTCTCATAGAATGACTCCCATGGTTTGATGGTATCCATTGAGATATTAGCTAGGTATACATAATTTTTTGGAATGTCTTCTGTAGGTGGCTTCCTCTACTCCAGGTAAGGATGGCATTGATGTTTGGGGGTGTTAGCAATCTTCAATTTTGCTATGTATCTAGTTGAATCATAGTTTCATCTAATGTTTATTAGGTCCAAGACAATCTCCACCATCTTGGATATGAGTAGGCATTCTTGGTGCCATTTTCACATGGTAATGCCTCATCTTGTGAAGGGGACATCATACAAGCCTTTATTAGAATTGTACCAAGGGAAAAGTTGAGGAAGAGCCCCTACTAGAACAAGAGGATGAAACCTTAAAGGGAAGTGATAAAGAGAGTGATAACACCGATGAAGAGGAAGGAAAATAGACAAAGTTGGTCATCACTAAGGAAGAGGGTGCTGAGCTAAGCCTAAAAGTAATGGCACAAAAGAGGCAGACTGATAAAGATTACTATATGTTTGAGTACATGCCCCTTAAATCTACCACAACAAAGATGCACCAATAGTTGTCATTTCATTTTGATAGTTATATAGATGAGCCTCATTTCAGGGTACCATAAAAGGCCATATTAGGCATGGAGAAACCAGAATAAGGGCATAATTGCCTTCTTATAAACCCTCATGTAATAAAACCAGTCAAGTCAACCAATGCACTCATTTGGATGGCCTTTGAAGTAGCATGGAAGAACATGGTTAATGATGTTAGATATTCAAGATGGCATAAGATCGCACTAGAAGTTAAAGAGGAAGTAAAGGCCATGAATTTAAAATTACAACAACTGGCTAAGTGTATAGAGGAAGTTGAGCCATCCCTCTTGGATGATGTTGATGCTTCAAATATTTTAGAGGTTGACAAGGTATGCATGCTAGCGAATAAAATTCTCCTAAGGTTGAAGGTAGATATGGCACCAGAAGAAGAGGAGGACCCATGCACTATAATAAAACAAGATCTAGCTACAAAGATCAAAGAGGTGTAATACCTCTTTACATAATAGGGCAAAAATGTTATAGATGCCATCTTCTATAAATTCTCCAACTAGGCATTAGTTATAGATGCATGCCTTAAAAAGGAAAAGGGGGAGAAGGAGTTGATGGTGTAGGTATACACTATGAGCTTATTAGAGCATAACTAGATAATGGGAAATATAAATGCCTTGAGCACTCAATCAAAGACTAGGAATAAAGCTAGGAATCACTCTTCTTTGCCTTGAAAACCAAGGCCCAAAAATATGGATAAATCATGGACAAAGGAGTTGCAAAAGCTAAGGGAAAACTTGAGGCCTTCTAGAAGGAATTGGAAAAGATGGATGTGCTTATGCTCAGTGTTGCCTAAATAGAGGTAGATAGTGTCATTGAAGAACTCAAGCTCACCATTAACGGCTTTGAGGACTTCAATACTAAACTAAAGGAGAGTGAACTAGATTTTTGCATGCTAAGAGCATTGAAAGACTAGTCTAAGGGTAGACTAACAATTCTATATGGGGTAAATGTTGGACCCCTTTTTGGCTAAGTATGAATATGCACCAACTCATCAAATATCTTGACATGAAGTGATCATTTAGAATGATTATTTTTTTGACACCTTTTATGATAGCTAGAGGAATCTTCATAGATCTTATGCCATCTGGCAGGCAGTTACTTGGTGCCCAATTTTTTAGGGCATCTTCATAAGTGGTTGTACATGGAAATTGGAGTGTAAAGGATGAAAGGTGAGGGATCCAATGGAATGATAAACCAAGGCTCCAGTTAAGCACCTAGCATGCACCCTCCACCTTGGCATGAATATTCTTCTAAGTTATATAAATCAAAGATTGAACCAGTATGCAAAAATGCGACTTTGAGATAGTGAAGATCTATAGAATTGGTTCCAGACATAGTGAAGAAACTATCATTGAAACTTAGGACTAGCCTAGATGCCTTTTATGTTCCATATTATAGTTCCCAAGCTCATGTGTGAGTCTTCGGGACTGTAGTAGCTTTAAATGACCATTTGCTCGATTCCACTTGTTTTGTACTCTATTTATATAAACAATGTCTAATGAAGAATGGCATTACCCTTAATTGATTGTTGATCTAATTTATATGGTTATAGTTATGTTCTTTGAAGGTGGATTGATTGCATAATTTTTGTAATAGTTGTAATGCTTAGATTTAATATATGAATACTAAGTTCCAACAAGATTTTACTTTAGTTCATTAATGGCATCCCTATGTAAATGATTATGTTAGCATATTGTATATAAATAATCTAAGTGTAGGAAGACCCTAAGATATGATATTGGTACCAAGAGCATGAGTCTGAGTGTGACCTTTTAATCTAAAATTATTCCATTGAACCCTCAAAATGCTTGAATGATGCTAAGCTAAGGGAACTAGAGGCTTGTTCCCATAAAACTACAAAACCAACCCATATAGGATTTGCACATTCGCACCATTAGAATCCACCTAGAATAGCTTGTGCCAATAAACTTGTCAATTCCATTGTTTTAATGACCAAGTCTCTTGAAGAATGAATTTCACCATGACATGACTATCCCAACACAGGCCCCAGTTATTTCTCTATTTCACTTTGGGTGAGCACATAAGGCTTGCATATTATGTGAATTTATGTTAACATAGTTTAGTGATAAATTTTGAGTGCTAAAATATTATTCTGGGTTTACACCTACTTTTAACAATTTTATAACTAACTTTGATATCTGGATAAGCACTTGACAAAGTAAATGACTTAACAATTAACTTAAACTATTATAATGACTCATCACCAAATCAAACACAATTTATTTGATCACATTTATATCATCTTATTTCTTAACCAATTGATGATGACCAGCTCTTAAACTCTTCAAACTCTTATCCCTCTCAAGCTTCTTTCTAGGCCTCTTCACTCAATTGGCTCTCTTCTTGACTTGATCAAGACATCTGACCTTAATATTTAAATATAGTAACCCTATTATATATTTATTATAGTTTATCTACACCCTTATTATGGTCTACAAGACCTCCTTTAGATCTTCAAATTACTATATCCTTCACTTCAACTTGCTCATTCTCTAACTCTTCAATTAGGTCTATTAAGCCTTTTTCTTATATTAGGCTCTTGCTCATACACCTCTTGTTCATCCATACATAATTTTCCACTTATATTTTCCATAAAATATTACTTATTACATGCCATAAAAATTAATCAAACATTACAATAGGTTGGTCATAGCATATAAGACCAAAACCTCTTTTAGGCCTCGAGAAGACCTAATTCAATTAGGCCTTCATTAGCACACATTAACCTTTGATATTATTCAAGAAATTTAAAAATTCATACATAGTAGGAACACTTCATATGTCACTAAAATATAACACTACTAATCTCATATTATGTCCATGACACCTTTCATCTCCAACCACCACTTGAAGCATGTCATTAGTGATGTTCACAATTAGGCATGCGCATACTCAGAAAGTATGTCTTGAAATAATAAAGATAAAACACCAATTAATTAAAAAATCATGGAAATAAAACATATAAATAGAACCTTAAATACCTCAAAAAATTCACTTAGTACATTATACTTCATTACATAGGGCAAAATGACTCAAAAACACACTTGCAACTTACTTAAAACTGCTAGTTTTCCTTTAAGACTAGTCATGGTGATTTTGACCTTTAGCACCTATATGACCACTTTAAAAGACTCTTGATGCATTTGGATGATCATATGTGATCATTACACCAATATTAGATAGAAATATAATATGTTCAAATGGAAATACTAGTATTATAGACCAATCTCATAAACTTTTACCTCACTGTCTCATCTGAACAAGATAGGTCAACTTATAAGCAACATTTTAATCATATAAACTAATCTTAAAAATTTATATCCAATATGAACATGTATTAAAATTATTTAAAAATGTTTCCATAAATTTTGATTCAACCCTAATTCATGATAACATAACCCTAATCAACTTCTCACTTCTACCTAGGTTTCTAATTATTTGCACCATTAGGCTTGTTAGCGACAGGTATCTTGGATGACCAATTTAGCACACTTAAGGGATAAAACCTGCCAATAAACCACCATGGACACAAACTAAAAGTCACAAACTCTTTCTTCCATCTAGTTATCAACTTTGGCTACTACATTAAATCTCCAAAAAACTAACACTTTCTTATAGGGTCTACTCACACCCCTAACAAACTAATCACACTTGGAGATTCTTGGTAGAGTTTAATACAACCTCTAATAACTTAAATAACCATATAGATCCATTATTATAATTTTAGAATAAATTGTTTTATATCAGGTCACTATTAGGGTTCTTTGATGGTTTTAAACCATATTTCAATCTTAACAATCATTCATAAATCATAACCCCTTAATCCAAAAACTAATGCCTATAATTTTGAGATAGGACACATCCCCATCTACCATGAATATCTTGTTTTCTCATGTAGAGGTTACATGTGCCAATGAACACTTCAAAGTCCTTCTTGGGTTGAGAACCCTTCATTTTGTGCACTCTAGAGACCTCAAAATCACTTTTCATGTCTTTTTTTAAAAACCATGACTGGAAAATATGTGAACATGCTTGAAACAATATAACATACCTATAAAAAGACTCATTCATCTTGTTGGGTGAATATTTTGTCACCAGCTAACTGAGGAAAAAATATCTGTTTCAACCATAGCATAGGGAGATTTATCGGCCAAATATGCAAGTCGACCACATCAAAAGGGGACAACTCTCTCCTCTCATCAAGGGGAGGTTCCCTATAACTATGATATATTAATATACTATAAATATAAGATAAAAATAACACTTAGGGTAGGATAACACCATCCATCTCTCTTTTTTTAGGGGTACTTCTCTTCTTTCATAAGTAATACTCAGTCAACAGCCAGATTCCTTCTTAGGTAGTAAAAGTAACTAGACACAGTAACACATCATGATGAAGTGTAGCACAAAGTCTCCACCTCAGATACCAAAGAGTGAAATATATGAAGGACAATGGGGGCACAAAGTCATCCCAAGATCCTTTACACAAATATAGAAAAAAACACACTAAAGACCATTATGGCAGCATAAAGTCTCTCCACAGTCAGCTTCAGGACACCTTCCTGATTACTTCCACTAGTTCTAATTGTTAAATTAAATGGAAAAGAATGCTTCTAGGAAATAGACATAAGAATAATTTATTAAATAATACAAGCTATTCTAGCACAAAGTCTAAAAGGTCACTTGTTTTCTCATTCAAATAAAGAAATATGATTAACAATCTGAGCTCAAAGTCTTAAGAAATGCCTCTCAATTTGGGAAGATTTTTGCTTCTATAATAGAGAGATCTCCCTTTCATAAAATGAAAGATTACAATATATATCATTCCCAAAAAGACTTGGGCATTGGTTTTCATTAAAATGGCCCATGCCAAATTAAATGTCTTGAATACCTATGACATGGACATTCTAGAAAAGGTCATCAGCCTTAACTTTGGCATTTTGAATCATCTCAAATGTCTCCTCCTAAGCATAGGTCATTTGGTTTTCCTTATGGTGCTTACACGGCTGTCCATTCACCTTTACTTAATGTAAAAAAATAGGTTGTGCCTTTGAATGATCACACTCTCTGATGTCCACCTGGTGGACTATTTCACCTACTGGAAATAACTCTCCTGCAGATATTTCTAGATTTCTTGTAGTTTTTCTCTCTTTCCTTGCCATGTTTTGTCCTTCCTTGGTGATTGGATCTCTCAGGGCTATCTTCTCACTTTCAGCTGGCTTTTTTGGCTCCTTCTTTAGTCAGTCGCTAAGTTTGTTCTCAGGTGTGCATCTTTGAAAATCAATGGATATTTCATTACCCTATATTTGACGTCCATGGGGACGTCACTAATCACTTAGTCAGTTGAACCACTTTGAACCTTGAACCTTTGGAATGCATCGATTCAATGGTTCAACGATTCAAATTGGTTCAATGGTTGGTGGTTCAATGTTTCTTGCAAAGGGCTGCTTTCACTTAGTCCTTTTTTATGAGTTTAATGTATTTTTTGAACCAATTATTTGAACCATTTACTTGGATTATTCTTCTAGAATCTTCTGCTTTGAACATCTTCTGGAATCTTCCATTTGAACCTTTGAAACTCTTTGAAGCCTTCTTTTCTTTAAGGCAAATGAAGCCATTTAACCTTTGAACTTGTTGAAGTCTTTAAACTTTCTAGATCCTTTGAAGCGCTTAACTCCTTTTGAACCTTTGAACCACTTTGAATTTTGAACTTGTGAAAGTTCAAGGTTCAATGGTTCATTGGTTTAATGGTTCATTCCACTTGTTTGAAGCCTGTGGATGGACCTTTGATTGAAACTCAGTGTTGAACCTAGAGTTCTTTAGCTTGGAAGACTTGAATAATTGAAAATTTTGAATACTCAGAACATTTTTGAGAATGGAAGAGATCATTTTGGCCTTTAGGACCAAAATATTTGATGTGTTGTCCCTAAAAACAAGTGATGGATTTTGGGAACAATAGCTGGCTCTAGTTAGAGAACTTCCATCGATTGCAAAAATAATTGAAGGGAGTAGAATATAGAATCTCAGTGTCTTCATGTATGCCACTAGGCTATGAAGTCATGCTACCCAAAAGGAAAGGCACAAAAATAAAACAAAATGAACCAAACAAAACAAAACTAAAGAATATACAAATATGTACAACTGATGTCATCTGATACTTCAAGAATTGAAGTGCTTCAGATGCTGCCCACTGTGAGGCAGTAAAAATGGTGTTCTATCTTGATATATCAGCAAGAAACCATTTTCTCCCCAGAAGCAATGATTTGTGAATGGACCTCTCCACCAAGAATCAACTTTTTTGTGCATTCCTTTTGGTTCTCTCCTCTTGCCCCATAGCAACACTGGATCTCTAATCTGAAAACCATGAATCCTTGCTCTCTTGCCAGAGAGTTTATTTACCTAACTTTGACGTGGAACAATATGGTCCATTATCATAGTTCATTACTCTTCTAGTCTAGTGAAGCACATGATTTGATTGTCAGCATGAAACTCCTACCAATGGTTGGCATTATTAGGTACAGTTGGTCAAAAGACCAGTTTGATAGTGTAACTATGCTCTTCAAAGTCTTTGTGAGGAACCATGAGGGTTGTAGAGACAACCAATGAATCTGCATAATTATGAAGCTCTCTAAGCACTACAAAAATATTGAAAGCATCAAAACTTTCAAGGCAGTACCATACCCAATTGTGATAATGTCACAATCTTTCATTCTTGGTTTGATACAGGTTCCTGACCTGAAAACCACTAGTTCAATATCTCCTTTGGCATGAAGGAGCTTAACACTTTTATCTTAAGCAACCTTTATACCAAGTAGCAGAGATTCATATTCAGTGGTGTTGTTGGTGCAGCTGGACTACAACTTGTAAGCATAAGAAAAAATATCTCCTTGCAGAGATATTAAAACAATCCCAGCTCTAGAACTAGTAGAAGAGTAGCTTCCATCAAATTCTAGAATCCATATGCCACTGAAAACTATTCCTTTCTCATATTTTACTTTGTTTGGAGGGGAGGGTCCTTCTTACCTACACTGTGCTTTATTAATTCTTATACTATCTCATCTGAATCAATTCTTAGATTGCCACCTACAGGACTTTCATCTATTGAAACATGAACAGCCTCTATGGTCAAGAAGTAATTACCCACCCCTAAAGACTTAAATATAATTTGAACTTCAGGGGCTGTCATTTGGCTGATAATGTACATCGACTCCTTTTTAGGGAGTAGCCTCTACATGACACCTTTGACAAGGATCCTTGCCTTGGACAAATCCATACTTATTTCTCCACCAACATCCTTGTAAAAAATTTTACCAAGAAGGATGTCGTAGGAGGCTGGGATGTCGGCCACTAGGACTGTCATCTTAATTCTTTTTCTTGGAATGGCTGCATATGCAAATTGGGCATCTTTGATTTGTCCTAGAAAAAGGACTTATTTGTTTTCCATGGAGAAGCATCTCCTAAATGTCTTGGTTAGTGTGAGACCAAGAAATTCTGCCACTTTGGTAGGCATGACATTGTTAGATGCACCTGAGTCGATGATGCAATTATTCAACTGGTGACCGTTTATCAACAGGGAGACATAAAATGGTTCTATCTTCCTAGGAGTAGTAGGAGTAATGACAAAGTTATTCTGGGTGGATGTGGGAGTCACCTTTGGAATAGCCGATCCTATAGGGATGACTTTATTCTTTATACATTAAACCAACTTATCCAACTACTCAGGGTTGGATTGCAGGAATTCAAATTCAGACATTTGAATTTTGGTTTTCTTGACATGGTCGATTATATTAAATGTCTGAAATGAATTAGGAATAGGGGAAGGCAGTTCATCCTTCTAGTTTTTAGGAGGGGTGGTACTAGTCTACAAATTTGAATTATAAGATGAAGGAAAACTTGATGTACTTACCTTTTTAGTGATCACCAAGTCCTTTGATTGAAAAGGTAGAGTGGTTCCTCGCTTATCAATTGAAATTGTTGGTTGAGATAACTCCTCTATTTTTTTCTTATCAGCTTGCAGGGTTGATTAGTTTTGGGATCAGGTGAATACAATGTATGATCCATCAAATGCTTTACCTTTACTTTTGGGTTCATCTTGGTAATTTAGGAAACTAATGTTGGAGTCGCCAGCTGATTCATCTTGGTCTTCCACAAAGAGATCAGCGCCATCTTCCTAGTTCAACTTAGATTGGAAAGAAAAGTTTGATTCTGCTTCAAGGTATCCAACTGATAATTTGGTTAGAGCTACTTCAATAACAAGTTTCACTTGAGGGGGAGGAAGATGATTGGCTACCCTTGATTCCTGGCAGCTTTGCGTTGGTATGACTTATTGGGGAATGTACTCCTTGGTATATCTTGATATGAAGGAGCAGACATCTCTTGCACCATTTACTTTTTGAGAGTTAGCAACTCATTTTCTAAATTTTGCACCATCGGATCAGTGGTGCCTGTAGATGGATATTTAGAGGATGAAGAAGATTTACTTATGTTAGGATCTCTCCTTATCTTCCCCACCAAGATGAGATCATCTTCCACCACAGTTGCCAAATCATGCACTACATCAAGGTCTATGTGGCAAGCATGTCTCAATAGAAAACTCACTTTAGACAGCTGAGAGTTGATGAAGAAACATTTGAGATTCTTAGCTGTTAGCTAAGCAAATATAAGAATCCTGTTCCTCAGCTTGTCAAAATTGGCTATGAAATCTCTCATTGGTTCATGAGGCTCCTTCTTCATTTGTGTGAGCTGAGCTAGTAAGGCATGCACATCTTTTGTAGGATTGAACCTGGCTTCAAATTTGGCTTTGAGAGTGTTTCAGTTAGTCATTGACCAAGCCTACAGATAGTAGAACCAGTCTATAGTAGCACCTTGTAATGTCTCTATGAACAACCTGACTGCTATGTCTTCATACTCCACACCTATTACGCCACAAGCTATGTTGAAGGCTACAATATGTTCATCAAGATGAACTCTCCCATCACCAAAGAATTTGGAGAAATTCTTTTGTTTACTACGTGGTAGCTCATGTAGAGGTGGAGTTAAACTGAATGGGCCAAAAGAGTTACCCCAAGGGCCTTGAGTTTCCATGATATGACTATGGAAAGTGGGGATAACAAATCTTGGTGGGGTATGTATAGGTAAAGCTCTGCTAGTAGAGGAAAAATAAGCTCTACCTTGTATTGGTGACCTGGTGTTGGTAGGAGGAAGACTCCTAGTTCGTTGAAGGTGAGGTTGTGGAGGAAACAAATCAAAATTTCTCTATTGCACCAACTCAAAAATATGGTCAAAAACACCTTGAGCTTTCTAGCTTCTTATATAGCATGGAACTACCAGATTGTAGAATAAAAATGGAAAAGAACTAGCCCTACTTTAGCTTGGAACTCGAGGCTCCAAACTGCTCGTTCTTTCCCAGTAGAGTTGCCAAAAAACTATTGGGTGAATATTTTGTCACCAGCTAACTGAGGGAAAAATAGGTGTTTCAACCACAACATAGGGATATTTATTGGCTAAATGTGCAGGTCAACCACATCAAAAGGGGAAAAATCTCTCATCTCATCAAGGGGAGGTTCCCTATAACTATGATATATTAATATACTATAAATATAAGCTGAAAATAACACTCAGAGTAGGATAACACCATCTATTTATCTTTTTTTAGAGATGATGTTCATATACATAAAAGAATTCCTAGGTGATTACTGGAGGTACTTCTCTTCTTTTAGAAGTAATACTCAGTCAACAGCCAGATTCCTTCTTGGGTAGTAAAAGTATTTGGATGTAGTAACATAACAGGATGAAGTGTAGCACAAATTCTCCACATCAACTACCAAAGAGTGAAATATATGGAGGACAATGGGGGCAAAAAGTCATCCTAAGATCCTTTACACAGATACATAAAACAACACACTAAAGACCATTGTGGCAGCACAAAGTCTCTCAGTTAGCTTCAGGACACCTTCCTGATTACTTCCACTTGTTTTGCTTGTTAAATTAAATGGACAAGAATGCTTCTAGGAAATAGACATAAGAACAATTTCCTAAATAACACAAGCTATTCCAGCACAAAGTCTGAAAGGTCACTTGTTTTCTCATTCAAATAATGAAATATGATTAAAAATCTGAGCTCAAAGTCTTAGGAAATGCCTTTCAATTTGGGCAGAGTTTTGCTTCTATAATAGAGAGATCTCCCTTTCATAAAATGAGAGATTACAATATATATCATTCTTAGAAAGACTTGGGCACCGATTTTCATGAAAATGGCCCATGCTGAATTAAATGTCTTGAATACCTATGACAGGGCCATTCTGGAAAAGGTCATTGGCCTTGACTTTGGCATTCTGAATCATCTCAAATGTCTCTTCCTAAGCATGGGTCATCTAGTCTTCT
The DNA here is from genome assembly GCA_037957365.1 of Torreya grandis. Taxonomy (NCBI): domain Eukaryota; kingdom Viridiplantae; phylum Streptophyta; class Pinopsida; order Cupressales; family Taxaceae; genus Torreya; species Torreya grandis. Next base: position 1,297,145 of record JARHVA010000458.1, read on the forward strand.
TTATGGCACATACACAGTTGTCCATTCGCCTTTACTTAATGCAAAAAAATAGGCCATGCCTTTGAATGTTTGTGCTCTCTGATGTCCACCTGGTGGACTGTTTCACCTACTAGAAATAACTCTCCTACAAAAATTTCTATATTTCTTATAGTTGTTCCCTCTTTTCTTGCCACATTTTGTCCTTCCTTGGTGATCTGAGCTCTCAAGGTTATCTTCTCACTTTCATCTAGCTTTTTTGGCTCCTTTGGCCAGTCGCTGAGTTTGTTCTCAGGTGTGCATCTTTGAAAATCAATGGATATTTCATTACCCTATATTTGACATCTATGGGGATGTCACTGATTACTTAGTCACTTGAACCACTTTGAACCTTGAACCTTTGGAATGCATCAGTTTAATGGTTCAATGGTCGGTGGTTCAATGTTTCTTGTAAAGGGTCACGTTCACTTAGTCCTTTTTATGAGTTCAATGTATTTGTTGAACCAATCATTTGAACCATTTGCTTAGAATATTCTTCTATAATCTTCCACTTTGAACATCATCTGGAATCTTCCATTCAAACCTTTGAAACTCTTCTAAGCCTTCTTTTCTTTAAGTCTGCCGAAGTCATTGAACCTTTGAACTTGCCAATGTCTTCAAACATTCTAGATCCTTTGAAGCACTTAAATCCTTTTGAACCTTTGAACCACTTTAAACTTTGAACTTGTGAAAGTTCAAGGTTTAATGGTTCATTGTTTCAATGGTTCATTCCACTTGCTTGAAGCTTGTCGATGGACCTTTGATTGAACCTTGGCATTGAACCTACGAGTTCTTTAGCTTAGAAGACTTGAATAATTGAAGAATTTGAATACTCAAAACATTTTTGAGAAGGGAAGAGATCATTTTGGCCTTTAGGACCAAAATAGTCAATATGTTGTCCCCAAAAACAAGTGATAGATTTTGGGAACAACACATCCATACATGCCTTGTAAATATAACCTCATACCCCATTAAGCCATACTCTCTCTCTCATTGCTTGCTTAGGCCTTGACCTACAAACCACATTAGGCCTTGAAAATGACCTTCTAACCATTATCCAAGATCTCAACACCTCATATACATGTCATAAAACATATTATAATGCTCAACCACTACCATACATCCTTTATATGCCTTGGCAACACCTCATGACACCTCATTAGGTTAGGTAGTGTCTAGAACTAGTCTAGTTGTAGACTTGGGCTTAAGGTCTTACCCCTGTAGGCTCGCCTTGAAACTCTTATAAGTGCTCCAATTCCTCCTATGCATGCTCAATAAAATTTATAAAACCACTCATTCTTTTTTGTACTTATCTCACCAATCCACCATGCTCAAACCTTCTCATTAGGACTTTACATGCCATGACTATTACTTTCAAGCACTTGAAACTTGACAACTAACCTTGAAACACTCCTTGATGATTCTAAACCTTACTCATATGTCTTACATGATCCTCAAATAATTTCATACCTCTCAGTGATGCTAACAAACAAGAACATTCTTCAATAACCTCATGAACACCTTTCTTAATAACCTTTGACATCAATGACAACATCAATGCCAAACCTCAACAATAGGAAAAATTCTCAACAATATTCCCCTTTGTCATTCATAGAAAAATATATTGTAAATTGATCATTCTTATATCCCACTTTGACATAAATGACAAAGTGATGTCTGTAACTTCTTAGATCACACTCCTTGCAACTAAAATACTCAACACACAAGACTATGAGTCTATGAGATATAATATAAACTTGCTTTCCTATCTCTATCCATACCTTCTTATAATAACTCACTTGTTCTTGGAGCTAATGAACTTGATTACTTCCCCTAAGTTCTTTGGCTTCTTCAATGATTTCTAGGGGTAGGAATTACACCTAATTCCTATCTTAGGTGTTCAAAAGTTACTTTTTGAAGTGGTTTAGTCAAGATGTCTTCAATTTGATCCTATGTAAAAACATACTCAAGTTTGACACTTTTTCCACTTACTTATCTTTTATAAAATAATACCTAATGGGAATGTGCTTGGTCTTTGAGTGCATGATAGGGTTTTTTGAGACACTTATATCACTTTCATTGTCACAATAGATAGGGCTAAGATCATCATACTCCACCTTGTAGTATTTTAGGGTCTATCTCATCCATATAACATGAGTGTAACATGAAGCTATTACAATGTGCTCAGCCTCACAAGTGGATAATGTTATTGATGATTACTTCTTACTTATCCATTAAACTAGGCACCCACCTAAGAAGAAAGCTCCCCCACTAGTACTCTTCCTATCATATATACTTCATGTCCAGTCTGCATCTGTGTAGGATGTCAAATTGAACTCCTTGCTTCTTGAATACCATAATCCATACTCCATAGTCCCCTTGAGACACCTGAGTATCCTTTTAACTACTTACAAATGATTTTACCTTGGATATTCTTGAAACTTTCCCATAATACCTATTGTTTACATGATGTCATGTCTAGAGGTTATGGTGTATAAAAAATTCCAAACATTGGCCTATTTGACATTTAACTAAATTTTGAAGACTCATATTCCTTTCTCAAATTACACCCTATGATAATGGGTGTAATAACTATCTTGTAATCTTCCATCTAAAATTTATTCAACATCTCTCTTATGTACTTGGCTTGTGAGATGAATATGCCTTTTTTAGATTTATTGATTTACAACACAAAAAATAATGATAGTTATCCTAGCATGGACATCTCAAAGTATTTTTACATCACCTCTACAAAGGTATTGGTCATGTTCTCATTATTTTCACCAAAGATGATGTCATCCACATAGACAACTACTATCAACCAATGGTCATCTTCTGTCTTGATGTATAGATTACTATCTATAACTCCTCTTTTAAATCCTTGATCGAACAGATACCTGTCCAACCTAGCATACCAAGATCTAGGAGCTTGATTTAAACCATATAGAGCATTTTTAAATATTAAAACATATCCTTTATCATCTAATAGTGATAACCACTCACGTTTCTCAATGTAAACTTTCTCTTCCAAATTCTCATTGAAAAAGGTAGATTTGACATCTATCTGGTATACCTTGAATACTGCATATGCTAGAAACAATCTGATGGCCTCCAATATTTCTACTAGTGAAAATATTTTATCAAAGTCTACCCCTTTAAATTTTGCATGTCCCTTACATACCAATATATCCTTGTTCCTAATGAATTCTCCATCATTATTCAACTTGTTTCTAATCACCCATTTTGTGCCAATGACATTCTTGTCTTTAGGCCTAGGAACTAGTTCCCAAGTCTCATCCTTCTCTATTCGGTATAACTCCTCATTCATATAACCTATCAAAAATTTGTCTTTAATTTCTTTTATATGACTCTTAGGTTCAATATTGGATAATATAACAACATTATCTTGATTTGGATTACTTACCAATCTTCTCCTAGTTTGCACACATGTATTCTTGTTACCAATGATTTGAAATTCAGGGTGATCTATTTAAATCTATCTTGAGGTTCCTTTTGATTACTATATATTTAACTTATTCTTCTTCCTCATCAACCTCTATGGTCTCCTCTTCATTCTTGAAGCCTAGATTCTCTAAAGTGTCCTTTGACTGTGAGTGTGATTTCCTTGTCTTATCAATCTTCACATTTGTGCTTTCTATTATCTTTTGTAGCCTCTTGTTATAACATATATAAGATGAGATCATTTATGATTATCCTAATAATATTACATGATAATATTTGGAATCAAACTTTCCCAAGTCTTCATCATCTCTTTTGGTGAAATATTTGCTCCCAAACACTCTAAAGTGTTCCACATTGGTAAGTCTGCCCTTCCATAGTTCATAAAAAGTCTTGTTGCCATTAGTCCTTATTTGTCCTCTATTAAAAATGTAGATAGTAGTGTTTATTTCCTATTTCCAATATCTATCAAATAATATAAACTCATTTAGCATAGTTTTATCCATCTTTTGAACTATCCTATTCTTTCCTTTCCACTACCCCATTTGATTGAGGTGTCCTAGTTGTTGAGAATTGTCTCCTTATTTTATGAACCTAAAAGAAGTCATCAAAATAATTATACCAAAACTATCCTCCTCTATAAAAATTAGGAACTTGATCTTTCCATTCTTCTCATTCTCAACAAGAGCCTTAAATGCCTTGAACTTGTCAAGAGCTTCTAACTTTTCTTTCAAGAATGCAACCCAAGTAATTTTTGTGTAATCATCTATGAGTATACATGAAGTAGATATCTCCTTAAATGATTTTAAATATTGTAGACCCACATATATTAGTGTGTATTAACTCCAAGGGTCTTGTAGTAGAGTATTCCTTGGACTTGAACCTTCTTGTAGTCTACTTACCATGCTGACAAACCTTGCAAAGTATGTTTGTAGATTTGATGATAGTAGGCATGTTATTCATAGACTTATTAGTGTTAATATTGACCATATTATCAAATTTTAGGTGACCTAACCTTCTGTGTCATATCCAACTTTAATTTATCTTTCTCATGAATCATCTCTCCTTCTTGATCTCATTCAATACATATAGTTTGTTATCAATCCTCTTAGCATTAGAAATTAGCCTTCCTAATTTAGCTCTCCTTATCTCACACACTCTATCATGAAAAGTTAGCATGTGTATTTGATTGAATATTTGACTTACATTAAGTAGGCTATGTTTTAAACCTTTCACATAAAACACATTTTATGTCTTAGTCTTCTTATTGTTGAAACTCAAGACACCCTTGCCAACTGTATTGGCAATTGTGTTATCTCCAAACCTTATTGTTCTCACAACATCATTTTTCAATGAGATAAACTTATTTTTATCTCCTATCATGTGGCTTGAGAAACCACTATTTATGTACCATTTCATGCCTTCATCTTGAATGTGAAAGGCAGTCTGAGCTAACATAGAAGCTTCTTTGGTATTTTATTCCTCCTTGGAAAATAGCCCATCTTGGCTCTTGAGCTCAATATAATTAGTCCTAACTTGATTTTTCTTCCATATCAATGTTTGATTCTTCTCATGCATTCTAAGAGCTTCATATGTCTTCTTGAATCTTGAGGTCCTTCTAACTCTATTAGAGAAGAATCTTGCAATGTGTCTTATATTATGATAGATGTAGAAAATAATATTTTTGTACTTTTCTCTTGAATAATTACTCCTTTTCCCATGGTATTTTTGGTCAATTTTTGGAATTAGAAATTGGCCAACCTTATATCTTAAAAGGGTCATAACCTATGTTTTAAATTTTCTTGTTAGTCATGTTAAAGGCACTCAAAGCATGTATAGTTAATTCATTGTATGGTCATATTTCAACCTTGTCTTAGCAACCCTTAAGTGAATTATTACATGAAAAGGATGTTTTTCATGTTGTCTTTTCTCTAAAAATTTGGTGCCTTGGTGAATTTTTTGTTTCTAGATACAAACTTTGAAAAATGATTAAGTAGTGTAAGACTTGCTTAAGGATGTCAAAATTAAGCTATGGTAAATAACCTTTTGGGTTCAGATGATCCTAAGATTGAATAAATATATAATGGCACGCATTAAATCACACTATGAAGATATAATGGTGCGAGCAAAAGTCAAAAAAGTGCTTGAATCAAGATTGATGGTGCACATTCCTACATATAAACTGATATAAATGATCCACATTTAAATATTATATCTACATCATAGAGTGTGTTTAATCATGCACTCAAATATCAATAGTCAGTGTTCAATCATATCAAAGATCTAATGGTGAGTGGTAACTTGATTATGTCAATGGGTCTCAAATATCCAAAGGAGCACATTCAATCCTACACTCAAAGATAAATGATGAGATTATAGTTAAAATGTTAGAAGATCATAGGATTAAATGCATCAATGATAAGTGGCATGACCATGGAAAATAAGTAGATCAATGGTGCACATTTGATCAAGTAGAAGAATATCAATAGCACATGTTCAATTTCTCCAAGGAGATATATGGTGCACATAAGGTCGAAAGGTCCATGATCTTATATTAAACATGAGGTCAAAATGGGGTGTAGTCACAATAGTAGATGAAGCTAACAATGAATCCATAGAAAGGAGATGGTGGTGACAAATGTCTCAATCTATGAAGTGTAGGTCAAGGATCAATGGCAATCAATGAAAGAAAACTTTTGGGAGTAAATGAGATATACTTTGTGATCAACCTTATGGTAAAGAGTATATTTTGTGATGGATCTAATCAATTAAGATATATTAAAAGAACATTAATATGAGGAGAAGTGGGAGAAGGAATGGTATGACTTTTGTAATCATTTTTTGAGATGGCCCTGATCAATTAAGATTTTTTAAGGAGAATAAATGTAGGGTAGTTGTAACTGCTATTCTGAGTGAAATTAAGCTCATTAATGACCCCTTTAGTGCCAAAATTTTCTCTCTTTGGATTTTTTTTATTCTTATAAATGTAGGCATTGAAATTTTGATTATCATCCCTCAGCTGGGTATAGCGAACCTCTTCTAAAATCACTTTGTAAACTCTTTAAAGTAATATAAGATAATTTCATATTATAGTTTAATGTTGAGTGTACTTTATTTAAGTTTAATTTATCAATTGTATGTTATCTATTCATCATCTGTAGGTCCTTCAAGTACCTTGCTTTAAAGACTATTAGTTTTTTGTAGGTTATGTGAAGTGTTAGCTAGTGAGGTTTCTCTTGAAGTGTCATAAGTCCATAGTGTCTTACATAGACCTATCTCTTTTCATCCTTCAAGTTTCAGGTCTCTTTTCAAATTTTATATAAAATACTCATGTTCATAAGCCCATCATATAACATTATCAATCCTTGTCCCCATTAGATTCCCTAGTAGTCATGAAAGTGTCCAAGTTGAGAGTAGATCATTGAACATTTGGTGCATCACCACACTTAGAGTAGGTTTTCATTCATGAAACTCCTCTCTTTTCATCCCAACCTATTTAGGTATTAGGTGAGTATTATAACAAAAAATCTAAGTAGCTAGCCTCATTAAAAACCTAGAGGTATGGCCCAAGATTAGGTAACCCATATCCTAGGGTCATTCCCATGTTAGAATAGGTTTGAGTGATGAACCTAAACAATATTTTGCTTAGCTAGGGTGTAGCCTAAGTCTCCAATATTTTTGACATGTCTAGTGGGACCTCATTTAATGAATCTAGACATTAGCTTGGGATAGATTGATAGTTTGGAAGGATATTTGAAAGTTTTGGTGTAATCACTAGTAGACTGGAGGATAAATTCATGCACCAAATCTCTACCAGGTCTGCTTTAAAAGGTAATCAAGTTAATTTCATTAAATTGCCTCTAGATATTGCAAAGAGGAAGAGGGTAACTATTTCAAACCCCAACCTAACACCCCCTAATTCTCCCACATCTCCAAAATCTATAAATTTTGCAAATACTTACTCCAATAAAAGTTCATCAAAGCAAATGTAGATGGTAAGGCCTAGGTTATAAGATTTTGTACCATTAAATGGTCATATCCCTCTTAAACTTTAGTAATATTAGGATATCCCTGATGCCTCTTTAAATATTATACCATAATTTATAGTATAAAACTCTACCACTCATGTAGAGCACATAGTTAATATTTCAAAGCTTTATGTAGTCCATAACATTATGAAAGATAATATAGCCATGAGACTACTAGCCACATATTTGAAATTAAAATTCCTACAATGGTATAGGGGTCTAGCTCCTACCTCAATCAATACCTGGGATGAGTTTGGTCAGTGCCTATGTAAGCATTTTGATAGAAGTGACCATGTATCACTTGTTGAACAACTCACCTCAATCAAGAGGGCATCCCAAGAATCTATGGTTGATTTCAATTATAGATTCCAAAAAACTTGGGATAGGATCCATGTCATCATTAAGCCCATACCCAATTATGCTTTTCTTTATTATTTAAGAGCATTAGATTTATACATTGCATTCATAATCCAATCTATGGGTGGGACAACTCTGCCTAGGGCTTATGAGATATCTATAAAGGTAGGAAACTATTTGATACAAGTGGGGAAACTCATGCGACTTTTTTATAATCTTCAACCAACCCCACCTACCATTGTTTCATTGCCCACTCCAATCAATCAATCCCAACTTGATGATGGTCAAGTGGATAAATTTACAAGGATTGAGAGCTTGTTAAAGGCACAAAATAAAAAGCTAATGGATGTAGAGAGATAAAAACAAAATTAATATAGATCATACCAAGGTCCTTTCTAAGCCCAATACCCTAATCAATCCTACAATAGACCCCCTTATCCATAAAATCAAAAATCTCAAAGACAAATTACTCAAGGTAGATCTCATACTATCTACAATCCTATAACTACAAGTAGCTCGAGATCCTTGGTCCCCACATAAAACAACCTTACTTAAGAGGGTCAATGGCAATCAAGGGGTAGTCTAATGAGATGGTAATTGCTACAAGTGGATAAATGTATTAATATCCTAGTTGGAATCATGATCCTTCATTCCAAGGCCATAACATAATGCCTCCTCCACCACAAGACCCCCCAATGAATTAGGATAACATCCATACCATAACATCATCAAAAACTCAAATCCAACAATAAGGGAACATGAGGAAGGCACCAACTGACACCCTGTGCATAAAATTTTGAGAATGGGAACACATGTTTGAGCATGTAGCAATAAACATGGGGTAGACTACGTAAAGGGAAGATGAACCAGTTGTAGCCTCAAAAAAGGCTAAGAAGAAGATGTTAGATGAAAATTTGAGGTAGCCTAAGGATTTTTAAACATCTCCACAAGTCATTCAATAGCATACCACTTTAGATATATCTAATAAAGATCTTGAAAATCAATAAATACCTCAACATCATGGGCAAAAATTGAAGTCTCCTTTTTTTCCTCATGTCACTCAAGTGCCAAGTGATACTTCTAATTTCAAGGTGCGGTTCAAAGATACTAGTCTTCCTTTCAATATTGTGGATCATATGAAAAAGGCTAATGTGACTATGCCTATGTATGATGTGTAGAGTAATTTCCTACTCTACGTCATACTCAATTATTTTCAGTCGAGCACTGTAATTTTGGCACTTCGGGTGAGCCACAGAGTTTTGGAGTAGAGGACAGGTTCATTTTGCCTAAGTGTCAAAGCACAATGGAAGCTGCCAAGTGTCATCCTCAGAGCACAGTCCCTTTTTACCTTTTGTTTCTTTTCATTTCAATTTTGGCCTAAGTATTGGATTCAAGTGGAAGCGACCATGTGTCGGCCTCTAGGAGACAAATATGGATAGCTGGCGACTTTTAAGGACCTCGTTGTAACTTTTTAGAGAACCACGGATCATGCCATGTATCTAGTAGTAGTTAAACAAAATTTACCATGTGTTAACATCTGCATATCATAAGAGGCACCCATGTTTTCTATTTTGACAAAGACTTTCGACAAGCTGAGCGACAGAGAGAGCAAAAAGCACCAAGTGGCAGTTGCAGAGGCCCTAAATTACCTTTTAAAGAAGTAGCAGAAGCCACCACATGTCGACTGCCAAGAGCCTTTGTTTCAATACTTGGGTCCATGCTTTCCATTCAATGCATAAAGACATCATTCATTTTGCTAAGTATCAAAGTTTAGTGGAGGCTGCCAAGTGTCACCTTCCAGGTCCCTCTCTACTCCATCCCCAAAAAGTGGAAGGAACCACATACCCCCAGTAGGGAAAGTGAAAGACACCATGTATCTTCCCAGGAGCAGCAGAGGTCGCCACATATCAAATTCTGAGAGATCACCTTCGAGCCTAATTGCTGAATGAAGATTGTGGCAGGTCCTGGATGATATTTTAAAGAAAGTAGAAGGGGCCAGGTATCATCCTCTGGTGCCTTCTCGATCAAAAGGAGAGTTTTTCATAAATTGGCTAAGTATCCTCTTCCATCCTAACAAAAAAGAGTGCCCATCTACCTGTTACAGTGAAACTGGAGGGAAATTTGGTGAGAGTTAATTCGAGTAGATGAAACACTACACCGGGTAGATTTTTGGGGCTTGCGAGCATTGAAGGCACCGCCTATTTGTCCCCTAATAGCAGAGGCAGATTATACAATTGAGTGGCCAAAGAGGTGAAGGATAGAGAATATTACATGGGAAACAAAGTGATCAAAGGAGACACCCAAGGCTATATAATCAGGATTTTAAAATCTAAAAAAAAAGGGAATTCTCATAGTTTTAGACATTTTGAGGTTTGTGACTAGTAATATCATTTGCTCTTGTCCCAATTTTATTGAGTTGTAAGTTTGATATAATCATGCATTTTTCTATGCCCTTTATGTGGCTAAATGAATTAAGGAAATTTGAGCTCCATGCCTTGGTTGGTGTTGTCTGTGTCAGTTGCAAAGTAGTCTATATTGTAGATTTTCTAGTGTTGTGATTGGAAATGTTATTTGCTTTTGTCTCATTTTTTGGAGTCTGAAGTTCTACATAATTGTGCGTGACTTTTGTGCCTCTTATGTGATTAGAGGATTCTTCTAAGAAGATAAAACACTATGCCTTCGTTGACAATTCCTGTATCTCAGCAAAAGGCTCCCCTGTTGTGAGCCTTCTATTTCTGTTATTCCAATCTTTTACATTGATCATGCACTTGTCTACTCTTAAATGTAATAGAATCCTATAATAGTCATTATGTGCTCAGGTTAGGATTAGAATTATTCTCAGGCGCATTTCCATAAATAGGTTTTAATTCTTGTATTTTGCATTTCTGTTAATCTCCTATCCCTTTTCCCCAACACCTGTAAATAGAAGAGACTAGCTTCTTTAAAACCTGGAGGTTGTTTCAAGCTGCATCATCCCACAACTTGAAACTTCCCATTGTTGATTAGCTAGGATCTAGCACAATTTTATGCCATCAACAGTTTTTGGCATGCTTGGTGGGACCAATCTTTCAAAGAGTTGAAGAATTTTGGTGTATTCTTCAACCAATCTGCCTTTGGAGGTTTTTATCGACACCAACAACGACTCTAAGTCATCAGCCAATAAAGCAGTATCATCAAGAAATCCCTTTGGTATGTATAACTCTGTAGCTCATAGCTATGAGTCTTATTCTCCTTATATATTTAATCAAGAACAAACATCTCCTGGAATTATGTCAAGTAATGAGGATGCACATGGCCATGAGTTATACCAGTTTTATGCCCAGCCTAATCTCATTTTTACCTTCAAGAAAGCATTGCTGGGATTTAAAAAATATGTGTTAGAGCTTGACAGTAGAAGGGGATATGGCCAAGAGATTCCTTGTCATATCATCTATCAAGTAAGGGAAGTAATAGATCTGATTAAAAGTGAGTGGGATCCCATTAAAAGGGCAAATTGGTAAGAACTTACATATGAGATGTTAGAAGTGTGTGGATTGATTGCGTTCCTAGAAGAGAGGCTAAGTGTTCATGAGAACTAGCCTTACCAAGTCTACCAAACTTCATATCCACCACCACAAATCCCATATCAGACATACGCCACCCCTATTAATGAGTAGGGTCAAACCCATCAAGATCACTTCCCCAATAATGTAGAACCTATAATAGCAGTAAGGGAAGAGGATCCCAAACTCTCACTTTCCCCTCAAGTCCCTTCTGCCCCTACTCAAGAAGCTTCTTGTTTTCCATCACAGCCTTCTTCTTCATCCCCTTTTGAAGAAGAATATATTTTAAAGGAGGTAATTGAGTATGAAGAAGAATATGCTCAATTCATGGCTAGTCAAGAGGATTCCATAAGTACAGATGAGGAAGAAATCACCATAGATTCCCCTTTTGATGACCAAGAGGATAAGTTGCAAGCTTTTTCCTTCACTTCAGATGAGGAGGAGATCATTTCTAACTTTTTCCTTACTTTACAAGAAGATACAGGGGAACATGGATACTCCCTTGACCAAGTCATTGAGACAGATGACACTATCCTACAAGAAGGCTATGGATTGGCCAAGTATGGAGAAGATAACATCAAGACTCAACTAAATATGTAGAAGGAATGCCAGCTTTCAGATTCATCCTTTCAAGAGGATGAAATCATCAAAGAGCATACTGATGTAATAAAGCTAGAATCTAAAGAAGATGAGCTAAAAGATAATGGATATCAAAAGGCACAGAGTGAAGAACCAATAGCCAATGATTTCTTGATGACACTCGACAATTGAAGAACCAGTATTTGATGGGCATTCAAGGATAAGAAGAGTTCATAGGTGTCAAATACACATTTTGCTTAGACTCATTTGAGTGTAGGCAAATTCATGTGGGTAGCGCAGAGGACATCCCATCAAAGGTATACCCGTTGCAATCACTGGTATGGCAACACAAGTTGGCTTGTCATAAAGAAGACGTTGGAAAGTTCATTTTTGATCCTGGAGGAAAATAAGGATTTGTAATTAATATAGTTAGGTAGTTTCCATTCTTGCATTGCTTTGTTTTGTTTTTTGCTTTCCCACTTTTCTTTTAAAATAAGCATTTTAAATGTAGAGTCAGCGTCTTAGAAGCTTTAAATTCTTTAAATTTTGCCACAATAAATGCTTCCCCAAATATTTTGAAATATCTAAGGTACCTTGCACCACATAATGTGTCCACCTTGCTATTTCCTGAAGATTGAGTAGGATTTGCTAACGGTCACCTTAATTTAATGTTATTTGGGACTTGATAGGCCCATAAATATCCCTTAGGCAATTTTAAAGTTTAGAAAATCTCAAGCATTCTTGTGAAAATATCTTACTCATTGTGATTATGGCACCTAGTGAAATTTGTTGCATAAAGCATGTTTTTATCTTACAAAAGGTTCATACTAGGTTATTATACAAGAGATTTAGAGATGGTGGGAACATCAAAAACACCCAGGAAGAGAAGAAGGGTACAGTTCCAATTGAACCCAGAAGAGGAAGAAGAGCCTTCACAATGCCCAGTGTAGAGCACTACAACTTTTCCTCAAGTAGGAATTACTCCCCCTCCTCCCTCTCAATCCATTCCTCACCCTGTCAGCGTGGTGCCTCCACCCAGCCAAATGACACCTCCTGCCACTATTGCCATTCCCATTTCGCAATTCACCTCATCCTTGATGCCTCAAGCCTTAACATTACCCTATTTTTCTCCTTCCATTCCTAGAAATATGCCCCTACAACTCACCCCTACACAACCAATGGCTCTCCAATATGGCCTGCCGCAAGGATTTACCTTCGCAGGGGGACATATTGCATCCACTTCCACCTTCTAGATGTAAGCTGATGCCACAAGGAAGGCAAGAGAAGCCTGATTAGAGAAGAAGAGGAGTAAATATAATAAAGCATTAGTAGTTCCACATTTGAGGTCACAATTTGACCCCATCCAACAGTAGCTGATGGTAACCCATTTGTCACCCAACGTTGCCAGGCTGAGTGAACAAATGCGATCGAAAGACCACCATGAACGTAGTGGCCATTGACATGTCCCTATTCAGGCCTCAAGACAGAGTCAAGCTCATGATCAAATCCACTTTTGCAGTCACAGAAGATTATTTGAGGATATCAAGGAGTCTGTAGAAGATGGAGGTCGACCTGGCCATAGAAAAGGCAAACTGTAGTAGTTTGGCTGAACAAATAAACCAAAAGGACAATGAGATAGCTAGTATGTAGAAACAATTGCAAGATACTATTTCCCTCCAAACTCAATGGGAAATTCAAGCCCAAAATGATTCATTAAAGATAGATCTTGCGCTTGCAAAGGATGCAGCAACAACTCTAAGATGGGAAAATGCAACACTATAGGGAAGAGTCAAAGGACTCCAACTGCAGGTTACCTAATTAGAACAAAGGTTGCTAGAAGAATAGAATAAGGCTATGACTTTTCAATCCCAGCTCTAGGTAGAGCAGTAGTGAACCACTCAGTTAGCAATTGAGCTAGCCAATAGGCTGAGAGATATCGAAGTGGTGCAGCTGGTAAAGGGCCTTTACAAGTTAGTGTGGGAGAGAATCTCTTCACAGATTCTCCAACTCAGGTCAGTTTCCACCTTCCTCCTCAAAACATAGTAGCTATGTGAGAGGGTCGAGAATCTGGTATAAATCACTTTGGCCATGATATCTAGAAGAGTCATAGACTCTCATTCTTTATTGGAGAAGCTCTATAGCTCAAGGGATGCAACATTGGTAGCCGCAGTGATTCTTAATAGAATGGACACTATGAAATAGGTCAATGAGGAGCTCAGTCATAATGTTGTAGCCAATAATTGCAGAAGCTATCTTGATGTTGTCAAAGAAGGCATCAACAAAATGAGGCAACACATTGAAGATCTGGTGCGACTAGGCCTTCCTTCCCCATTTTTACATGCAAGGATGGTGCTAATGGTGGACCAAATCCAACCATTGATGCTGGTTAGGAAAAGGGATCAAATAATTTTTTAGAGCTTGCGGGATGATTCTCCAACCTCTGAGGTTAAAACTATTCTAATTCCTATTTTCTGGCTAGAATCCAAGATGAAAGCCACTTCTCAGGTCCTACAAAACTTCTCACGCAAGGATCTCATTAGCTTAGATTTGTCTTTTGATGAGTTGTAGAACAAGCAAGGATTATTCGACCATGAGTGGTCTATCTTCCAGACAGCTCTTTTAAAGCTGTAAATTTTGAAATTTGGATCGAGTGGGAGTCAGGTTCTTTTTGAGTGGGCTCAAAAGCCCTGATGGTCACCAATAACTATAGAGTAATTTCTTACTCTATGCCATATTCAATTATTTTCAATTGAGCACTACAATTTTGGCACTTCAGGTGAAGCTATAGAGTTTTGGAGCAGAGGACGGGTTCATTTTGCCTAAGTGTCAAAGCGCAGTGGAAGCTGCCAAGTGTCATCCTCAGAGTGCGGTCCCTTTTTACCTTTTGTTTCTTTTCATTTCAATTTTGGCCTAAGTATTGGATTCAAGTGGAAGTGACCACGTGTCAGCCTCTAGGAGATGAAGATGGACAACTGGCAACTTTTGAGGACCTCTTTGTAACTTTTTAGAGAACCACAGATCATTCCATGTACCTAGTAGTAGTTAAATGGAATGCACCATGTGTTAGCATCTGCATATCATAAGAGGCACCTATGTTTTCTATTTTGACAAAGACTTTTGATGAGCTGAGTGATAAAGAGAGCAAAAAGTGCTAGGTGGCAGTTGCGGAGGCCCTAAATTACCTTTTGAAGAAGCAGTGGAAGCCACCACATGTCGATTGCCAAGAGCCTTTGTTTCAATACTTGGGTCCATGCTTTCAATTCAATGCATAAAGGCGTCATTCATTTTTCTAAGTATCAAAGTACAGCGAAGGCTATCAAGTGTCACCTTTTGGGTCCCTCTCTACTCCATCAACAAAAAGCAGAAGGTACCACATACCCCCAATAGGAAAAGCAGAAGATGCCACGTATCTTCCCAAGAGCAGCGGAGGTCACCATGTATCAAATTTTGAGAGATCACCTTTGAGCCTAGTCACTGAATGATGATTATGGTGGGTCCCAGATGATATTTTAAAGAAAGCAGAAGTGACTAGGTGTCATCCTCTGGTGCCTTCTAGAGCAAAAGGAGAGTTTTTCATAAATTGACTAAGTATCCTCTTCTGTCCTAACAGAATAGAGTGCCTATCTACCTGTTACAGTGAAACTAGAGGGAAATTTGGTGAGAGTTAATTCGAGTAGATGAAACATTGCACTGAGTAGATTTTTGGGGCTTGCAAGCATTGAAGGTGCCATCTGTTTGTCCCCTAATAGCGGAGGCAGAGTAGACAGTTGAGTGGCCAAAGAGGCGAAGGAGGGACAAGATTGTGCGGGAAAGAAAGTGAACAAAGGAGACACCTAAGGCTATATAAGCAAGATTGTAAAATCTAAAAAAAAAGGGAATTCTCATACTTTTAGACTTTCTGAGGTTTGTGACCAGTAATATCATTTTCTCTTGTCTCAATTTTCTTGAGTTGTAAGGTTGATATAATCATGCATGTTTTTGTGCCCTTTATGTGGCTAAATGAATTAAGAAAATTTGAGCTCCATGCCTTGGTTGGTGTTGTCTGTGTCATTTGCAAAGTAGTCTATACTGTAGATTTTCTAGTGTTGTGATTGGAAATGTTATTTGCTTTTGTCTCATTTTCTAGAGTCTGAAGTTCTACATAACTGTGTGTGACTTCTGTGCCTCTTATGTGATTAGAGGATTCTACTAAGAAGATATAACACTATGCCTTTATTGACAATTCCTGTATCTCAACAAAAGACTCCCCTGTTGTGAGCCTTCTATTTTTGTTATTCCAATCTTTTACATTGATCATGCACTTGTCTGCTCTTAAATGTAATAGAATCCTATAATATTCACTCTGTGCTCAAGTTAGGATTAGGATTATGCTTAGGCGCATTGCCATAGATAGGTTTTAATTCTTGCATTTTGCGTTTCTATTAATCTCCTATCCCTTTTCCCCAACACCTATAAATAGAAGATACCAGCTTCTTTAAAACCTGGAGGTTGTTTCAAGCCACATCGTCCCACAACTTGAAACTTCCCATTATTGATTGGCTAGGATCTAGCACAATATTATGCCATCAAAATGATGCTCTATCTATCATAAGATAGAAAGAGATCCTTCAACAAGATCTCTTTAAACTTTCTTATGTGAATAAGATAGCTGATAAGGTGAACACTATTTTTACTAATAGTAGTCAACCTAGTTAAATTCAAGTTCCTAGTCAAGTTCTTAGTCAAGGTCAAGTTCATAATGTTTTTCATCCCCTTAAGTTTGTCAAACCCCCTCCATTCTATTTGTCAGTATTCATAGAGGAGTGTTTAGTACATAATTATATGATAGATTCAGGAGCTTTAATCTCAATTATGCCTAAATCCATATAAAATAAGCTTGAGTTTAACTATGTGCTTAATGAAAAAGGTTTTCTCCAGTTGGATGGTTCCCACACTAAAAAAATAGGTATATTGAATGATCTTAAAATCACATTAGCAGCTTCCCCAAATTATGTCATCTCTCAAGATGTAATGTTTGTATACCTACCCCCATATTTTTCCCTATGCCTATTTAAGGACTTTACTACTAAAATCAGGGATTATTTGTCCTCTAACTGGTCATACATGGTTTTCAAGACCAGATATGGGACTAGTGTCACTGTTAGGTCAGAACCTATCTCTAGGTTCAACCTAGAGCCCTATATTCCTAACCTTGAAAATGTCAACTGTACCATATTTGAAGATGAAAATGTTAGTGAACAAGAACCTCATGATCATCTTGAAGGCATTTCAGACATGTACCTATATGAATGGGTAGCTAAAAACCATGGATTTGATCCCTATAGTAATATTGAAGAAGTAAATTTATGGTTGTATTATTTGCATGAGGAGGGTGTTGTTATACCTAGCTTAACTAACACCACTCAAGAGGAAGATGGTATATGGAAATTATTCTTTGATGACTCAAGGTCAAAGAATGGTAGTGGAGCTAGGGTCATGTTGGTTTCACCCTCATATTATAATTACTATTCAGTTGCAATATTTTAATTTAGTTATACTTTAAACATAGTTGAATATGAAGCCCTTTTACATGGTTTACAAGAGGCAAGATGAAGAGGTGTCAAACCTTTTCAAGTCAAGGGTGATAGTGAGCTTATTGTGCAATAAGTGAGAAGCATAAGTGTAGTCAAGAACCATCATTTGAAATATTACAAACATCATGTATGGGATATCATAGAGGACTTCTTGGCATTTAATATACAATCCATACCAAGAGAGGCAAACCAACTACAGATAGGCTTGCAACCATTGGAACTTAGTAAGGAGTCAAAGGTAACTAGAGTCAAGATAAGATCAAAGTCATATGTAGGCTAGTTATATTGATAATGAGGTGAGTTGGTAGGTGTTTGAAAATGATGACCAAATTATATGTTTTGTGACGTAGGAGGTGAATTCTACCACAAGATTAAAAACAAATTCCAACATCAGTATGATGATCAAATAGTGGAGTTGAGATCTAAAATTTTTCCTAAGGGGATTGTGACATTGAAAAGTATCTTCAATGAATATGACCAAGTGAAAAGAGGCAATGCATGTATCTCAGCCAAGGAGGACCATTATGAAAGGATAAAAATCTTCAAAGATAAATTATTAAAGTAAGGAAAGATCAACATAACAAAAGATAAATTTGCATTTATTGATTTATGTTAATAATTCCCTGGTGTATTTGCATGGGAATACAAGGATTTGATCCCAAAATTACACAACATACCATTGAACTAGAGAGTAATGCAAAATTAGTCAGGTAGAAACAAATTCCTGTCAATCCAAAAGTGGAGGAGTTAATGAGAAGGGAATTATTTAAGTTGATTGAATTTAGGATAATATTCCCCATTAAACATTCCTCATGCGTGTCAAACCTTATGCCAGTGAGGAATAAAAATGGGTAAATATGTTTGTGTTTTGAATTTAAGAACCTCAATAAGGTGTCCCTAAAAGACAATTACCCACTACCCTCCATGGATCAAATTCTTCAGAAGGTGGTAGGTTCTCATTATTTGATGGTTACTCTAGTTATAATCATATTATGGTCAAAGAAGAATATAGGCATAAGACTACCTTCATTACAAAGTGGGGCACTTCTACATACATGAAAATGCCCTTTAGACTATCTAATGTTGGAAAAAAAATTTAGAGGCAAATGGATGTTGCCTTTGAAGGTTTGATCAATGACATGGTGCTCATCTACCTAGATGATGACACTATTTTCTTAAAGGACCCAGCTGATCACATTGCTCACTAGAGGTTAGTGTTGACCAAATTTTGGCCCTTTAGGCCAAAATTGGGTACCCCTATTTATAAAAAATCATCCAAGTCTATATCTTTGTCCAAGTCCAATACTTAGATTTTCTTTAGAAGAAGTGTTCTTTGTTAAGCCCCCAAAAAAGTACAAGTCTATTCATTTTAGAAAGTTGATTTTTAGTATTTGCTAAGCCTTTTACTAATTCTTTAGGGTTTTTTTTCTAAGCCTTTACCAAATTCTTTCAGACTTTTAGTCCGAAGCTTTTCCTTAAGTGTATTTCTTTCATACTTTCATTTGATGGAATTGTTTCGACAAAATTGTCCGAGGTAACTTTTTCGAAGGGTATGTTCCATTTTTTTGAAGGGTGTCTTTTTTTGGGAAAAGGTTAAGTTTAGTTTTTCCAAAGGATCATTTACAACTTTCTTAAAGGGTATTTTCTTTGGAAAGTGGACACTTACATTTTTCTGAAGGGTCACTTGCATTTTTTTGAAAGGTCACGTGCCTTTCCAAATGGTACCTTAATGTTTTTTTAAAGGGACATTTTCAACAAGTTGAAGGGCACTTTCATTTTTTTGGAGGGCACTTAGCAAAAAATCCAAAAGAATTCTTTCGAACAAATTGTCTGAGACAACTTTTCCAAAAGGCACTTCAACTTTTTTGAAGGGTATGTGACAATTTTTCCAAAGGGTATGTTTCAAATTTTTTGAAGGACTTTTTCAAGCTAAAGGACACTTTCAAATTTCTTGAAGGGACATTTTAAAAAAGTCCAAAAGATTGTTTCAATGAGAAGGTGGACCATTTTTAAAAATATGAAGGGTATTTTTTTCCTTTCAAAAGATCATTTCCAAAAGCTAAAGTACACTTTCAACTTTCCTGAAGGGTCACTTGCAAGAAGCCAAAGCATATGTTCATATCAGAAAAGGCCTTTTTCACTTTGCCAAAAGGTCATTTTAAATAACCAAAAGGGCCAAATGGAAGGATCAAAATAATTATTTCAAAATTATTATCCAAGGAATTCTTTTGAAAAACTTGTCCGATATAAAGGAAGCAAAAGGGAAAACAAAATGACTATAGGAAAAATGTCCAAAATAATGCCTGAGGAGTGACGGCCCACAAAATGTCAATTTTAGACTACAAAAACTAGCCATTGGAGTTTAAAAGAAAGGCTCGATGGGAACTTGAAGGCAAGGATAAGAGGTAACAAGTGGAAATTGTAACTGAGACATTTTGTTTTAGTTGTAACTCATTCAACTATAGCTAATTCAATTGTAACTAAGGCTTTGGTTCAGTTGTAACTCATTGTAACTAATCCATTCAGTGACATGGCATAGCTCACCCACTTTTCTCCCATGCAAATGTAATTGATCCTTTCAATATGAAACATGTCTCAATAACCCTTGGACTTACTTTTATTACTCTACCTCTCAAGGCTATATATATGCATTCTTTTGGCTCATTTCAGATCCTCTGCTAGTTATTGGGAAAACTCTGGCTAGATTTGTACTTGGAGAACTCTTGAAGAGATATACAAGTGTGATTGCCTCTCATATGCTGTAATATTGATTAATGATTGAATCATTATTGGTCTAGTCTAGTGAAAGATTATATTTTCTATCTTGTACTCTTGATGGTCTACCAATTTGTAGAAAGGAGATTGTTACAGGTCTTTTCTAGTATTATTTTCTAAGTGTAGATATATATTAAAAGCGATTCATGACTATATCTTTCTTTTGCTTAGTCATTTCCTTCTTAAGAATCATATACCTTCTTGAATCTAGTGTATGAAATATTGATGTAGCAATGGTTCCTGAGTTATGATTCTTATACAAGAAAACACCTTGTTTTGTCTTTAAAATGGTGGTTTTAATCAATTGGGAAGATATCAAATATTGGTGCATCATCGTTTATTTTCTTAGCTATTTTTCTAAACTCTTTTCATACATAATTAATAGATTAGAGAGATATTTGAATGTGCATCAAGGGGAGACATCTCCTAATCCAGAGATTCATCTCAATGAAATTATCACCCATAACAAGAGAGATGATTCCATTTTACTGCTTGGATGAAGAGAGCTGAGTATCTCCTCAAGGGTGCAAATCCAAGCATCAAAAGTTAATATTTGAAAGATGTAGATAATTTGGTGTATCATTGAATTCTAAAAAATATATATATATGATGTTTATGGAGGTAAGTTATTGGGTCATTTATTATCCAAGGATGGTCTCTCCATAGACCCTGAAATAGTTGAGTCCATCAAATATGGATAAAAGTGGATTTTCTATTTAAGGAATAAGTGCAGTTTTCCTTTACATGGAAGGCACTATTGGGTGATATTTTAAATGCCCTTATAATACCTTTAAGCTATCTCCTAGAAAATACCTTTCAATTATGCACAAGAGTGTATTTCCCCTTCAAGGTATCTCATAGGAGACACCTTTCAAATAGGCACAAGAGTGAATTTCTCCTTCAAGGAACAAGTGGAATTTTCCTTTACACAGAAGGCACTATTGGGTGATATTTTGAATGCCTTTGTAATACCTTCAAGGTATCTCTTAGGATATACCTTTTAAACATGCACAATAGTGGATTTCCCCTTAAAGGTATCTCTTATGAGATACCTTTCAAACAAGCACAAGAATAGATTTATCCTTCAAGGAATAAGTGGAATTTTCCTTTACACGAAAGGCACTGCTAGGTGATATTTTGAAGGCCTTTGTAATACCTTCAAAGTATCTCTTAATATACACCTTTAAAACATGAAAAAAAAAGTGGGTTTCCTCTTTAAGGTATCTCCTAAGAGATACATTTCAAATAGGCATAAGAGTGGATTTCTCCTTCATGGAACAAGTGGAATTTTCCTTTACATAAAAGGCACTACTAGGTGATATTTTGAAGGCCTTTGTAATAACTATATATGTATGTATGTATGTATGTATGTATGTATGTATGTATGTATGTATGTATGTGTGTGTGTGTATTTTATATATATATATATATATATATATATATATATATATATATATATATAAGAGTGGATTTCTCCTTCAAGGAACAAGTGGAATTTTCCTTTACATAAAAGGCACTACTAGGTGATATTTTGAAGGCCTTTGTAATAACTATATATGTATGTATGTATGTGTGTGTGTGTATTATATATATATATATATATATATATATATATATATATAAAATTTGAATTGCCTACAGTTTTTATTTGAAGTCTAAAGGTTTAGCTTCGATGACTAGTGACTTAGTTCTCAAGACTAGAAGCTATGCTTCTAAGATGAAAAATAATGAATGGGAAGAATTGAACTCCATCATTAATAGTTAAAATAATTCCATTAGACCAACAATGCCATAATCCATAATTTGATGTGACAGTGTTTTCAAAAGATCTCCAAAATAATTGATGTGACAGTATTTTATGATGATGTTGCCAAATAGTCTTTTCAAACAAGATTTATGTAACTATGTTTTAAATAGAGGGTATTTCAAAAATATTTGGTATGACTCATAATTAATTATGATTATTTCTCTTATTATTACTAATAATGACTTTTATGACACACCATTACTACTTGACCAGATAAAGCACCTTCTCATTATATCTTGCATGGCATGCTCCAAAGAGATACCCATAACTGTCATTATCATTATTGTCATAATCACATCATATAACCTACTTTTCTATTCATTTTTGCATTATTTCTTCCATAAATTATTGTGTCATATCTCTAACCTCTTATTTTCCTTATTCCCTTTACGAATTTGAGCTCTATGTTTTTATAGTATAGTCAGATTTGTAATTAAACAATACTTCAAATATGGGTGGGAGAAATGGAAAAAAGTGAAAAAAAATACTCTAGTGAATTGTTTCAAGATGAAGCATATAGAGACATCTTTGAAATAACAAGTTGGTTGAATTTATTAAAAATGTTTCAAGGATTCCATGAAGAAATTATGCAAGAATTCTATGAGAATTTTTATGAATTTCATGTTATTATCAAAGGAAAGAACATTATAGCAAATCCCTCTATAATTAATGATCTATTTAGCATTCCTAAGGATAGAGTAGTTAACATTGAAAATATAATTTTATTTGACCTAATTTATATGTTTGTTGAAGGAAATGAACCACACCCCAGACTGGCTGAATCCCCCCAAGGAGTGGCCAAGGGAATTCTGAGAGAAATATTGTTTTATAGATAATGAAATATATCACTTGTGATGGTCAATTTACAGTAGTGGTTGGAGATGCTATGATAATCTTTCACTTGAGCAAAAGAGATATTGGAGAACAATATAAGATTGATCTTCCCTCTTTCCTTCATAATGCTCTGATTAATGTTTATTAAAAGATAAGATGAGGTACTGGGTTTACCCACCATCATGGGTTTCTTAAACTCATTTTTCACCATTATTTTCTCAATAAACCAAGGGTTGAAAAGGCTTGGTCCTCTTTCCTCTAAAATTATTCTCCAAGTCCTACTAAAATGACACCACACCCTACCTCTCCTCCTTCCACTACAATCTAGATTGAAGAACCTAAAATTCAAATTACATAATGTCCATATCCACTACTATTGGTTTCAAAGACACTTTGTTATAGATCAAAGTGACAAATGGGACTTTCTTTAGACACATCTCATCCTCCTCCAAATAAACTATAGTGCATTCACTGACTTATCTTGTAGGAAGAAGAAGAATATGTGTAGGGTGTAAAAGAAGTTGTATTTATAGAGGGAACCCAAGTAGAAGAAGTTATACCTCTAGAAACATACCATCATGTGCCTTTTGTTACTGATAGGGGCAATGCACCCTTGATTGAAGAATATCCTCTTCTCCACTTTCTATCAATGATTAAAAATAATTTTAGCATACCATGGCTTTATCACACCATGAGAAAATAATTAGACTACAAAAAATAGAGTTAGATGTTCTCCATTCAACTTTTAAAGGTAAGGAATTGATGATTTCTAATTTGAAACAAATGTGGGAAGAATATGTTTCTAGAGTTAGTGAACAAGAAATAATTATTCAATCAATATAAGCTGAACAGACTAGGGTCCATATTATAATGTTTTGATAGACCTAAGAATTGAGTAATTTGCATAATTATCTTGCTATCAAGGATACTCAAATTACTGATTTGTATAATTATTTTGCTATCAAGGACACTCATATTACTGATTTGCAAAATGCCAATGTTGATAAGCATAATCTGATTAATAACTTAAGAGAAATTATTTATGATAGAAATACAATGATTACTTGACATAATAATAGAATAATAGATATTTTCACTTGTAATTATGAGTTACAATCCTCTATTCAATCCATGTAAAGAGAAACACATGAGATTTTAGTTTAGATAGAGGATCCAACAAGAGTTATTCCCTCTTTTCCCTATTCCATTACATGAAAGAATCTCTGCCCAACATATCACCCTGAAGAAAATTTAAAAATTAAAGGATGAAAATGACAAAATTAAGGAGGAATATCATAATAAATTGGAATAATCCCAACTACAATTATAGACAACACATGATTCTAACCAACACATTTGTGCTATTTTTGAGAAACTATTAGCGTGCATGCAACCTTCATCAGTCTATGTTATTTTCTTACATGAGCAATTTTATAAATGGTAGATTTAGTTAATTTATTTTGTTTTTTCACATATCATTAAATATGAGCATGTATTTATGGACATTTTTCTAAATATCATTGAATAAAGGTAGGATGCCATTTATGAGTTCTATACCTTCAATTTGTTATTAGGATATCAATCTAGTTTTCTGATAAATTTATTTGTTGGAGAGACATAATTGTGTGCCTTTCTCTCCAATATAAGGAACCAAATGGCATGATAACATACCAATAATATATTTTTTGAATTACAAATCACCATTGGGTTATGCATGAGACCACAATTTCCAAAAGCAAAGAAAATTATTTCTTCTTTTCAATCACTGTATCATATGCATATGAATAACAAGTATCATGAGCTATTAAGATCTAATATTATTAATTTTAAATATTTTATAAACCACCATTGTGCCAATGGTTTCAATGCAAGTCTTTCCAGGTGAGAGACATCACTTGTTAAGTTGAAGTGTAGGGAAGTTCTCAGCCCCACCAATACTAAATAGAGTTTAAGAAGAGCCAAAGCAGTTTTCCAGATAATCACTTGACACTTAGAGGAAATAGGTTTAGATGTTTGAATTGGGATGAGGTTTTGACATCCTATCATTCTATGTCCTCTATCTCCATATAAATGTTACAATTCTCAAGAAAAAGATGAATTTGAAGCTTGGGTGCGTACAGTTGTTATAGACCTTAGATTCTTGCCAAGGGGCCACCATGATTGGGGCCATCATTTTGAAGTTTATGATTTGAATTAGAGGTTTGAATTAGTAAATTTGGATTAAGGATCATTCATCCCACTTATTTATGAGAGGACTTGTAAAATGTAAAGTGTGAGGGAGAAATGATGAGCATTTCATATAGCTCATCCTAATTATATAAACTATCCATAAAGTGTTGTGTTTGGTTATATATTGTATTACATTTAATAGTTAAAGTCTGATCTAAGTAGGATATGAATGCAATTTTTTCATTGTTTGTATGTAATTTATTGTTGATTGATTACCTTGTTATTATGTCTAACTTGGATGAATAGCATAATTTTGAGTACAATAACACATCCCATAAATGGGGTAATTTTGAGTAAATCCAAACATCTGAATGATGGGGTAATTTTGAAAAGGCAACATAGTTTTTACAACTCTTTTTGCTACAATTTTGAGGATTTGGAAAGCGAGATTTGATGATTGAATGATCTGACGATGCTCCAGAATTGATTTGAATATGCTATGTGTGTGTTTTGAATACATACATAGGATACTTATAATAAGTCTATGAATTCTCTAAATATCTATATAAGGTGATCAAAAGACCTATACTAGATGTTTTGAAGATATCTATATGTGCTCTGAAGACTACAAAAATTATGTGTAATACATGTTATTGAGATAAATTAGGATCATTTTAATGCAAAAATTCTATTTTAAAAAAAATGATTGGATGTAAATGATAGCTGGAAACCAAAAAAAAGGAGAATCCATACAAATCTTCAACCCCCTACTACTTCCCACCCCTCAAAAACTTCTCCCTGGACAATAGCTACTCCTATATAATAGGTGCAAATATTTTTATTAGCAAATTTTTAATATATAATGATGCATGGGATCCCTCTACCAAAGAATATCAAAGAATGAGGGAAATTTTCACCACCCCAAATAATATTATTGTGTGTTATTCAATCATTCATTCATTAAAGTTTATGATGCGGCATGAGGGAAAAGTTCACCACCCCAAAAATTGACTTTTCAACTCAGTCTAAAATGAAAACAATTCAAATCAAATAATAATAACCTGAAACAAGATAAAAAAGGACTTTTCAACTTAGTATAAAATTAAAAAACAATTCACAGTATCTCGAACAGAGCCAATAGATGAATGATGTGATGAGATAGAGACAATGGAACCATTACAACCCTCTCGCATCATGGGACTTTTTTACTATGATTATTTTCTTATAATTAATGAAAAATATTTACTTTCCCCTCAAATTCACCATTTAGGTCCCTATTGAATACAAGTGCTAAACAATCCTAATATCTGCCATTTCATTATTTAATTATAGTTAATGAAATATATATATCTTACCCTCACATTCACCATTTGGGTCCCTATTGAATACAAGTAAGCACTAAACAATACTAATCTCCACCATTCCATTATATACAATTTTATTATTTGCTTATAGTTAATAAAAAATGTATGCTTTCCCCTCACATTCACCATTTAGGTCCTTGTTATATACAAGTAAGCCCTAAACAATCATCGAATTAAAAATGTTTGCTTTCCATATTGAATAAAAGTAATCACTAAACAATCCTAATCTCTGCCATTTCTTTATTGACTTATATTTAATAAAAAATGTTTGTTTTCCCCTCATAGTCACCAAATTCCTATTGAATAAAATTAATCACTAAACAATCCTAATCTCTGCCATTTCATTATTTACTTATAGTTAATAAAAAATGTTTGCTTTCCTCTCACAATCACTGAGTCCCTATTGTATAAAAGTAATCACTAAACAATCCTAATCTCTGCTATTTCATTATTTACTTATAGTTAATAAAAAAATGTTTGCTTTCCCCTCACAGTCACTAAGTCCCTATTGAATAAAAGTAATCACTAAACAATCCTAATCTCTTCCATTTCATTATCTTGGCCATTTCATTATCTTAGCCTTTTCATTATTTGCTTACAATTAATCAAAATTGTTTGCTTTTCTTTCACATTCACCATTTGGGTCCATATTGAATATAAGTAAATGCTAAACAATCCTAACCTCTACCATTTCATTATCTTGGCCATTTCATAACAAAAATCTAGGTCTATTCGAATCTCAGTGATTTCATAGCTTAAAGTAGTAAATAGTGAATAAATGTTTCATATCAAGCCAAATAAATCACACATTTTAGATATAGCAAAACAATACATTACATAGATTAAATACCTGACAAGAAGCACCTATAGAAATGATAGCGAAAAATGGAGTCAATGCTTCCACCATTAACACCATAGTTAACCTAATAGTCAATAAAAGAATGTTTTTTGACCTTCAAAAGAGGGAGAAAAATTGAGAGAAAATAATGGAAAGATAAAAATATAAACTTAACCCTAGTTTTGAACCATGCAGGAATTTTTAATTTTATACTAATTTAAAATTTTATATAAAAATTTGTAACATATAAAATTATTGGAAAAAAATATTTATATATTTAAACATACTAAACATTTAAACAATGTACCTTATTTAATAAAAATATTTAAAGATTTAAACATAAATAAAAATAAATAATAAACTTAGATAGTTGTTAAATATAATTTTTTTTTACAATTTTTAATTGTTTATTATAATTATTCTAATTTAAAAAGTTTATTCATATTTGTTCATTAAATTACATGATAAAATTGTCTAATATAGATTTGGCTTCTTAATTTTTAGTCTCCATAGAATACCTTTAAGATAATTTAATTCACCAATTCAAATACCTATGAGAGTGAGTCGCCTTTCTTGAATTAATAAACTAATATTTGGAGATGAATTTGACCCCAAAATGGTAATTAAAATAAGTGATGCAAAATCGTACCTAGTAACTCAAAGACCTATAAGAATTGGGAAAGAATTTTTTGAGGTTATCTAAATTATGGCTATGTGAGGGCATAAATAGTCTACACCATACCAATCTATAAACATTAACTTTTCATTCATGACAACAAGTTGTGTGATATCACAATGTAGAGTTAGGGTTAAACATTTCAGCCAACAACACATTGAGTACTTTAACTTTGAAGCCCAATATTGGGGTTGAAAATGTGTGACGAAATAACATCCATATAAACTCAATTAAATTTAAACAAGAAACTTAGTAAGCCAAGAAAATTTACTCTTGAAAAAAAATATTTCAATATAAATATCACAAAAACTTCATTTATCAAGATTATATAAATTATATTACTGATGAAACACAAGATTTAATTATATTTCTTGGGAAGCTTTTCAAGGGAATTTTGACCATTAACTGGTACATCCCAAGATGTATGATCTTAAAAATCACTCACTCAAATTATTATTATTATTATTATTATTATTATTATTATTATTATTATTATTATTATTATTATTATTATTATTATTATTATTATTATTATTCGACACTAATTTCGCTTATCTAATTTATCCCCTTTCATCCCATTAATTTATCATCCCTTTGTAATTATTTATCTAATGTCTCCCTTCATTATTTTCCATATTCTAACCTTATACATCCCCACAAATCAATTAATTAATATCCTAAATCCCCATTATCTAATCATAATCCCCACTTATCTATTATTATGTAAATTTAAATTTCCATGGCCCACCTACCTACCTACACTAGCCTATTCCTAGGATCTCTACACCCCTAGTCCCTAATCACCCACTTAATCCCTATCTAATCCTATACCTAATCCTAATTATTCCCTAAGAGGATTATAAAATTTTCCAATTCTAGACTCCTCTCTATTCTCACCCCTCCTCTATAGATGCCTCTAAATATAGAAGATTCCAAGAATAATCCCCAACCCATATATTTTAATTTATATACTAAAATTGAATCCTTTTATAGATGTCTTTAGATCTTAATATTTATATTTCAGACAAAAACTTGTAAATCAAGGTAAAGGAACTAAGGTGGGGCTTTTTCACAATCCTCATTACAAATGATTAAAGCATTGGAGGAAAAAAATTCTCATTTAGAAGAAATAACCTAAAAGGTATCCAAATTATGTGCTTGATTCAAAATATATCTTTCATAATCCTCTTGCATTAGAGGTATCATTTCACCCCTTTCCACCACACTATGTGGAATTGATATTTTTGACTTATAAGAAACAACTAGGTGACCCTGAGCATGATCGATAAATAAAAGTTCTTGCATTAAACAAGCTAGTAAAGTTTGGGGCCACTACATTAGCCTCATCCAATATATAAAAATTTAAGATCAAGCCATCTTACAATGTTATTAATGTGAATTAACCAAAATGTGATACCACTTAAATAGTGAACATGATGGTACCACAATGAGATATATTATAAAATGCATCTCACGAAAAAAATACTAGATTCACAAAGCCTTTGGTGCTTCTTATTAACAAGGGTTTTGGATCACATATATGGGATCATCATAATTATAAAATATTCAATAATCCACTAAAATACCATAGTATAATGAAAATTATATAGGTTCAAATATGGAAATAGAAGCAAAATTATCATCATGAAAGTTACTTTAGAACCAATGGTAATGATTTAGAAATAACTATTAGGATATTTAATGCATAATAAGTGGAGTTTCATCCACATATTTTTGAAGATGTAACATTATTAATTATTAGGAGAAACTGAAGTGGTGGTGGTATAATAGTAGGCATATACATTGGAATAGATGGTGTCTTTTAAACATATATGTCTAGTTCAAATTTTTATCATATTTCTAAACTCAAAATTCTTCTTGGTCACTTCTAATTTTTTTAATGCCATTGTAACAAAAGCAATTTATGCATTGCAATCACCAAGACAACCCTGATCACCCACAACTATGTTCTTTATCTAGCAAATACAGATGCCCCTTAATTGAAACCAAGGGAGTTATACTTTTGACTTAGAGATAATGTGCTAATTATTTAGAAATAATATAAGGCTTTGCATAATATTAGTGGAGTTTCATCTACATTTTTTTAATATGTAACATAAGAAAATTATCTAATAGGGATTTGACTCCTTAATTTGTAGCTCCCCCCAGGAATGCTTTCAGATAGTTCAATTCACCAATTCAAATACCTGTGGGGGTGAGTCACCTTTATTGAACTTACAAACTAATATTTGGAGACAAATTAGACTCCAAAATGGTAATTAAAATAAGTGACACAAAACCATACCTAGTAACTCAAAGACCTCTTGGGAAATGATTTTGTGTGCTTATCTAAATTATGGTTATGTGAGGGTATAAATAACAGTATACCTAAGAGCACTTACTATATATAGTATTTTTATATATAGAATTTATATTTTTAGATTGTATCTAAATGTAGTTTTGTATAATTTAAGGAATTTCATTCCAATAAAATAGCAATAGACTCATCGTAACATATTACATTTGATGGATCTCCTACCATGGGTTTTGGATCACATCTAGGGGATCATCATAGTTAGAAAATGTTTAATAATTCACTACAAGACCATAGTATAATGAAAATTATAGAATTTCAAAAATGGAAATAGAAGTCAAATTATCATCATGGAACTTTGAAACTGATGGTAATGATTTAGAAATAAAAATTACTAGGCTCTTGCATAATAAGTGGAGTTTCATCTACATTTTTTGAAGATGTAACATCATTAATTATTAGGAGAAACAAGTGGTGGTGGTATAATAGTAGGCATACACATTGGAATATATGGTGTGTTTCAAAGATATATGTCCACATGAAATTTTTAGCTCCCCCCAAGGAATACCTTTGAGATAATTTAATTCACCTATTCAAATACATGTGAGGGTGAGTCACCTTTCTTGAACTTACAAACTAATGTTTGGAGATGAATTCAATACCAAAATGGTAATTAAAATAAGTGACACAAAATCAGACTTAGTAACTCAAAGACCTCTTGGGAAAGGATTTTGTGTGCTTATATAAATTAATAATGGTTATGTGAGGGCATAACTAGTATTATACCTCAAAACACTTACTATATATATATATATATATATATATATATATATATATATATATATATATATATATATATATATACACACACACACACACACTTTCCATTTATAGATTGTATCTAAATGTAGATTTATATAATTTAGGGAATTTCATTCTAATAAAATAACAATAGGCTCATTGTAACAAATTACACTTGATGGGTTTCCTACCATGGGTTTTGGATCACGTCTAGGGGATCATCAGAATTAGAAGATGTTTAATAATTTGCTAAAAGACCATAGTACAATAAAAATTATAGAAGTTCAAATATGGAAATAGAAATAAAATTAGCATCATGGAAGTTACTTTAGAACTGATGGTAAATATTTAGAAATAATTATTAGGTCTTCAATGCATAATAAGTGGTGTTTCATCCATATTTTTGAAGATGTAACAATATTAATTATTAGGAGAGATAAGTGGTGGTGGTATAATAGTAGTCATACACATTGGAATAGATGGTGTCTTCTGAACATATATGTCCACATAAAAATTTTATTCTATTTCTAAACCTGAAATTCTTCTTAGTTGCTTCTAATTTTCTTAGCACCATTATAACAAAAGTAATTTCCCCATTACAATCACCAAGATAAAACCTGACCACCCACATCTATGGCACTCTTTATCCAATGAATATAGATGCATTTTGATTGAAACCAAGGGACTCATTACAATTTTGATGTAGTGATTGTGCTAAGAGGCTATCTCTTTACACGAAGAATGCAAGACATTGTAGACTAAAGCATTGCATGGTGATTCAGATCTTGATAAGTTTATGCCCACAATTATTTTTAAGATGAACTTATTTTGACATCAATGTCATGGGTTTGGAGTAACTAGTAGGTTTAATTATCAATTTACACTCTTTTGCTTCACATAACACCTCTTACCCCCGCCCCCCCCCCCCCCCCCCATACACACACACATAAATTATATTAGTTATTAAATAAATATAATTGACATATTATAATAAATATATCATAATATTTTTATATATTAAAATAATGAATTATATATTTTTAAAAATTATTCAATATTATTATATCATAAAATATATATGTTAAAATAGGTCATAAATATATATTATATATTATATATTTTAGTATAATATATTTCAATACATTATATAAATTGTTAATAGTACAAAAATAATATTATATTTTTAATAAAATTTTATGTCTTTAATGTAATGTATAATGCCATGTAACATGAAAATGGGCTTTAACATTATGGGATAAAAAATGCAATCACCAGTATGGATTTAAAAATGTGTGATGCTTCACCATGTGCACATTAGATTACTTAGAAGAGAAAAAATATCAAACATTAATAATGTTTTGTAGGCAATGGGCATTAAATTAAAATAATCATGTATCAGCAAGGTTAAATCACATATCCCTTGTCCATCACAAAAGGTGTCTTTTATTAATGGAAGTAAATGATTAGTGCATCATTATCAATTTGATATGTAGTGAAGTGATTTGAAAATCATCATTTATAGGGCCAAATCACCACTTTGTGGTGCTTCACCATGTGCATAGTAGATGAGGTAGATTACTTAGAAGATCAAATCTATCAAACATTATTATGTTTCAGAGGAATTAAATTCAAATTTACAATCACATATCATGAAGTTAAAATCATGTCACAAGCATTAAATTTATTGTTGTAGATGACACTTGGCATGACACAGTTGGCAGTAATGTAAATTATTAATTTTTAGTAGCCCTTCAAACTTGGTTATAAAAAATCTACAAACTGTTAGATTACATATAAATTATACAAAGAAATTGAGTTTTTTCTACTTTATAAAATGACCATCAAATTTTAGTTTATCATTAGGTCTTTTGAGTTATAATTTAAATTAGTGATACGCAATTCTTCTATTGAATAGATTCAAATTAAGATAAAGTTCTAATGAATATCGATTTTGATGAGTTTATTTCTCCACTCAAATCTTTTGGTTTATTTCTCTAGTTTATAAGACTAGAATAATAATTTTCTTACTAACTTCAATTTTAAATTCTGACTATGAGATGTGTTTTTTGGTGTTTTTGACTGTAGGTGCCAAAAAGTGAGTTAGAGATGTGTTCATCAGTTTTCATGGACAAGACTGGTTGGTGTTTTTGACTCATGTATACCATGGCCTGATTCATGGTTTTTTTGTAATGCATAGTTATTAGTAACATGCACGTATTTGATGCACCTATTTAGTAAATCAATAATACAAACAGATGATAACCAACCATTGTAACAAAACTAGGAGTAGTGATAGTTAGGGAACTTTTTCATTCTATAACCTTAGTAGGTGCATCTCACAGATGTGAGTGGATGCTTTGCATGTGCTTTTATATCCTTCTATATTTTTTTCTCCATCTATGAGGATGTGATGTTCTATGTTATTTGGAGTAGAAAATTATATCTATCTACTATTTCTTTTCTTCTACTTCTATAGTTTTGGTCTTTGCTCATATAATAGAATGTAATTTATTTTTTATACTCCTTTATGGTCTATGATACTTCAGGATCTAATATATTTTATGAAATTATAGTTTAATGTTTCAAATCTCTCAATGCATCACCTTAGATTAGATTTAATTTTTGTGTTATTTATTTTCCTTTCTTCTATCCCTTTTCACCCCCAAAATTGAATGAATAGTCAACTTCTAAAATCCCATAGGTTACTTTATAGATTACATTCAGTCCCACATCTGAAAAGCTTCCCATAGAGGTTGTTTAATCTGAAGTGAGCTATATTTTTTTAATATAATGTTATAAACTCTTTATTTAATATATTATGAATTTGTTGTTTCCAACTCTAGTTTTGTATCTAATCATATTTATTTACTTATTTTTAAATAACTTTTTAAAGTAAAATACTCCTAATTTTTTTGATCAACTTATATTGTACAAATTTTTAAATAACATATGACTAAAAATTAGGTAAAATAATCAGTAATTCCCCAGCATGTGACCCCTACCTTATTATAGGTGAATTTGATTAAATGGTAACATGTGAAATTGATAGATAGGAATCTTAATATATTCAGAGATGTAATTCCTATAGTATAATAATTTCAAAATTTTAGTGGTTATTTTGAGAGATAAAAAATAAAAAAAGAAAAAAATATCATTATTCAATAATTCAAACATTTCCCAATCCACTACTACCACTATTTATTGACGAGAAAGAATTTTTGGGACTAATGGTGGATGGTTATGATGTTCCACCTTCTAACAATAATGAGGTTCTTTCATATTTTATGAAGAAAGTTTAATGTAGTTTTAATATCCTGAATGAAATTCTTAACTAATTTTATTATTAAGAGTTTTTAGGGCCAATAAAAAGGCTTTTGACAGGATAGGTTGGATGAATAAAATGTACCTAATCAACCTATGATAATTTATATAAAATAACTACTTTATCTTGAGACAATCCCCTCTATAGTGAAGGATGTTGTAGAGATTGACAGCTTACATGCACTTAATGCACTTATTGACCAAATTTAACTTTTTAGTCAAATTGGGGCACCTATAGGTAAAACATTGAATTTATAGGTCTATAAAGGGTTTAATATGAGTTTCATGGGGTGTCTTACATGTTAATTAATCTCAAATGATGTTATATTATATTTGGTCAATTAGTTTTTATGTCCATTTATCATTTTGGGGCATTTTAGGGGTCAAAAAGGTGCATTTAATATTTTTTATAGGCTTATTAGGAAATGATAAGGTGTAAAAACATTATTTCATGCCCCATGTGTCCCTATAAGTCTTAATTAATTGAAAAAACTAAAACATGGTAGGTTATGCTAAAGAATGGGTAGTTTTCTTGAGGAAGAAGAAGGATTTGGAACTTGTATGGCCTCTTTGGGAAGTGTGCCAAGTGTAAAAGGTTTAAATATGAATCTTCAGATCCCCCATGATTATTTACATTTTTTTTTTTTTTTTAAAGTTTCATTTCTTGCTCAAAACCATTCATCTCTCTTCTCACCCTTTTTGGCAAGTAAAAGTGACTTATAGGTTTATACTTGGTATAGATAGCTCATGAGATTTTAGGTAAAATTATATTGGGAGATGATAATACACTTGGATTCCTTAATTTATATATAATAATTTTGAATGATGGTGTCTTTTTCTTCATGAACCATCCTCATGAAGTTGACTGTGTAAATCTACTAGCTATTTCATGCACCTTATGGGTTTTGCTCTTGTTTGAGAGATTTCATACAATATATTTATTTATTTTATTCTCATATTATTTTTAATTATTTATCCAATGGTATCCATTCTTTTTTTCATGTTTTGTGGTGTTTGGATGAGCTAATAACCTCAAATTTATAGACTAGTCTCTTTTGAGTGCAGTGGGCAGTTTTCACTATTTTCAAGAACTTTATCCTTTTTCATGGCTTAATATGGTTGTTATAGGTTAATTTCAATGTCTTAAATATCTTATTTTCCTTCTTATATTTTAATCCCATTATCTACTACAAAATTTCCATGAAGGTGCAGCCATGAGCAATATATATATACATAGTCTACCATTGGAGTATGCATCTACAAGTGGTTGCAAGAGAGAATCACATTAAATTAAGGATTTTGGAACTATTTTCAAATCCTACATAATTAAAATCACCCATTTGGTCAATATTAAATATTATAAGTCTTCCCCTTGAGTTCTAAGCCTCACACATTGCCCAAACTTCTTTTCATTGCCGGCATATTCAGAATGTGCACTTATAGATGACCTAGACAAAGAGTTTAAGGCCATATATAGAGGTTGAAATATATAGTGAAACCATTCTTAAGATTTTATAATTATTAAAATACCATGATAGAATTTTTTGGAGTGTTAAGTGGATGCATAAGATGGGAGATTTTCTCAAAAGGTGAAAAGATGGTTTCAGGCCCACAGTCCCTAAAGAGGAAAAATAGAGGACCTCACCATTTTATGGATGATGTAAAACAATGTTTTTAATTCTCTATATGTGTCTTGATAACCTTGTCTTGAATCCTTAATATGGGACAAATACTATACAAGGTTTGAGGGGAGGATGGTTTATGGAGGATAATTGTTGGGGGGCTCCAAAAATCCACTTTTATACACTAAAAATAGTCAGTGTTATCTATAGCTTGGAGTCATATGAGATATCTTACTCCACTAAGTTAAAAACTAGGCCATGTTTTCATGTTTGAGTGGTTTTAATGGTGGAGGTTATATTCATTATCTAAAGAACCATAAAAATAATACGACAAGTGATGTTATGTTCTTCAATAAAAATCTACAGTCCGTATATGGGCATGTGAGCACCTACAGTAGGACAAACAAATAGTGACTTCAATTTGATACCAAACTGGTGATTTAATACCTTAAAGGGTGAGACACTAACATGAATATGCATATTAGTTGTTTTATCATGCTCCTTGAAGAATCAATAGTCTTGATCAATCTTGGTTAAGGTAAACACTCACCTATAGCAAAGTTTAAGGGCAATTTGCCTCAGTCATCAGGCAGTAAGCATACATGAGTTATGTTTAGGCATTGGCATATAAGAAAGAAAAGTAAATTAAACTAAAAAAAGTTTTAAATTAATCTAAAGATTATTTAGAGGTTTTTATGTGTTATGTTCCATTATTTTTTATTCTAAAGATCACCTACAAGACCCCCTACATTCACTTGTACGTGACTGTAAGTAGATAGTAAAATGAAAATGTGCCTAGGTGAGGTTTCAAAGCCACCAAAGGTGAAGAAAATGAGTCTAAACCATATCCAAGATATTTTTACAAATTTAAGGGTTTCCTAACCATACTTTCAAGGCCTAAGTATATTCATGAACACTTACAAGCAAGGGTTCATAGTCATGAAAGGAGCAACTCAGTTTGGGAACTCTAGTGCATAAGCGGGTTGTAAGTGAGATTAACATGATGGAATATTATATGGACACACTCATTAAATAAATTATTACCTATATTAACCCTTAAAAAATTCATTTCAAACTTACATAGAACTATTAAGGCCCTAACACACCTATAATTGCCCCCCTATTCAGGCAAGGAAACATAGTCATCTCAAGCAAGCAATATGAGGGACTTGTGAAAGGTTGGGGATGATGAACACCTTAATAAAAATTGGATAAACCTAATGGAATAATAATTATTCACACAAACATAGGAAAAGGATTTAATCTTTCATAACATAGTCCATTTGTGGTTAAACCTTGCACAATCCTTCTTCCAAGAGGTTTATCTTGGGATTTAGATGAGTTAAGAGGTATATTGACCCAAATAAGGGCTTAATTTTGGTGTGGGAGGTACCTAAAACTTTAATAATGTCCCCCAACATCCAATTATTTTTATAGAATAGGATAATTACCCTCTATTTTGTCTCAGATAGAGGGCACTCCCCTCATGCTTGGAACTAGCCATATTAGGGGATGAGGATAGAAAAGTAAACTAAAAGAAAAAGAAGATATAAAGAAGGTGAGAAAAGTTGAAACAAATGATATCAACATGGGAGACCAGTTATATATTAAATAAACCAAATAAGATGCTCAAAAAACTCAAGGTTATAATCATGCATGATAGGCATTTTAGTCTTAGAAGCCAATTAGAGGATCATCTTCATTTCTAGTTTAGAGAGATCAATCTCATTTATTGAAACAGGTTTAAGGGATACTAATAGACATGTTCAAATTCTTATGATGTAAGTTAAATAATCAAAACTCATTATAGGTTCTGAGTTTTAGGTAAGCCTACTAGGCAAGGATCAAACCTAATGTCCAAAGAGAAGGCCACTCACACTTTTATCCTTAAATATGCATTGGAACCTATTGGAGCATTTTCCTAGGGTGGCATTAGGCATGCTAAAATTTAAATCTTTTATAGAAGGATTAAAGAGAATAAATTTTGGCCTAAGACCATTTTTAAGCCTATGTAAATGGGGAAAAGAGCTTGATACGACAGGTTTGGAAGTTCACATCTTTCATGATACTTTGCATGGAGGTATAAGAAGTTTGGAGGAGTTTGTCATGGTCCTAAAAAACTATTTTATGGCATTATATTTAAATTTGAATGTGTAATCTCTATAAATAATGGATAAAAGGGTAAAACTATCTAAAACCATTGCAAAACCCTTAAAGGAACCCGATTGGAGAAATGAGGTTGGAAATGCATCTAGATGGACTAGTATGACCATGAAAGCTTTTAGACCTTAGAAAGGACTCTCTCATGCTCCCTCACATGATTTTTATCATTGTTTTGTAGGTTGTAGAAGGTTTCAAGATATGAAAATCACATGGATGAAAATATTAAAACTTAATATAACTTACCATATTACTCTCATACCTTGAAACAACTCCTAAGTGTCCAAACCAAGTTCTTCAACTCAACAAGTCAAAACTAGCATAGTGGACAAGTTAGGGAGAAGTATGAAAACTTCAACTGGATGGCTTTTTAAGGTGTCTATGATGCTTCTAAGGCCATAGAGGGCCTTAAAACATGTCATTCACTATATTTTATATATTTTCATGATCAATTAATATCATTTTGGAAGCCAAATGTGTAAGGTGCATGGAAGAGTAGTTTCTTGATAGAAGATGATGATTACTTCCTTATAAAAGTTTTTAAATGACCAAGCCTATAAAAAATGCATGGAGAGGCATTCTAAGATTCTTCCCTTCCATTAAAATCATTATAACTACTCCTAATTAGTTATGAGGTGTTCAAATAGGGCCAATCATGAAGGTTATTTTTATGAGCTAGAATGAGGAGTTTCTTGTCACTTTTCATGAGGTTTATGACTTGGATTGACATTTTTAGGTCCTAAAATTACATGGTTCATCTTACATTATCTTTTCATACATAAATAACTAATTTTATTAGCATGACAAGTGTCCTTGTGACCCTTGGACTTCTCTCTTCTTCTTCTCTCTCTCAAGTTCGATAAAAACTAGCCATTTTGGCCATTATAGGGGATGTTCCACCTAAGTATGGTGAACCCATAATCAAATGTATACCTTTTGATAAATAACAATATTTATTTTTACCTCATTTATTATTATTCTTAGTTTTTTTAATTGGATGATGAATCTTGCTTAGTGAAAACTATGGATTCCTTAGCATGTTGTTCCATTCATTCACCTATTTACAACCTTTTCTTATAAGGCATGAAAAGTGTTTGAGGAGATGTTTATATTTTAAATGAGTTATTATATTCATAAGTGACCTCATAGGCCTCTTTTCTAGTCTTCTTATCTTTGCACATTCATCCATAACCTCATAATGTACCATTGATATAAGAAGATGAAGATAGGAGAAGTTTATGTTTAGTTTACCTTTTGATTTCAAGTGTAATATGGATATGGTTGGATGTAATCATTTTATTTGGTGTATCACCTCCATTAGATTAGTTTTTTTTGTAGTTATCCTTCTCCCTTTTTACCCCCTATGCTAAGTGTAGTTGCAATCCAAAGTGGTACATCAAGGAAGCTAGCCCTATCTAGAGATTCACCTCATCCTTAGGCTACCCATAATCCTAGAGGTGTTTCCATTATGCCACTTGGATGAGGAGATATTTTCTATCTCCTCAAAGGGTGTAAATCCAAGTGACAATAGTTTTTGGTATACCCAATGGGAATCTTGGTCCAAGAATTTGAGAGATTTTTGGTGTTGTCTCTCAACAAGTAGCCTTTGGAGAAATCTATCAAAGCATCAATGGTGACTATGAAGTTATATCAGTTGGTTAAATAGCACAAGTTATACTTTTAAGATTTATGATAACATTTTTTCTTTGTTTTCTTGCTTTCAATGAGGTTTCATGGTTGACTTTGGTTTTCATTTTTTTTGTTACAAGTTGGTGAAACCTTCCAATCTTGTACCATTCCCCATTAGTATGAATAAGTTATTAATAAACCTTGGTGTGACTATATTAAACCATGTCATGAAGTGTATCAATCCTAAAATTAGCCTTGCTATGAACCACATTTTATCTCTCAATAGTCCTATGATCCATGATAGTCATATAGTCCTTCATTTTCTTCTCCATATGGACACCATGTTGTTGGATAACCCTATGATAATAGCTACCAAGGAACCTATCAAGATATACATATATATCAGATTCAAGATAATTCCTATGAGTCTTGTCATATGAAACTAAATGTTTTTATGGATTATACATAAAATTACCATTGACAAGATGTAACTTTTGCTCATGTAGATGCTACTATTCCTAATTAGCCAAGAATTCACTTTCATATGAGCTCACTAATGCTTTCTTCTTTTCCAAAACCATTCATAATCCTTCTCCTTCATCCCATACTCCATCTCCAACTCCTTCACCTTCCACTATATTTAATACTCTAGGTCCTTCACATCAAATCCATGAGCCTATCCATCAACCTTTCACATCATTCTTTCTCAAGGAGGAACCTATCTTGAGAGAAGAAAATAAAGAAGAACAAATTAAATTCATGACTAATAAAGAGGGTCTCATGAGTGAATATGAGGAATAAATCACCATATGGAATCCCCTTGGTGAAATAAAAGGATAGTCCACTAGCTAATGTATCTATATTTAAAGGGATGTGTGTCCATGAAGAACCCCCTACACTTTACCCTCAATTTGACTTTGAGTTTTATGTGCCAACTCCACCAACTAGTTCTTTTTGTCCTCACCCTATCACTCTTTGCCTTAATGGACCTATGGTATAGGAACCTAAGGAGGATCAACTGGTTGATAAAGAAAGACAACTCTTGCTTGAATAAAACCTACCTACTTGCTAGCCTCATTGGGCTAGGTCACATGATTTCAAGATGCCTAGTCTTGGCATTACCATGAAGGAGAAAGAGATGGAGGATCCTAAAACCCTTGAAGAAGTCTCTATAATTGATCAAAATTTTGTAGATGATCATCTTAAACATGAAGTGAAATTTACTATCAAGAATGAAACCCAAGCCATCCTTCAAGAAGTGGTAGTCGTAAGAGACACTCATGAGACTAAGATAGAGGAAATAGTTCTTGAGGATGGCATCCATGAAGAAGAAGATTTATAGTAGAATTTCAATGATATTTTCAAGGAATTTAATGTGTTGTGTGAAGCTTTTCCTTCTCCAAAATATTTCAAACTTGATGAAAATATTGTTGATGACTCTAACCTTGATATCGAGTGTTCAACCAAACATAAAGAGGAAGCTCTTTATACTAGTCAAGAACCTATTGTCATGAATTCACTTAGTGATGCTAGTATACAAGAATTTGTTAACAAAGATGATTGGTAGCTGCAAATGGAGCTCTTTCAAGAGCTAGAAGAGCTTTGACAAGTTAAGGTTCAAGTACATGATAAGGTAAATAAGGAATATTCCATAGAGGATAATGATCAAGATTAGATAGAATTTTTAAAGCTCCTTGATGAGCTAGAAGAACTTGTAGTTGAGAGGAAGCCCAATCTTATTGAAATCACTATGGGAGACAAGAAGGTATGCCTTGTTGAATCATCATTTGAAGTTGAAATTAAGGAACCGCATAATAAAGTTGAGGATTTTTGTATACAAAAGGAATAATTTTACATTTTATACCTATTTGAAGATGGTCTACTTGAGAGCATGGTAATTGAAGTGCCAAGGAATAGGTCTAATCCACAAAACATCCAATCCAAGGATAAACATGTTTTGTACTATGTTCCATATAATGAAGAAGGTGGTGCTTCAAACATTCCCTTTCATCTAGGAGGGAGGTATGATTTATTCTAAGTTTTATATAATAGGTTTTTTTTAATTTATCCTAAGTGCTTTGAGCACATGTGTGTGTTTTCTCTCTTTATTGTGTGTGTCCTTGCTTTGTGTGTTGAGGTAGTCTTTAGTTGTCTTGTCTTGGTTAAGATCAAATTAAATGGTCAAAGGTTTCCTTATTTCCCTTAGGATATAAATGACTCCTAAGCCTAATGGACTAATAAGGCTACTGGTCTAGTTAGTATAGCAAGCATACTACCCCTATGAATCACCAATTTATTGACCAGATTTAACTTTTTAGTCAAATTATGGCACCTATACATAAAAACTTGACTCTCTAAGTATATAAAAGGTGTAATATGAGTTTCATGGGGTGTATTACATGTTAATTAATCTCTAATGATGTTATATTAGCTTTGGTCAATTAATTTTTATGTCCATTTATGATTTTGGGTCAATTTAGGGGTTACAAAGGTAGATTTAATACTTTATATAGGTTTATTGGGAAATATACAAGTTTATTTGGAAACATGAAGGTGTAAAAACATTATTTAATTCCCAATATGTCCATATAAGTATTAATTAACTAAAAATAATGAAAGATGGTAGGTTATGCAGAAGACTGGGTAGTTTTCTTAAGGAAGAAGAGGAATTTGGCACTTATACGACCTCCTTGGGAAGTGTGACACTTATAAAATATTTAAATATGAATATTAATCTCCATAATTCTCATTTTAATGCGTGGTTTTATTTTTAAGTGTCATTTTTTCTCAAAATCCTTCATCTCTCTTCTCACCCTTCTTGGCAAGTAAAAGTGACTTGCAGGTTTGTATTTGATATAGACAACTCATGAGATTTTAGGAAAAATTATCTTGGTATATAATATAAAAATTTTATACCTTCATTTCCATATAATAATTTTTAATAATGGTGGCCTATGCTTCATGAACCATCCTCATGAAGTTGACTATGCAAATTTGTTAGCTATTTTATCCACATTATGGATTTTGCTCTTATTTGAGAGATTTTGTATAGTATAGCTACTGATATTTCTCCCAAATTATGTTTACTTATTACAAAAATGGTACCCATTATATGTTTCATGTTTTTTGGTGTTTGTATGAGCCAATAACCTCAAATTTGTAAACTGGTCTCTTTTGAGTGCAATGGATAGTTTTCACTATTTTCAAGAACTTTATGATTTTTCATGGCTTCATATGTTTGTGATAGGTTAATTTAAATGTATTAAATGTATTATTTGTCTCCTCTTCTTTCAATCCCATTCT
Organism: Torreya grandis; assembly: GCA_037957365.1. Lineage (NCBI taxonomy): Eukaryota > Viridiplantae > Streptophyta > Pinopsida > Cupressales > Taxaceae > Torreya > Torreya grandis. Next base: position 1,340,311 of record JARHVA010000458.1, read on the forward strand.
TTAAGACACTTTCCTTGAAGGTGCAATAATGAACAATATATATACATAGTCTACCATTGAAGTATGCATATGCAGGTGGTTGCAAGGGAGAATCACATTGAATTAAGGATTTTAGAACTATTTTAAAAGCATCCATAATTAAAATCACCAATTTATTCAATTTTAAAGAGTTTAATTCTACACCTTGAGGTCTAAAACTCACACATTGCCCAAACTTCTCTTCACTGCCTGCATATTCAAAATGTGCACTTGTAGGTGACCTAGTCAAAGAGTTTAAGGCCATATATGGAGGTTAAAATATGTAGTGACACCATTATTAAGGTATTATCATGATGAAAATACCATTATAGACTTTTTTGAGTTTTAATTGGATGCACAAGATGGGAGATTGAATCAAAAGGTGAAAAGATGATTTTAGGCCTACATTCCCTAAAGAGGGAAAATAGAGGACCTCACCATTTTATGGATGATGTACAATAAAGTTTTTAATTATTTATATGTTTCTTGATAACCTTGTATTGAAGCCTTAATATGGGACAAAGACTCTACAAGGTTTGAGGGGAGGATGGTTTATGGAGGATAGTTGTTGGGGGGCTCCAAAATTCCACTTTTATACACTAAAAATAGTCAGTGTTATCTATAGATTGGAGTCATATGAGACCTCTTAATCCCTTAAGTTGTAAAATAGGAAATTTTTTAATGTTTTATTGGGTTTGATAGTGGAGGTGATATTCATGATCTAAAGGACCATACTAATTGTGAGCTAAGAATTTGACTCAAGAGAGGATGGTTAGTATCGTGTTAGTTTCAAAATGAAAACAAAATGAAAGAAACACACTAACTAGCATAACATATCTAAGCCTATACATTATGGAGAGCTTAGTTTAAAAAAATGAATAAAACACACAACTAAAATGTAAAATAAACCTTCTTTTACTTTCCTTGGATGCTTCAAATGTTTGTTGTAGTGGTTTGCTCAGCTTATGCTCATGAAGTCTTCATCAAAGGAGGCTTGGCTATCTCCTCTTATCTTTAGAACCTTGTGGTTTTGGCTTGGGTTGGAATCAATTTTTCATGGTAACACTAATTGAAATGGTTTCTTGAAGATATTTGTGCATTATAATTTTTCACCAAAATAGCTTAGAAATGATGTTCATGGCCTCTTTATTTATACATTTTTGAGATTGATTAGAATCAACCAGAACCATCCATCTCAAGATTGAGATGTGTGGCCAAGGATTAATCCAATTATTTAATTAAAATTTATAAATAGGATCATCAATATTTGGGATAAAGGAGCAATTAAGAGGCATACAGGGCATTGATGAGGCATGGGACGCATGAATCTCGATATTTATGGCATTTATTGTCTACGGATGTCTTTCTAAGAAATGAGGTCACTTGATGATGCAGATATTCAATATTCATTTCCAAAAATAAGTATTCAACAAGTTTCCATGAAATTCTTAATTAGGCTCTAATTTGGTTTAATTAACTCTTAATTATGATTAAGTACTTTGTGCACAAATTATTTAAATTGATTAGAATGCCTTGTTATTGGCTCAAAATTTGACTGGATTGGAAGTCAATGTCAGATGTGTTGGAACCATATTTCCATTTAGGACGTTGCCAACAAAAAATAACAAAGACACACATCTCATGAAAGATATTTGATAGGAAAGAGCAATCTAGAGCACCTAGGTGCAACATTGGCATTTTGACTTGAAATGATCTAATCAAAGTTAGCTGGTGCATAAATTACATTACCATATTTTATGATACTCTAGCCAAAATCATAACTTGAATATGTCAGGTTCAAATTTTTTAATGTGATTTGGTGTTTTTAGGCCAAATAGTGTATTTTGGTAATAATTAGTCAAAAGCCTAATTGAAGGTTATTGGTGGCTAGATTTAGGTGTCTATAGTTTACCCCTATTTGGGAAGACATTGAAAATAATAGGCAATGAAATGTCTTCTCAAATAATGAGAGATGGCATGTATGCCAAAAAGAAGATGATGGTTGAAGAACAAATCTCCAAATGGTTTTGGGAAGCCTATGATGATGCCCCATCAAGGGAGTGGTCATCACATTTGTTGATGGACAGTCTCTCAAAAAGAAATAAGAAGAAAAGTAAAATTAACTTGTGGTTGAGATTAATCCAAATGAGAAAATGATTGCATGCATTGATGTAAAAAGGATACAGATTTTCCCAAAGGTGGTTATAATCAGGAATATAAGTCAAAATAATTATTTTCCCATAGGTGGTTATAATAATTAAGAGGACCTTGATTGGATAAAGATGATTGTGCCCTAGTTAGGGCTGATTAGCAAGCATAACTCAAGGATATAACCTGGAATATAGATTAAAGATGAGTGGGTGAAAAGTGATGAAATAAATGAATAAAAGAATAAGATGGATCAGTGTGAATGATTTAGTTATACCTACCAATGAGGAGATGCTCATCCTTATTAAAAATGATACAACTAGAATGGTTATTAGGTTAATTTGATCAAGGGTGGAAAGATTTACCAAGGTGCCAAGGAGAAACTTTTGTAGCTCCATTGATTGTAGACCTTTTTGAAGTTGATTTTTGCTATAGCATGTGATGGTAGGCATCATGATAGAACACCATGAAGACTTAGCCAAATATTCATAAAGACTGACTTCTGATCCAATAAACACTTGAAAATAATGCACCAATGATAAAAACCATGATGGAAATGTTGACATATGAATATGGATAGACTTAAGAATAATGTGTGCAAGGAATCACCTAATGAACACATATAGACTGAGTCAAGGCAATAGTGCTAAAAGCAAACAAATAGGTAAGTGAACAAACAAAAAACAACTTGAAATAAATAAACAAACAAAAACCCTAAAAACAAAATCAAAAGAAAGCATCCTAATAATGACTTTGCCCTAGTAAGGTAGATTGAGGATAACTGACGAGGCTTAGACAAGATAAATATTTATGGACTTTTGAAATTTTATGAATTTTTTTGGCATTTTGAGGTATCTTAACTCATTATAGAATGACAAGATACCTACTCACAAAACAATGAGAGCATTTGGCTTAGGTTGTTCACAAAATGACAAGAGTATATGGAAAGGGGGACTAAGGTGACCTCAATATGAATTAAGCATAATCCACATAGTTATAAAATGACCTCAAGTCATAGTAATTCCATCCACACAAAAGGTAAGAAAAAACCAAGTCCCAATAAGTTATCAAATATGGAAAATGACCAGTCAAATGAAAATAGTAATGGCAAGGTGATGCAGTAATGCATGATAAACAAGTGTTGCCTCTAGTTTTCCCATATACAGTTAAAACTAGGATACAATGGCATAGGTCAATGATACTAATTTGACTATAGGAATTTATAATTAGTAGCAAGATTGGTGAAACACTAATTTTCCCATAGGTGGTTATAATCAGGCTCACATAAATAAACTTAATGGGATGAAAGATATCTTACCAGATCAATTATCACACTATTTTCATAGACTATCATTTAAACACAAACTTGATTGATTGTTGAAACTTTATTGGAATCCCATCATAAAAGGTGCAAGAAGAACCAAATGAACCAAGATCAAAATAGGATTGGGTAGGATGACTAAAAATAGGCTTTGGTCTAAATAGGAATGGCATGGTAGGATGGTATGGTTTTGCTTAGGATAATGATGGTTTTATAATTGGGTTAAAATGGTAGGAGGGTTTCCCCCAAGTGATGGGGTGATTAGATAGGATATGAAATAATGGAAAAAGGATATGTAAAAATGGCAATGTCATGTGAATGAAATGGTATGGTACATGTTTTTGGCTTAGGTGTGTTTTTTTATTCTGTTATTTATACTGATAGGGAGATGCATGTCTTAATCAATAAATGATATAAATAGAATACTTGATCATGTTAATTTCTAGCCCATACCTCATTTGAATAACTGCTCTATCAAGAACTAGATGTCGATTTAGATTTTGAGAATGTTATTATGATATTCATTGGTCATTGATTTTGATTCCTTCAAACATCAAGACAAGGTATCTTTTTAGCCCCTATAAAGGAAAGTGTGGCCATGGATGGTAAACAAGGACAAATAATAGATGGTAGGTTTGATTGTGAAATGGAATGGTAGATGATAATGAGATATGGAATAGTTAGGAAATAAATGAAGATCAGAACATTCAGTCACATGTAATGTTGTTGATGCTAGATTCAACATAACTTTGGTTATGATGGGGTTGAAGACTTGTTCTCTCAATATGACCATTAGATTTTTCTATTGTTTGATCTTGACCATCTGATTAGGCTATAGATTGGAAGTGATTTTGATTTGATCTTTGATTTTGTCTTCATTAAGTAGTGAAGAACTTTTGTGCTTAGCTATTGGTTGCTTAAAGAGGTTTTCACTAATGAAGTTGCCTTGATTGTCTCGTAGTGACTTTAAGAATATTTCACTAAGGAAGGTTGAATTTATCATAGTTGTTGCCAGAAAATGGATAATGCGAGTGCAATGGAGACGTGATCATAGGATATGAATCAAGTGCACACCACATAGATGCTAAAGCAATTTGAAAATTACACAAGAAGATAAATTGCACAAGACAAAATGGAGAAAACCAAAATCTAATTAACATGAGATGGCCAAAATGAGGAATACATATAAGAGAGTACGTAAGTAACTCCTCCACAAAAGGTGGACAAGGAACCCCAATAATAGACTGTAACTCCTCCATGAAAGGTGGTGACAAGGTGCTAAGAATATAGAAGTAGCTCCCATCAAGGGAGTTACTTATGACATTCTTATGACACCTATGACACATCTATGACACACACCTCCACATAAGCTAGCCTATCCCACAAATGTAGGAAAACTCCATGTATGCACAAGAAATATAATTTCCCTAATTAAAAAATAGGGAAAAATAAAAACCTAAACTAATACCCCCCCATAAGCGTAGCTTAGGTGGGCAGTGTGGAAATAAAAAATGGGTCCCGACAACTAGGCCTGATGAGGTACCCATGTACAAATGCAATTTACCATAAGATAGAGAAAAGGAGAAAACCCATAGGAAAAAAAATCCCCCGCAAAAGAGAGACATAGAAGAAAGAAGAGGCTAGTGGCCCCCCTAAAGATGATGCTGCTGTAGATGTGGACCGCACCCTAAGAAGAGCTCATAAATGAATGAACTTGCTCTCAGTGAAAGGTTTGGTGAAGATGTTTGTAACTTGCTTCGAAGATTGGCAAAATATCAAGTCAATGACCTGACCATGAATAAGCTCCTGAATGAAATGCATGTGAATCTCTATGTGCTTGGTCTGTTGGTGCTGAACTAGATTCTTGAAAATCTAAATGGTACTCTGGTTGTCACAATAAATGATGGTGGGCTGCCTGATAGGAATGCCAAACTCAAAAAGTATCCCCTGAAGCCAAATAGCCTCAGTAGATGCATTAACAGATCCCCTATACTCTACCTCTATGGATGATATAGCAATAGCATTGTACTTCTTGCTAGACCAACTGATATGACCAGAACCTAGAGAGAAACTATAACCAGAAGTGGACTTGCTATTCTGTGAATCACCAGCCCAGTCTGAATCTGCATATCCAATCAAATCAACCTCTATGCCAAATTTGTAATGAATCCTGTATCTATGTGAACCCTGTATGTAATGCAAGATCCTCTTAGCTGCTTTCTAATGCAGCTCATGAGGTTCTTGTATGAATCTAGAGACAAGTCCCACTATATATGATATGTCAGGCCTAGTGTGAGTCAAGTAGATGAGACTACCAACAAGTTGTCGATACTGAGTGGCATCAACCAATGGTGAAGAATAGTCAGCCTCAAGCGTGACTCCTGATAGAAAGGGAGTCAGAGATGGCTTGCAATCAACCATGTGAAACTGAGCCAATAAGTCAAGAGCATACTTAGGCTGTGTAAGAGAAATTCCTAAATTTGATTGTGAGATCTCAATGCCAAGGAAGTAGTGCAATAAACCCAAGTCTGTCATGTCAAATCTATCCTAGAGAGATGCCTTCACCACTGTAATAGATGATGAAGAGCTCCTAGTGATCAAAAGGTCATCAACATATAGAACCAAAATTAGGAGTGAATCATTCTGCCTCAAGAAGTAGACATTGGGATCAAAATGGCACCTAGTGAAACATGCTATGAGAAGGAAGGAATCCATCTTGGCATACCAAGCCTAAGGGGATTGTTTGAGGCCATAGATAGATTTCCTATGTCTACATACTAAGGAAGAATCTTGAACAAATCCTAGTGGCTTCTCCATGTAGATCTCCTCCTCTAGGTCTCTGTGAAGAAAGGCACTCTTCACATCCATCTAATGTACATCCCAACCATGTGTTATGGCAATAGCCAAGGTGAGTCAAATAGAATTCATCTTTGTAATGGGTGCAAAGGTGTTTGAGTAGTCAATGCCTGCTACTTGTGAGAAGCCCTTGGCGACCAATCGCGCTTTGTACTTATCAATCGACCCATCTACTGCAAACTTGGTCTGATATATCCACCTACATCGAACCATCTTTCTTCCCTTAGGAAGTGAAGTCAAATCTCAAGTGTGATTTTTGATTAAGAAAGAATATTCTTCCTCATAGCACTATCCCACTTAGGTACCCCAAATACCTCTTGAAAAGTTTGTGGATCTAAAACTGAAGCAAAGAAGGCATGTGGATCTCTTTGAAAATCCCCCTTAGTACGTCTGTCATCTATGGGATCTCTTGCCCAAGTGCCAACACTCTGAAGTGTCTATCTGGCCCAAAGTGGCCCAAAAGTGGGCAAGTCAGGTGCTAACTCATCCTCTGACTGACTAGAGGTGGATGGCCTGCATCACTGTCCTCACTATCTAAACTTGAAGAAGAAGAAGATGTCTTTGGCTTAAGAACCTGTTGTGGCTGATCTGAATCTGATGAGGAATCATCATGAAGAAGTAGATTCGATGAGGGAGAAGAAGTGTCAAGTGTTGAGTCTCTATGACTCTCCTAAAAATAGACACTTCTCTTGATGAACAACTCATGAGTGACTGGATCTAGAAGTTGATATCCCTTAATACCATCTGGATATCCTACAAAGATGTAAGGCTTGGATTGATGTTCCATAGCTTTGCATTTATTTTTAAAAATGTGGGCCATGGTTGGGGATTTGAAAACCCTAAGGTGTTCAACATCAGGTTTTCTTTTATGCCAAGCTTCAAAGGGTGTTATCCCTTTGAAATCTTTATGAGGAACCCTATTTTGAATGTAGCAAGCACAATTGATGGCTTCGGCCCCGTACTATGGTGCTAAGGATTTGGAGTGAATCATATAGCTACCCATCTCTTTCAAGAACCTATTTTTGTGTTCTGCAACCCCATTCTGTGAAGGACTATAAGTGACTATGTGCTGCAAATCAATCCCCTCTATGGTGCAAAACTGATCAAACCTATTTTTGACATACTCCCCTCCATTATCAGTTTGAAGAACCTTGATGGATTTCTCACTCTTTCTCAACAAGAGCCTTGAAGTCTAGAAAATTTTCAAACACTTTAGACTTTTGTTTGAGAAAATATATCCAAGTGTACTTAGAGAAATCATTAATGAAAGTGAGGATGTACTTGGCCCTTGTGAAAGATGGTTTGGGAAAGGGTCATGATACATCACTATGGACTAACTCCAAAGGTTGTGAAGCCCTCCAAGCTTTGCCTTTGTCAAATTTTGCTTTGGGATGCTTCCTAAGGGAGTACCCCTTGTAAAGTCCTTTTGAGAATTAGACAGGAGGCAAGCCAATGACCATGTCATGTTTGCAAAGTTGCTCAAAGTAGCAGTAGTTAAGGTGGCCAAACTGCTCATGCCATAATTTGCTAACTCCATCTGAATGAGTCAGAAATGTTGTTAGAGAAGAATTAGATGTAAAATGTGAGAAGGTGTATAACCTTGCTTGGTGATCTACCCTACCCACTCCCACTGTAGTATCACTATGCAACTCCCTGATAGCCACTGAATCTGGTGAAAACTCAACTCTCATGCCTTGACCAATGTGAGTGATTTGGTACACTGATAGGAGATTGGTTGAAAGAGAAGGAACACTTAGAACATTATTGAATGTTTCTCCTTCTATTTCAATTGACCCTCTACCTGTAATAGAAATTGATGTGTCATCACCCAAACTAATTGAAGTCATGCTATAAGGCTCTAAAGATGAAAACTCAACTAGTGAAGAGCCCATGTGGTGAGAAGCACCTGAGTTGATGACCCATGAAGATGTAGAAGTTGTTGTAGCTACAAGGGCCTTGCCCTTTTCTTTCTCCTTACCCTTGCCTTTTGCCTTGGTAGAATCTTGGGTAGATGAATTCTGCTTGATGGACTCAGGAACACCTATGTTTTTCTTCTCTAGAAGATGAGTTAGGTGTTCAATATGTTTCTTCATGCATTTGTGTTCACCATGTCCTATATTTTTACAATAGGCACACTTAACCTTATCCTTCTTATGTTTAACATTAGAAGAGGAAGACTCAGCGTTGTTTTTGGCAGGATTGCTGTTTTCTTTCTTCTTCTCTTGGTCCTTGTTCTTTTTCTTCTTTTCCTTTGTTGAAGTCTTATCCTTACCATTTCTAGCTATCAAAGCTTGGGATTGAGTATACTTCATTGTGCCCATTTGAATTAGCTTGTCTTGCTCCCTAGTCAAGTTGGCAATAAATGAATCCAAAGAAGGCATTTTCTATGTAGTGCCAAGGGCACTTTTTGTGGCATGGAAAGTGGAGACAAAGACTAAATAGCTTGGACCTAACTTTGTGAGAATAGAAAGGATGAGTTGATCATATTTCTTCTCTATCCCACATTATTTCAATTGCAATCTAAGGGCCTTAAACTTAGTGAAGAAGTCTTGTAGGGTGTCAAAGTTGCTAGGACTTAGACTTATGAGTTTGTTTTTGAGCTCATGACCTCTCATCTCATCAAGCTTCTCAAATAAGTTTTCTAAGGTGTCCCATATGTCATTAGGAGTCTTGGAGGATTCTAAATGGAAGAGAAGTTATAGAGATGTATACAAGTTTAGTAATCCATAGGATTCATCACTATGGTTGTACCACTTGACCTTTTTAGCATCAATGTTGGGTTCTACTTCAGTACCCATGGTGATCTTATACAACCATTTGCTTCTAAGAATGATTGACATTTTAACCTTCCATTCATGATAACTAAAGGGTGTTAGGGGTTTAAGTTGAAAAGAATCCATTTGAAGTTTAATTTAGGTGAAGTTGTGTTAATTGCAAGTTGTGAATTTATGCAGAAAGGAGAATGAAAGCAAAGATTTGCAAGTTGTGAAAAGCAATCACACCCCCTCAAAATATTGAGGCCTCCCCAAATATGCAACTGCATGCTTAAAAGACATTGGGCTCAGCTGATAATGCATCTTGGAGCAATCAGTGCAAGACTAAAGCAAACAAGACATCGGACTCAGCCGAAAATGCATCTCAAGAGACCCAAATTTTAGGCTCTTTATAAACTAGTGTGTTTTTGATAAATAATAGGCATACACTATGGAGAATTAAATTACAAACACTTTTACAAAAAATGGCACCCAAATCTAAGCTACCATTTGCAAGATATTAAAGGTTCAATTTTCTCGTAAATTAGTGTTTTTGCAAAAAAAATACTAAAACATTTTAAAAATGCCTGTTTTGAGAGAGAAAGTGGCCTTCCAACCACTAGTTGGATTTGACATGGAGCAAAGAATATAAATAAAAAGGTATTTGTGAAAGAAAGTTTAACTGATTATCTCGGTATGCGTGAAAACAAGTTTACCTTCCTCTTTTAGTAAAAAAATACTAGTAAGGCAAAAATGAATTTCTAGCTAGTTTTTTTTTTACTTTTTTTAATAAGAGGAAAGAAAGGGAGATAGCTATTGTGTGATGTCTAAGGCCTTGATAGGCACTACCAAGAAGATGAAATCAGGGCTTCACCAATGAACATGCACCCTTCCAACACTTCCAATGCAATGCAAATTTTAGTACTTCCAACACAGACTGCAGACTTAACACTTCTAGCATAGATTTTACCACATAAGAGACAAAAACAGGGGCAGAAACAAAATGCCAAGTGTAGAAGAAAGGATGCCTAGTGACTAAGGGTCCACATGGGACGCCATACCAGAAAATAAAGTGCCATTTTCTAAAGAAAATAGTTCTGATTTTGCTTGCAAAAAAAAAACCTGCAGACCTATTAGACACCGTACGGTTAATGGTGCCTTGCTGGAAGGACTGTTGCTACTTGTCATGGTGTTGCTGCTGATGCTGCTCTTCCCTTTGCTCACAACAATGGCGCCCAAGCTGAAGCAGCAAAATAAGGCACATAACCAGTGAACTGCTAAACCATATCAGAGCAAAGAAGGTGTCGGAAGGCCTGCAAGGACTGAAGAGAAGATAGACAAGACACCCAAAGACCAAGGATCCCAAGGAAAAGATGCAAGAAATGATATTGAAAGTTTTTTTTTAAATTTTAGATCAGATCTAGAAATAAAAAAATAAAGAGAACTCCACTCCTCTTGATTTCAAAATAAACTAACAACATAACCAGACACATGATTACCGTTCTTGCTCTGATACCATATCAGAGTTGTTGCCAGAATCTAGATAATGTGAGTGCAATGGAGATGTGATGACAGGAGATGAAGCAAGTGCACACCACATAGATGCCAAAGCAATTTAAAAATTACACAAGAAGATAAATTGCACAAGACAAAATGGAGAAAACAAAAATCTAATTAACATGAGATAGCCAAAGTGAGAAATACATATAAGAGAGTACGTAAGTAACTCCTCCACAAAAGGTGGACAAGGCACCCCAAGAATAGATTGTAACTCTTCCATGCAAGGTGATGACAAGGTGCTAAGAATAGAGAAGTAACTCCCATCAAGGGAGTTACTTATGACATTCGTATGACACCTATGACACATCTATGACACACACCTCCACATAAGTTAGCCTATCCCACAAATGTAGGAAAACTCCATGTATGCACAAGAAATACAATTTCCCTAATTAAAAAATAGGGAAAAATAAAAACCTACACTAATATACTTTTGAATTTTATTATCTTCTAACACTTCCAAAAAAGTTTCACTAGAAGATGCTGAGTTGTGACTTTGATTGTACCGTAGCACCTCCAAAAAAGGTTTCACTAGGAGAGTGTTCTTCTACTATATGAATTTGGTCTTGGCCTCCTTGATCTTCTTCAACTACTATGTCACCATGGATGTAGTTCAATAAAGTGTGATTTCATCAATCCCAATCAACACTTATGTGAGATGGAATGTCAATGATATGGTTATTTTCTTTAATGGTAACAGACTGTGAAATGGTAATGGAATGGGGAGAGGGTACATAATCTTCATAGAATATACTAGGATAAATTATGTCAAAGCTAAATTAATCATCCTCAAAAATTATAGAAGGATCAAAAATGTATTCAAATTGATCTATAAGGCATGTGTAACCAATGTTGTAATAGCCACAAACATATTCTTCTTCTGAATCTAATTCTAACTAAAGGGACTCTAAATCTAATGTTGAGACTAATGTTGATTCTGATTCTAATGCTAAATATGATGTCAATCTAAGAATAGAACCTGAATCTAACTCTAATTATTCATTTGATGGATACTTTGTTATAATGATGTCTTGTTGAATGTTTGGTTTTGGATAAGTAACAGCCTATGATGGCATAATGAGCTCCACAAAAACTAGTTTTTCAGAGTGGAACTCCTCTAGGATGCAAAAAAAAGTCAAGAGATAACTCCTTAGAGAGTGTCTTGTCAATAGGAAGCTCTTGAAAAATATGTACATGATCAAGGTAATGATTTTTTCAAAGGTAGTTATAATCATTAAGAAGTGACTTGACAAAGACTAGCTCATCAGTGTGAGACTCCTTGACAACTAGTATAGGATCAATAGGTGATTCATCATAAGTTGACTTATCATAAGTGGTTGGTTCAATAAAAACATCTTAGATTGGTTAGTTATCTTGGCTTTGGTTTCTAATGAGTTGGAAAATACCAATTTTGAACACAGCTTGGTCTTTGAAGGATTGGATCGATTGAGGTTTGGATGGGATTCATTCTAGATGAGGAATGGCTTATGGTTAAATAATGATAGGGCATTGAGGAGTATGATTTCTCGGATGAAGTCCTAAAATGTTAATTATAGGGTGTTATGGGGCTTGATTGCTCACACAAGCCAAAAGACTAGGTCTTATAATGATGAAGGCACATTGTGGAGCTTGATTTCTCACACAATTCAAAGCATCCAAGTCTTCCTCATAAAACATATCATCCAAGTCATGAGTTGGATCATAAGTTGGTTCTTGACTATGTTTTACATATTGATTATTATAAAGAGGGTATGGATTTATATCCCAAACAACATTATCTATAGTTGGGTCTTCAAAGTCCGCCTCATAAGCATCTTCATACCAATCAAGGTCTCGATTTGGATTATGTGGATTTTGACTACATTCCCCATATGGAGTATTGTAAGGAGAATAATAAAACTCCTTATACAATCTTTCTCTATAGGGATTCTTAGTGGAATTTTATGCAGCCATTTTATCATAAGTTGGATTGTATGTGACTCCACCATAAGTGTAGCTAGACATATCCGTATAAATGATGAAAGCTCTGAAATAAAAAAGTTTAGAGTTCTACAAACTCTAAAAAAATTTCCAAAGAACAAATGGTTAAAGCTTCATGTAACTTGGTCAAAGGGGTGGAGCTATATCTCCAATATGGTATGAAAGTGGAGTTGTATCTCCAAAATAGTTTATGATAAGACTTGGAATAAAATAGTCTAACATCAAATGTCTAATGTCAAATTTCATATGTACAAAAGGTCAAGCATCTTAATAAAACTGACATGTCAAAGGTCTAGGTCAAAGTGTTCCAAACAAGGTCTAAATTAGGAAAGGGAAAAGTTAAGTTACTAGGTCTTTTGTCCAAATGTGGAGTCAAAATATAGGCTCAAATAAATAGGCACATGCTAGGACTTTTGGCTAAATGACATCAAAATCTAGACTTGAAACAAAGTTTGATGTGATATGATTTAATCTAAGTTTGGAAACAACTTTGACATAGACCTGATACACAAAATCAAACATAAACATGATAAGTTGGCATAAGGCATGAGACAAAAGGATTTTGGAGAAAGGTTGTGTTCTCTCAAATAAAGGCACAAATAATGATGAGGATAAGCATTAAACAAATAAGCCATCAATAGTTTTCAAATTTGGGTAATTGATTAACCAAAGTTATGCAACCTAAAAGAGAAATATTTGTGTATCAGCCCCACGAACTGAGGCTTAAATAGAAATCAATCAATGTTTGGATCCAAACTTAACAAGGTTAATTGAAAACTCAACTTTGAAAACTACGATTTGACCAAACAAGCTACACAATATTAGACAACATGATGGCATAAGACAAAGGTCCAAATGGTAGACATGACATGGTTTGAAATAAATCATTTTTGGCATAAGGTGAAACAAGTATTGAAAAAAATTGAGCAACCTAATGGCATAATCATGCTCGAATTATGTGATCTATGTTATGTTTCAAAAGACTCAAAGGCAAAATGATTTTAACTTGTTTTGGGCAGCATAACACTACCCTTCTCAACTCAAATGACACACACACACAAACAAGTTTAGCAAAAATTTCAAGGCACAAGTGTGGTGTAAAATGGCCAACATAATGCTTCTTTAGACAAAAGAGTGATGTATAGACAAATTTATTTTGACATGGATAATGAACAAAAATAATTTTTAGTCTCAAAACATACCAAGTGAAAATGACCAAAATACACTAAGTATAATCGTCAAAATCCTAACAAGGGTATGGCAATGTGGGGTTGACTAAAGTATCAATATTTCAAATGTTTCTAGGGGAATCAATTGCGTAATGAATTTCATGTCAAATGATGCAAAAGACAAGTATAGAAATTGGGTGACCATTACATTGGCTAGTTGTAAAAAGGTCTAGTCCTTTTTACAACCACTACATCTTGTTGTTCACTCAGTGTATTATGATGTCCAAATGTAGATATGTCCCATGTGAAAATTAGGAGTAAGTGAAATTAATGTTGGGAGATGAAATCCTAAGTTAAATTTTCCCTAAAGAACTCACAAGAGGTAATGATGCCCCCCTCACAAGCCAAGATGCAATGAAATGAAAGACATAAAAAAAGAAAGACTTAGGGGTCATTTTCAAGGTCACCCAAACTTTGACAAGTTTTTGGGGAGTGCTTTAGATGACATTCTTTTTAAACCTTGGACTAGGATTTTTGCAATAGGAATGGTGTTTTTGATTTCAAGGGTTCCCTAAAGGGGATAAATAGAAGAGCGACATGTAATACCCCTCTCTTTGCTAAACAAAATTAGATCAAACAACTATTAAAGACAAAAATGATAAGTGTGTTCAATTTTAAGCTCAAATTAAATATTTGGTAGTGTTCATTTGACCCCTTGGTCTTGATTTTTAACTTTGAAAGATAACTACAAGATTTAAGCAATAGCACCCTAAATAATTTTCCTTTAAGCACCAAAATGAAAAGTTTTATTCATTTTAATACACCCCAAAAGAAGTTTAAAAGGATATATTTAAGCATGCTTTGATGATTTTTCAAGTAAAACCTAAAAAAAAATGTTAGCAAGATGTTTATCTTAGAATCACTTTTGAAGATAAAATAACCAACTTAGAAAAATGAGCTCTCATGTTTGTGTAAAAAAAAACATAATGATCGTCGTTGGTTATACTAACCAGTGATGGTGATGTTTATGGAAACTGACGAAGGTTTTACTAACTATTGATGGTTATGTAAACTGATGTTAGTTTTACTAATGCTAACTGACAATGATTGAAAATGACCATTGGTAGTTTACTCAATCAATGATAGTTACTATGTAAACTCATGACAAAGAAAAATGACAAAACAAAGTTAGAAAATCAAATTGCAAAATTTTTAATGATCCAACTAAAGATTTTAAAGTTGAATAATTATCTTCTTCATGTTTGGGATGCATTGTGTCCCACCGAGCATGCCATTATGTGAGCTAGGAATTTGAATCAAGAGAGGATGGTTAGTATCATGTTAGTTTACAAATGAAAATAAAATAAAAGAAACACACTAACTAACATAACATCTCTAAGCCTAGACACTAGGGAGAGATTATTTAACAAGCATAAATAAAACATAGAACTAAAATGGAAAATAAATCTTCATTTACCTTCCTTGAATTCTTCAAATGCTTGTTGTAGTGGCTTTATTGGCTTGTGCTCATGAACTCTTCATTAAAGGAGGCTTGGCTATCTCCTCTTCTCTCTAGCACCTTGTGGCTTTGGCTTGGCTCAGAATCAATTTGGCATGGTAACACTAATTGTAATGGTTTCTTGAAGATATTTGTGCATTGTAATTTTTCACCAAAATAGCTTGGAAATGATGTTCATGGCCTCTCTATTTATATATTTTTGAGATTGATTAGAATCAATCTAAACCATCCATCTCAAGATTGAGATGTGTGGCTAAGGATTAATCTAATTATGTAATTAAAATTGATAAATAGGCTCATCAATATTTGGGATAAATAAGAAATTAAGAGGCATGGAGGGAATTGATGAGGCATGGGAGGCATGAATCCTAATATTTATGGCATTTATGGCCTAGAGATGTCTTCCCAAGAAATGAGGTCACCAGATGATGCAGATATTCAATATTTATTTTCAAAAATATGTATTCAACACATTTCCATGGAATTCTTATTTAAGCTATAATTTGGTTTAATTAGATCCTAATTATGATTAAACACTTTGTGCACAAATTACTCAAATTGATCAGAATGACTTGTTATTGGCTCAAAATTTGATTAGATTGGAATTAGAAGTCAATGCCAGATGCATTGGAGCTGTATTTCCATTTAGGATGTTACCAACACAAAATAACAAAGACATGCATCTCATGCAAGAGATTTGATAGGAAAGAGAAATCCAGAGCACCCAAGTGCAAAATTGGAATTTTGACTCAAAATGATCTGATCAAAGTTAGCTGGATGATAAATTACTTTTCCCTATTGTATGATACTTTAACTAAAATCGACACTTGAATATGTTGGGTTCAAAGCTTTTAATGTGACTAGTGTTTTTAGACCAAATTGTGCATTTTAGTAAGAATTGGTAAAATTTTTGATTAGAGGTTATTGGTGGCCAGATTTAGGTGTCTACATAAATAAGATGACAATTGATGTTATGTTCTTCAACAAACATCTATAGTCTATACATGAGCATGTGAGTACCTACAACAGGACAAACAAATAATGACTTTAATTTGATACCAAACTAGTGATTTAAGACCTTCAAGGGTGATACACTAACATGAATATAAATAGTAGGTGTTTTATCATGCTCCATGAATAATCCGTAGTCATGATAAATCTTGGTTAAGGAAAATACTCACCTACAACAAAGTTTAAGGATAATTTGCCTCAGTCATTAGGTAGTAAACATATAAGAGTTATGTTTAGGAATTGACATGCAAGAAAGAGGATTAAATTAAACTCAAACAAGTTCAAAATGAATCTAAAGAGTCCTTATATGTTTCTAAGTGGTATGTGTCATTTTTTTAATGCTAAATATCACCCATAGGACCCCCTACAATCACCTCTAGGTGACTGTAGGTAGATAGTGAAATGAAAATGTGCCTAGGTAAGGTTTCAAAGCCATAAAAGGTGAATAAAATGAGTATAAACCATATAAAATAGATTTTTACAAATTAAAATGAGTCCTAATCATAATTTCAAGGCATAAGTATATTCATCAACACCTATAGCCAAGGGTCCAATAGGCAGGGGTACACAGTCATGAAAGGAGGAACTCAGTTTGGGAGCTCTAGTGTATAAGAGGGCTATAAGTGAGATTAACATGATGTAATATCATATGTACACACTCCTTAAATCCATGATGACATATATGAACCATTTGAAATTCATTTCAAACTTACATAGACCTCTTAAGGCCCTAGCACACCTATAGTTGGACCCCTATTCAGGCAAGGAAACATGGTCATCTCAAGCAAGCAATATGAAGGAATTTTGAAAGGTTAGGGATGATGAAAACATTAATCACAATTGGATAAACCTGATTCCATAATAATTATGCAAAAAGATAGAGAAAAAGGATATAATCTTGCATAACACAACCCATTTGTGGTTAAACCCTACAAAGTCCTTCCTCCAAGAGGTATGTCTTGGGATTTAGATGAGTTAAGATGTATATTGAAATAAATAAGGGATGTATTTTGGTATGGGAGGTCCTTACAAATTTTATAATGTCCCCCAACATAAAAATCATTTGAGATAATAGGGGAAGTACCCTCTATTTTGTCTTAGACAGAGGGCACTCCTCTCATGCTTGGAACTCATAGTTTTAGGAGATGGGGATAGAAAAGTGGACCAAAAGAAAAAGAAGCTATAAATAAGGTGAGAAAATTTGAAACACATGTATATAAACATGGGAGACCAATTATAGATGAAATAAACTAAACAAGATGCTTAAAATGTCAAGCTTATGGTCATGCATGATAGGCATTTTTAGGCCTAAAATCCAATTAGAGGATAATATTCATTTATAATTTGGAGTGATAAATATAATTTGTTAAAACATGTTTTAGGGATGATAATAGATATGTTAAATCTCTTAGGATGCAAGGTAAATGATCAAAACTCATTTTAGGCTCTGAGTTATAGGTAAGCCTACTAGGCAAGGATTAAGCCTAATGCCTAAAGACAAGGTCACTCACACTTTTGGCCTTAAATATCAATTAGAGCCTATCAGATCATGTTAATTGGGTGGAATTAGGTATGTTAAAATTTAAATATTATATAGAAGGCTTCAAGAGAATCAATTTTGGCCTGAGACCATTGTTAGGCCTATGCAAATGGGGGGAAAAGCTCGATAGGAATGGTTTGGAAGCTCACATATTTCATGACACTTTGCATGGAGGTATAAAAAGTTTGTAAGAGTTATTAATGGTTGTAAAAAAATATTTTTTGGCATTGGATTGAATTTTTAATGTGTAATATTTATGAATATTGGCTAAGAGGGTAAAACTGTCTAAAACCCTTAAAAGAACCTGATTGGAGAAATGAGGTTGGAAATGAATCTATATGGACCATTATGACCATGAAATATTTTTTATCTTGGAAATAACTCTCTCAGGCTCACTCACATGTTTTTTTATTGTATTGACTTGTATGGATGGACATGTTTTTTAGTTTGTAGGAGGTTTTAAGAGATTAAAATCACATGGATGTAAATATTAAGACTTAATATAACCCATAATGTCACTCTAATTCCTTGAAACAACTCATAAATTTGCAAACTAAGTGTTTTAACTTAGCTAGTCAAAACTAGCATAGTGGACAAGCTAAGGAGAAGTGCAAAAACTTTAAGTAGATGGATTTTTTATGTGTCCCTAATGATTATAAATATATGGATGGAATTAAAACACATAATTAAATATATTTTATATATTTTTATGAGCAACTAATCTCATTTTGGAATCTAAGTGTGCAGGGTGCATGGAAGAGCAATTTTATTTACAACAAATGATGATTAATTCCTTAAAGAAGTTTCCAAATGACCAGGCCTACAACCAATGTATCGAGATGAATTTATAAGAGAAAAACATTACATTAAAATAATTTTACATGATTCTAATCATTTATTAGGTATTCAAATAGGGACAACCATGTAGGTAGTTTTTCTGAGCCAGAATGAGGAGTTTCTTACCACTTTTCATGAAGTTTATGACTTAGATTGACATTTGCAGCTCCTAACCTTGAATGGTTCATCCAAAATTATTTTTTAATGCAAAAATAACTTATTTTATTAGCTTTCCAAGTGTCCTTGTGACCCTTGTACTTCTCTCTTCTTCTCTCTCTCTCTCAAGTTTTATAAGAACTAGCCATTTTGGCCATTGTAAGGGATGCTCCAACTGAGTATGGTAA
The DNA here is from genome assembly GCA_037957365.1 of Torreya grandis. NCBI lineage: Eukaryota > Viridiplantae > Streptophyta > Pinopsida > Cupressales > Taxaceae > Torreya > Torreya grandis. Next base: position 1,359,367 of record JARHVA010000458.1, read on the forward strand.
AGCCCTACTCAAAATGTGTACCTTTTGATAAATAATATGAATTATTTTTACCTCATATATGACTGTTTTTAGTGTGTTTAATTGGATTATAAATCTTTCTTAGTGAAAAATATGGATTCCTTAGCATGTTGTTCCATTCTTTCACCTATTTGTAACCTCTTCTTATAGGTAATGTGAAGTGTTCAAGGAGATGTTCATGGTTTAATTGAGTTATTATATTCATTAGTGTCATCATAAGCCTCTTTTATAGTCCTATATTTTCACATTCATCCATAACCTCACAATGTAACATTGATGTAAGAAGATAAAGATTAGACAAGTTTATGTTCAGTTTGCCCTTTGAGTTCAACTATAATATGCATATGGTTGGATGTAATCATGTTATTTGGTGTATCAAATGCCTTATATTAGTTTTCTTTTAGTTATCCTTCTCCATTTTCACCCTTCAAGTTAAGTGTAGTTGAAATCCAAAGTGGTACATCAAGGGTGCTAGTTCTATCTAGAGATTCATCTCATCCTTAGGCTACCCACAAGCCTAGAGGTGTTTCCATTATGCCACTTAGATGAGGAGATATTTTACATCTCCTCAAAGGGTCCAAATCCAAGTGAAAACAACACTTATTGACACCCTTATGTAACATACGAGCCAATTTACCATACTGATCCTTATGAGAGTGGACATGGAGATGGTCCAACTAACACTGATACTCAACCACACTAATGTAGATCCTATGGTGCTCTATGCACTATAACTTAAATTAAATGAGGAGAAGGCTTTGATGTAAACCAATTATGGTGTTGTTTCTAATTAGATTTCATGTAAACCAATTATGGTGCTCTATGCTCTATGCAATGGAATATATGGTGTATTTAGAACATATATGTCCACTTCAATTTTTTATCCAGTTTCTAAACTTGAAATTCCTCTTGGTCACTTTTAATTTTCTTAGTGCCATTGTAACAAAATAAATTTCTCCATCGTAATCACCAAGACAAAATGTGATCAACCACGATTGAGCTCCTTATCTAGTGAATATAGATGTGCCCTGATTGAAACCAAGGGAGTTATAGTTTTGATGTAGAGATTACATGCTAAGAAGATATCTCTTTACACACATAATGCAAGCCATCATAGACTAAATCATTACATGGTGATTTAGATATCGATCGGTGTATGCCCATAATTATCTTTAAAGATGAACTTAATTAATATTTTGACATTGTCAAGGGTTTGGAATTACTAGGTTTAACTATCAATTATAATTTTACACTCTTTAACTTTACATAATCCCTCTCACCAATACATATATACATACATTATATGCCATGATGTGTGTGTGTGTGTGTGTGTGTGTGTGTGTGTGTGTGTATAACTAAGTAATATTCTATATAAATTACATATTTTATATTAAATATATTATACTAAAATATATAATAATAATTTGATTTATAAACTATATTAACATATTATATATTCTATAATAATAATATGAAAATATAATATATAATAAATAATATTGTAATATTATATTACATTATATAATATATAATATATGTAAATATCATTTTAATATATTAAATATATCAATCACCTTTAATTCAACTTGACTACTCCTGAGGTGCATTTGCATTTAGAAATAGGCGGGAGTCCCCAACGAATTTGAAATTCAAACTTAATTTGCAAAATAGGGTCTGTATAATTTTCACACATTTTTAAGAGAAAGAAAAATTGTCGAACATGTCTAACTAGATATATTCCTATTCTTACATATATATTTTTTTAACATACATTGTAGAGTGCTGATAGATCATAATAGAGCATGTTGTAGACTATCCAAGGCATTGACCATATTTGTTATTGTCATTTCTGTAGATCCTTATTTTTTGGTATTTAATCTTAATAGTGTTCAATATTTTTTTTCTCTATCCAAAATGTACAAAAATCCTTATTTTTAGGTGTTTAATATTAATAGTGTTCAATATATATATATATATATATATATATATATATATATATATATATATATATAATCTATCTAAAATGTGTGATTTATTTGTGTTGACTTGGCCCTTTTATTCATTGTTTAACACCTTAACATGTTATGAAATCACTAAGATTCAGATACTCTACTTGTATTATTGTAATATTATTTGCCCTGTTGGATTACACCCAGCTTTAATGTCAGTGAGCCTTTTACTAAAGGAGCATACACATGGATATTATTTGTAAAAATAGGGTTTTCAAATTATAACACTAAAATTTTATAAAAAAATAAAAAAAATATAATTTCAAATGCTCTACATATATATACTTCAATCAATTTTTAATGAAAAATAGTACAATTTTTAAATATATGTGTCGAGCTCAGGGAGGCCCTAGGTTGGCCTAAGCAACAGTGAGCCCTTTGTAAAGCCTATTTAAAAAGGAAAAGAGTTCAAAGGATTTAAATGGGTGTATAAGACAAAAATTGGTTGACTCCACCAGTTGTGATTCAATATGGGTTGAATCCTTGTTTGGCTTAAATTATATGGAAAATAGTCATACAATAATTACTTTGCACCTTTATATATCATCTTCATCATCTAGTGAAAAATAACCAATTGTAGAGATTTAGACAATAAACCATGTAGTTCAAATGTCCTTCCTTCTAAATGAATGAGCATGAATAGTTACTCAAAATTTATCTCAATTGTGCATAAAGTCGTGAGTCATTACATTCCAACAAAAAAGTTAATCCCATCCATGATAATATAACACATAAGATGATATAATAAATAGTCTCCCATAGCTTTATGCTATGGCATTTACCAAAACAATTAACTATACCCCCACCTATAATTAAGATTTGAAATTCTAGAGCTGGGTAAATGAAATAGTCTAATATAGTAGCCAACTTACTGTTGATGAATTTGTGTGTACTCCAAGAGTAGATAAATATAGTTGACTTTTATTTTTTAAGGAAACTGACCACCTTAATATTTGGAGGAGTACTAAGACCTAAAAGTGCATGACAAAAAATAGTAGGTTGAGAATATTCATATTCATCCTTAGGTCCTTCCAGACTATTGATGTGTGTCCATGTCAAGGATGTAATGTGAAAATAGAATAAAATTTCTTAGATTATAGGGACAACAAGAATATGTTAGTGACACCTTGGGGTTTCACTAAATTTTTCTAGAGAGATTATGTGGTTACAACTTACCACCTTCTAGTCTATAAGCAAACCCTGCTATAGGGACAATAAGAATGTGCTAGTGACACAATCTACCTAAATATTTTATAATGCAAACTGATTTATATTTGCCAATATAAGATCAAACTCTTAAACAAACAAATGGATATACACAATGAGCATTGATCTAAAGTGATTCATATTTAAAAAGTTCAAAAGGAGGGAGTAAGGTAGGGTAGAAAAGAAAGTTCCCTTATAAAAACAAAGACCAACATATCTCCTTTGATTTGTATTAGCAACTTAGATAGTGCTTAGTTGAAATTAGACTACTTAGATCTGATTCATATCTAGACATTGGAATGATCTAAGGTTGTGGGATCCTTGTATCTAGACCAAACCTCTAGTTGTGAGGCTAGATCCTCTAAATACGTGAATTTAGGATCAATTAATAAACCCATTAGATGTTGGGATGAAAAGAGTAAGGAATAAAATGAAATGAGTCTTTAAACATAATAATATCCTATGAACTTTGAAAATATGCAAGACCTTATTGCTTCAATGTCTTGACTGCCAACATATTTTCTTAGTCCCTTAAGTAGTTGTAGGTGAAGATTTCATGGAATTGAATATTCAAATAAGTTTGGCTCCTTGAGGTCTCCTCAAAATTACACAACTTAATGTGTGTTATTACCAAATTAGCTTTCAAAAAAGAAACTATTAGCCATCGAAAAGCATGACAATCAAAAATCAAAGAACACACATAAGAGAACACTACAAAAAAATTGTCAAACTCTTTAGATCATTGTATTAATTTTGGTAAAAACTATTTTTTAGTTACAAATGAGGGGGAACTATTGGAGGTTTGTTAATAATGTCTCTAAAGTAACCAAGGATATTGATGAGGTGTCATGTGTGCTAGAATGACAATGCCAAAGTGTGCTTCAATGAGCCTCAAGATTCCTACATGGTTCTTCAGTGTTTGACTAAAAGAGGAATTTTATGGATGATATTGTTAGTATGGACATGTTTTAGATACCTATGGGGTGTCAAGGGTGCTTATAATGAGTATGGAAGTGAGTGGACTTCATCTGGTTGATCATTATTTTTATCTAGACATTTTGGTCTAGTGGTAGGAAATCTAAGTAGGTAGTCTAGTAATGTCACCATTTCCATGTATGGATGAGTCTATGGGAGTTGGTCATATGGTTGTGATCACATTAGTCCCTATTTTTAATTTTAATATTCAAATTTACAAAGGGAAAAATGAGTGCTCTGTATTTCATAAATAACTTTTGATCCATGATGAATTTCTTGATGGAGTAAAAAATAAAGTTGTAGACGACTCCATGGTGCTTATAATGAAACCTAGTTAGATGATATGAATTTTTTTATATTCAAATATATTAAGCTCAAAATTTGATTGTGTTTGACTATATTCTATAAGTGACTTGAGAAGGATATTTGAGTTTGTTTAGATGTTGTTTAGATGTCCCATGATGAATTAGCTATTGAAAGGTGATCTAGACTCTATGAGGATGATCTGTGTGGAATTTGGAGGTGGGAACAATCCATATTTAGTATGAAAAAATATTAAGAATTTGACTTGTATTCATTCATAGTGTTCTTATGTACAAGGTCTCTGTTGGAGTTGATTGAGAATACGTAGAGGTGAGCAAAGGTGACTATGATAATTTGATGTTAGAATAGTGATCTTATAGGTTGAGGATGAGTGAATATTTCTAGTTTCATACAAAAGGATGGATTGTATGCCTTTTGTGTGAGTGAAGGATTGTTGATGTCTAAGTGAGCTTAGTGGTTGATCTAAGAGATAGATTAGTGTGTGGACTATGTGTATGACCATTTGGTCATGTTGTTGATGTGGTGATAGAGTTTTTGCTAAGGATTTAAGAGTGATCCAAAAGGTGTATTTGGTTGCATTCAATGTAAAGAATTGAAGAGTGGGGTTAGTTGGGATATGTAATGTGTCTTAATTAATCTTTATGTGCTGGTTCAAGTATGTAATGTACTTTAGCTAATATGGTGTGTTGGTTGACAGAGTTGATGTTGAAGGTGAATAGTGATAATTATAGTTACATCATCAGATGTTGAAGACATTAGCTCAAATTTGGATTTTTTCATAGGTATTGTTGTGGTTTTTCAACATCTAAAGTGTTTGTTGCCTCCTTATAAGGTGAAACTTGTTAAAAGTCTAGTTGTTGTGGTTTCTCAGTTAGATAGGTGTAGTAGCACCTTATGGGATTATAATCTCAATAAATAAGGGATGGTATTTCCTTGATTAGTCATAGCTAGTCTACATTGGTTTTTTTTATTATATGATAGTAGTCCAATTGTAGGTTCTAGTGGGTTTGATTCCCCAGAAGGGTTTCCCACGTATAACTAACTTTATATGCTTGCTCTTGCATTATCTCTCTTATTCATTACTATGAATGATGTGTATGATTCATGAATGATTATGGTAATTGATTAAGAGTTTGAAAGAGTTTAGAAATTAAATTTGGATTATCTAGGCTCATTGATTTACCCACCCCCCCCAACCGGCCCCCTCTTAGTGATTGTACCTCTAACAATTAGTATTAGAGTGGGTTCCTTGGAGGAAGCTCAACAACTTGAAGGAGATTCTAAATAGGTAAAAAGATGTCTAAATAATTGAAGAAATAAAATCAATAGTGGAATTCTATGATCAAGGCACTTGAATATCAGGTATGTATTTTGAATAAAGATGCCAAAAAGGACGAGAAAGTTATCAATGATTTCAAGGTTTAGCTAGAAGATGCCAAGACATGTTTGTATTAAAAATAAAAAGACATCATGCTGATAAATAAACTTATCACTTGGCATATTTATATTTGTGGTAAGATCTTGGGTGGGGTCCTCTAATTTTGGTTTGTTATGGGAGTGCCGTGCATCATTCTCATAGGCAATCAAAGTTGGCATCAAGGTTCTTGTGAAATACAAAAGGTGCCATAGTTATATCAAATCCATTGAAAGGACCTTTACAATAAACATGAAAGGTATTATAAGGACCTTCTATGTATCTTCTAGGAGATACCTTGAAATAAAATTTCAATCATGTGCATGTTTAAGGTATCTCTTAGGAGATATCTTGAGAGAAAGTTCTAACATTGTGCATCTGGGTTCTTTCCAAATAAAAATTTATCATGGTTATATAAAATACTTTGCAAGGACATTTAAAATCAACATAGAATTTATTCCCTTAGAGGTATCTCCTGGGAGATAAATTGAAAGAAAATTCCAATCATGTGCATTTTCAAAGTATCTCTTAGGAGATACCTCAAAACAAAATTCCATTCATGTGCATCAGGGTTCTTGTCAAATAAAAAGGTGTTATGGTTATATCAAATCCCTTAAAAAGATATTTAAAATAAACATGAAATTTATTATAAGGCCCTTTGATGTATTTCCTAGGAGATACATTGAAATAAAATTCCAATACTATGTATGTTCAAGGTATCTCTTAGGAGATACCTCGAAATAAAATTCCAATCATGTTCATCAGGGTTCTTGTCAAATAAAAAGGTGTCATGGTTATATCAAATCCCTTAAAAAGAACTTTTAAATCAACATAGAAGTTACTCTAATTCCCTTTGAGGTATCTCCTAGGAGATACCTTGAAATAAAATTCCAATCGTGTGCATGTTCAAGGTATCTCCTAGGAGATATATCAAAATAAAATTCTAATAGTGTGCATCACAGTTCTTGATAAATAAAAAGTTATCATGGTTATATAAAATCATTTATAAGGACATTTTCAATAAACATGGAAGGTATTCCAAGGTCTTTTTTTGTTTACCCTCAGAGTTACCTTGAAAGAAAATTCTAATCATGTGCATGTTCAAGGAATCTCCTAGGAGATACCTTGAAATAAAATTCCAATTGTATGCATCAAGGTTCTTGTCAAATAAAAAGGTGTCATGGTTATATAAAATCCTTTGTAAGTAACTTTTAAATCAACACAAAATGTATTCCAAGTCCCATTGAGTTATCTCCTAGGAGATACATTGAAATAAAATTCCAATCATGTGCATGTTCAAGGTATCTCCTATGAGATATTTCAAAAGAAAATTCCAATTGCATGCATCAGGGTTCTTTCCAAATAAAAAGTTGTCATGGTTATATCAAATCCTTTACAATGAACTTTGTAATCAAAATGGAAGGTATTACAAGGCCCTTAGTTTTTTACCCTAAGAGACACCTTGAAATAAAATTCAAATTGTGTGCATGTTCAAGGTATCTCTTAGGAGATACCTCAAAAGAAAATTCTAATCATGTGCATCAAGGTTCTTACCAAATAAAAAAGTGCCACAGTTATATCAAATCCTTTGAAAGGATATTTTAAATAAACAAGAAAGGTATTTCAAGGCCCTTCGAGGGAGATACCTTGAAATAAAATTCTAAATTGTGTGCATGTTCAAGGTATCTCCTAAGAGATATCTCGAAAGAAAATTCCAATAGTGTGCATTAGGGTTCTTGCCAAATAAAAATTTGTCATGGTTATATCAAATCATTTGCAAGGACATTTTTAAGCAACATGGAAGGTATTCCAAGGTCCTTCAAGGTATCTCCTAGGAGATACCTTGAAAAAAATTCCAATCATGTGCATTAGGGTTCTTTCCAAATAAAAAGGTGTCATGGTTATATCAAATCCTTTGCAAGGACCTTGGCAATTAACATATAAGGTATTCTAAGGCCCTTCGAGGTATTTCCTAGGAGATATTATCAATAATAATAAATATTAAAGTTAGGACTTAGGAACATATAAAAGTTTAAACCAAGTAACATAGATTAATGTTTTCAACTTGATAAAATGACCATGGCATAAAAAAAGTCCGATGACATCAATGTCTCAGGGAAATTTTCTCTAGAAAATTATTTTGTAGGCCAAAGAGGTGACAAAAATCATGAAGGGTTTATGCAAAAAAGGCTGAAAGGCACTTTCAAAAGGTCTGAAGGCCACTTTCAAAAGGTTGATAGGGAACTTTCAAAAGGTTTGAAGGGCACTTTGAAAAGTTTAAAAGGGAACTTATCATTGGGGAAAGGGCCCGAGATAAAAGTATTGAGTTGTAAGTTTGGAGGGCAAAAGTTCATTTCAAAAACACAAAAGTGTAATCTCAGAGGGTAAAGGTCCATTTTGAAGAGGCTAAAAGGAAATTTTGTAGGGTAATTATCCTGGCCAAAAATTTTGAAGGGTAAGTTGTACAAAGCCCGAAGGGTATGTGCCTTTGAGGTTGTTGTTTTGGCAAAATTTTATTGGAAAGATTATTTTGAGATTTTTTCATAGGATAAAATGTCAGATGACAAAATTTTGAAGTGTCATTTTTAAAGGGCAAAGGGGTACGTTCAAAAATATTAAAGAGTACTTTTGGCAAAATTGTTGTGAGAAAAATGTATTAGGAAATTTATTGTAGGAAAGATGTTACAGACAAAATGTTTGAAAGAATTCCTGAATTACATAAGTCCCAAAGGAATTCCTAATCAAAATCCTAAAAATGATAAGTCTGAATTATAAAACCCAACAATTAGAAACATAAAAAATGGACTTTGAAAGGATGAATGGGGGTCTTGGACTTAAAAGGGACCAAGCATGGATCATTAGAGTAAGGTTTTGTCATGTTAATAAACACGACTAAGCCTTATCATAAAAGTTAAACTAAGTCTATGGCATATTTATATTTAGTTATGCGTAAAATCTAAATAGAGGCTCCTATTGAATTTAAATTTGTTTTTACACAAAATTAGTTAAAATTTATTTATTTTAATTCTTTTTATTTACTTTAAATATGTAGATGTGCTTATTCTATTTGAAAGTAAGTTTGGGTTCTTATTTTTTGTTCGATGCACCCATTCATATCCTAGACTGCTTCATCTAAGGCATCTAGTAGTGCCTTCTGTGTAAATGAAAATTGTACTCCTTCCATGAAGGATAAATCCACTCTTGTCCCTATTTTATATTTATCTCCTAAGAGATACCTTAAATGGGAAATCCAATCTTCTTCACACAAGTCATTTATAACATTTGTTTGCACAAAATGTCTGATGCAAAAACTCTGAAAAAAATTTGAAGACCCAATGTCTCGAATAATAATTTAGACCAAAATCCATTAAAAAAAATATTCTTACAAAAAACCTCAAGACCAAAATCTAATAATAGGGCCAAAATGTCAAAAAACCTAGCTTGGGCTTGTGAAATATCTGAGGCAACTATTGTACACACACACAAAACTACACCAATGAAATCACTAGTACACATCTAGAAATATGAATCAACTTGAACTCAACTATTTTAATCAACATGTTTACCAATCTTAAAATATTTCTTGCACATCTATAGATTAGAATGTCAATGAAAACAATAAAGAATCTATTCATAGCTACTTCACACTAAATATTATGGAAACACACAACCATGGAAATAAAAACTAATTGCATAGAAATTGGAAAGAAATACTCAAACACTTCACTGATGATCAAAATTGATGTTGTTCTTGTATTTAAAAATATCTGAAATAAATCCAAGTTGGGTTAAAATTATATATATATATATATATACTTTGGGAAGGGTGCCCTCATCCTCCAAGTTCATGCAAGGTGATTACATAAAGTAATTAGAACCTGTAGTTCTTATTGTGGTCTAAAACCATATAAGAGACAACTTGTAGTTATCAATTAAATAAATTGTCTTTTAAAAACTATGTAACATGTGCATGTGTACAAAATATAAAGTCAATTTTACAATAAAAAGGCTCAAACTATAAATATATCCACTATTTTAAAATCATACATGCACAAAATCTTAGCCTCAAGGTTGCATCATATGAACTGTTAAATGTACTTTGGTTGATGTGGAAGTTGAGGTGGTAGTATCAAAATTTGTGGATGTTGAAGCCTTGTAAGATTGTTTCTTCTTATCCTAATTATCTTGATATACTTTATGTGCAGCAGCATGCTACTATCAAATAATATTCAAATCCAGTAGTGGTGGTTGATGAATCCTACTATCTTGGGCAAGGAGTCTTGCATGTTATCCCTTAGTCAAGTAAAAGCTATTCTTGAATATCTTGAATTCAGTGACCTTTTTCCTTGTAGCACATAAATTTGACTATGTATTTTCCAGCATTAAGTCTTGGAGACTTAATTTGAAGTTATCCACTACTTCTTTTACAAGATAATCAAAATTGATCCTATTAATTAATTTTTTATGTAGTATTTTACCTTAGATAGCTTCAAATCATGCAAGATTTGGATAAGTTATACCTCATGACCTTGGTACTTAGATATCAAGGCCCTAACTGATTTCAACCATTCTTTGGCCTCCTCTTTCCTTATGATTACCAAATTTAAGGCATTAGATGCCTTTAGTGCCATCATTAAATCCAAATGAATATATAACTTATTGCCTGTATATGCCATAAGCATTTTTGATTTGGTACTATCCTCTATTAAAGTATCATACAAATGATTAGTGTTATTCACATGTGGGGCTATTTTTTCTTTCACAAAATCCATTGCTTACAATGAATTATAGCATTTGGAGGCTACCTCTTGGACTTCTATTTCTATACCCATATGAATGTGTAATATTTTGGCCTACTCATTTAATTTCTCAACTTAGGCCTATAGATCTTCTTGAGCCATCTTTGTGCCCTCATGGATAGCAATAATGGCATCCTTATGAGCTTGGGCAAGGTCTGCTAGATTTTCAATCTATGGGGACTCTCTTAGTTGTCTATTATGCTTCTTAGTGAGGGAGAACACTTCATGCCTTTATTTAAGGATGATTTAGGTAACTTTATCATCCTCTACCGTCATTTTTCTCATCCTCTATATATTGGATCTAGATGGTGGATAAAATAGAATGGAAATAGAGGGAACCTCGATGATCTTGAAGCTAGGTATTTGAGATGCCTTGCTTCTTAAATCCATTTCCCATGGAGGGATGTCTAATTATGATGCATCAAAATTTATAACCAAAAACTCTTCCTCAGTCTCATTTTGATCTGGTTGTTTCTTCTAGGCCTTGACAAGGACATCGAGTAAGGAAGGCCAAATGATTTTAGACCAATCCACTCCTCCAAATTGAGGGTGGATGGATTGCAATTAATTATGTCTTGGCCTTCCTTCCTCTGATGGAAGTTGTCAAGGTGGTATCTTAGGATGAGGTGGTGGAAGGGATGGGAACACAAATCTATGTGGATTAGACATGAAGTTGTGAGGTGGCTAATGCAATTTGCATCTTCCTAGACACCTTTTTATTTAAGGCTCTAATAGTGGAAGTCCCAGTAGGGATATAATGGATTGGCATGGTGAGAGGGATAGAGGTGGTAATGGAAGTGGGGAGTGGATCAATTTTAGTGGTAGTAATGAAGGTGGAAGTAAGTACTTCTATGCTAGGTGATCCCAACATAGAAGAAATTGAAACATGGCCAAAAATGGGTATAAAAGATAAAGGAAAACTTACAAAAGGTTGAGTGTCTAGAGAGTTGGTGTTATGGGTCCCATCTAGAGGCTCATAGACTTAGCTTCTTCCAACTCTACTTCCTCATTAGAATCATCCTCAATGTCCTTGATTATCACCCTCTCTTCCTATTATAATGTAGTAAGCAATACTTGTGATGTTTACAATGTAAGACTACATATAGGAGTCATTGTCTTCCTCATATAAATTGGTGGGGTCTTTAGTTGTGTGGAGGGGCCTTGTGATGTTGACACCATTGATTTAGATTTTGATATCTCAATAGATGAAACAATATATACATGGGGAATAACAATAGATAATTGAATTGTGCTCACAACTAGTTGTTCTTGTGTTTTATCTTCCTAATCAGAATCTAAACTGATGGGATCCCCTACCTATACTCACCTACTCATTCTTGCTTCAGGTAACCAAGGATCTCTCTTCACGACTTTTAGCTATAGTTTCAAATGAAGTCCTTGGGAGGAGGATGCTACTTGGTATTTTGATTTCTCTTTAGACTATGCTCTCCAAAAGTTAGAATGCTCCCATTCCTTGTATAAAGCCTTCTTTCTATCTAATTCTCTAGAAGTGAATGTGGGGTCATCTTAAATCATTTTAAAATGATATTCCTTCAGTCTAACATGCTTGACTCTCTCCAAAACATCATCATCACACTTTACATTAAAAATAATAATAATATGGATAGGGAAGATGGTTGTAAGGGATGTTGAATTGTTGTATGTGCTTTTGAATCATCTCATGTGGATGCCAGTCTCTATGTGGAAGCACGAGAAAAGGATAAATCTTGTGATTTTTTACCCTCCTTTGAAAAATGCTTCCTCATGGTATAAACCATTATATGAATTATTACAAAGTGGCCAAAATACTAGGCTTTCTTCTACTTTGATAAGTCCTCTTCAATACTCCACCATATCTAAATGTGATTTCCTATTTAGCTAGCTTGTTTGGTACAAACTTTGGAAGACATAAAGGATTAAATTTTTTCCCCCAAATCATGATTATTGTAAAATTTGGGCAGAGTAAATAATCCCCTTTTCCTACCAACTTTTTTATAATATTTGTCTTGATTATAGGTATGGGTAAGCCATGAATGGCTTTCAAAACCTGTGGATAGACATCTTTAGATATCTTAACCATATGATTTGTATAGGTGTATATATGCATAAACTAGTAATGGCCACAGATTCTATTCTTAGATTCTATGGCTAGAGTCCAAAATTTTCCAAGGTATCTATAATAGGTTCCCATGACTGCATCAAGTAAATAAGACATCATATAAAAACTTCTTGAAGGTGTGGGATGATTGTCCTTGTTGATTATCTAATCTCTAAGGTGGAAGTTGATTATCTCACCTAGGGTGTATGCATCATGATGGGTTAGCATCATGTACAATAATGACACCTATCTAAATTGACAAAATGGATACTTGGAAAATGTAGAGTTAATTAAGGAGTGCCTTGACAATGCATATGCCCATTTTGAATTTGTAAATAATAACTACTCCTTTCAGTTTATTCCCCTTCCATGTAATGGTTTGGTCCAAGAGTAACCATGTAGAGAGTGCCATCTTGATTGAGATTTTTGCATTGAATTATACCAGTGTATGTTTGTTGAAATAAGTATTAAGTATGCAAAAATATAAATACATTTGGAATTTAGGTCCTGAGATGCATGTAATAATATTGTTATTCTAAAGTGATGAAGGAAAGGATCATGTGATATTCTTCCTGAGAGAAAAAAATCACGTAAAAGGTCGATGCATGACATCACCTCTAGTTTAGCGATAGTAAAATGTAACTTTTGGGATTTGAAATCTAGCAGTTCCTTGATGAATTATCCATTTACGAGTGTCATATCATCTCCTAATGAAAATACATCCATTGAATCGATGGCATCCCATAATTCTAAATAGTTCTTGTACATTTATTTAAATATGGTGGCATCAAACATTGTCCATGAACTATGTATAATCTTTAATTGAATAAGGTAATAGTAGATTTTCCCCTCTAAATGTCCTAGATGGAGACACCATTATAATGTATACGTAATGTGCTTCTTATAGTGTTCTTCTATGTGCTATGTATGTTGTGTAATCATTTTGGCTCTGATTTGGTTGATGTTTTACTTGTAATTCTCTTTGTAGATGATAGCTAGGGATCTTTGATACATAGGATGGAAGGATACTTTGGATGGATTTTTTTTGTAAATAAATAATAATTTTCCTAAAATAATAACCTACAAATAAAATTTTCAAATCCAAAGACAAATTTATTTCAGGGAAAGTGGCCAAAACAAGAAGCTTAATGAAATAGTTTTTGAGACAAATGCTTGATAAATGTGATTATAATAGCATTTTTTTTAAAATTGGGTACCCATAAATGCTAAAGGTGACACACATGCTTGAAGAGTGTCTCATAAGATATTTTTGATGATCCTTATGGGGGATCATGCAATATGGAGCACTTAAACATTAATTACAAGGGGAGTGGGGTAGATAACTATCTATCAATAGATAGTTTAAAGTTAAAGAGGGACAAGGTGCAAACACCTGGCATGTAATAGAAACATATTGTGCCAACAAAACTTTTTTTTTTTGGAAATCAACAATAATTAAAGGGTAAATAAACAATAAAGAAAGGGAATCATGCAAACAAAAGGGAAACTAACTATGTATCCCCAACAATATACATTGAAGGGAATTATAGTACCTTCATGGCTATCTTGAAGGTATCTCCTAAGAGATACCTTTATGCATATAAAAACCATTAAAGGTATTACAATTCCATATAAAGTATATTGTAATATATATCTTAAAAGATAATTCCAATCATGTGTATTTTCAAGGTATCTACTCGAATACCCATTGAAATTACTACAAATGCATGTTTGAAAGTATCTCCTATGAGATACCTTATACCTTAAAAACATGAATTAGGGTACACTTGAAGGTACTAGAAATCCCTTCAAGGTATCTGCTTAGAGATACCTTGAAATAAAATTCCAATTATGTGCATGTTGAAGGAATGTTAGCAGATTTTCTTGGAAATTCTCTAGAACATGCAAATTATAGGTATAGCTTGCATAGTAGGAAGAAACAAAGAATCATAATAACACGAATGAATTTACACAATATTCAATATTATACATCACATAAAACATAAAGATAAAATAACATGACATTAAGAATTATGGATCATAAACAACATAATACAAGTTAGAACACGCTAAAACAAAATAGAGTAAATAATGCACAGTATGTATAAGTAAAAGAATCTTGGGAAAACAATAATAGAACTAATATATTAATATATATCACACATCAAAAAAATATTACATTACATCAGAGTGCTATAAATAGATTTTTACACAACTCTATCTTTTCATATTATAACTTTCTGGTATATAAAAATAAAAGAGTCATGGCATTCTTATATCTATCACTTGGATAGCAAGGATGAAGATATATAAAATATATTATAGATGAGAAAATGATACCCTACACATATATTTCCATCAATTATACACTTTAAATTTTATAATGCCCTACTCTACATCTAACACATTCTCATACTTAAACTATTGTTTCATCCCAAGATAAAATATGAGGCCTTACTAGACATCCAACACTTTATTAGCTAACTAGGTTGTGGTTGCCTAGACAGTTACTTTGTATCTAGCTTTCTCTTCTACAAAATTTCTTGGAAATCCTATGATGGAATGAACTTAGGTTCTCTATGATATGCATAATAACTAGTTCAACCTACGAGATTTCATATTTGATCATTTTCCAATTATCAAGTACTTCTCACATCATGGTAAGCAAAATGCATAGTGAAATCTAAATGAACATCAAATTGTGCACATATAATTCTTCTATGATGATAAGGAAGTCTCTAGAATCTAATTGCTTAAGCTGGATATCTGACACAATATCATCCAACCTGTCTACAGTCCTTTAGGCTTGAATTACTGTAAATGTTTTGTGCATTGTGTCATTCTACCAAACCTAGAGCTTCTTCATTATGGTATCCTTGGTTTCTAAAAATTGTTGAAATGTATCATTCAGTGTTTCCCCAATATCCATTCGATCATTCAATACAACTTTAGCTTTATCCACCATTGTAAACTTTGGTTTAGTAAAATTTAAGGATTTGTCAAGGTGCTACCTCCAATCAAGCATTCCTTATGTAATCTTCTTATCTTGATGCACAACATTATCTAGGACTTATACATATTACTCTAGAATCTCAAAAATACCTTCTATATCAGCATGGATAGCCTACCTTTTAGTGCATAGTTTATGTGCACTCACCTAATCCTTTGCTAGTTGAGTCAGTAACATAGTGAGTTGTTTGTCCTTAGACATTACTTGATCACCAAGGACTTACACAACCAGAGCATGAAGAGAGGCATTTATGATCTGCCTATCCTCAATAATTTGATTTTGTGCTTATGCATTCTCTTTGTACAACTAAAAAATAATATGTTCCAAGTTTGAAGCCTTTTGCATAATGGATTTTTGGAATGCATCTACTCCAATTTCATTGGATAATGGTAGCTACAAAACATCCAAAGATGTCCCCATGTAAGTGTAATCAAGCATATTGGATCTCATTCAGATAGTGGTATCTAGGGATCCCTCCATTACATATACATCATCTATTTCCATATCATATTATGAGTTCTCTCAAGATTTAGATTTTATAACTGTGAAAAGTGCATCTTTGTGTCTCATTGTGCCCCTAAACTTTGCCTGATGGGCACTAATTATTATGGTTGTCTCTCCAAAAGATACCAAATATTTGATTTTTGTGGTTGAAGGCCTTACCCAATTATGAATACATTTTTTATGCATCAGTGGCTATATCAATCTCCCTTCCTCTGGTAGATCCACAAACTGCACAAACAATGAACTAGCTTCTAGATATTTTGGAAAGTTTTTATCACAAGTTTGTGCTAAGCTTCTTTGTGACCTACAATCTCTGTAATAATAGAGGGAGGGGGTTACATAATGTCAACCAAATGGTTTTTGATTACCTTATTTCAAACTTGTCAAGTGCATATTGCTTTCTATAAAAATAACTCCTTCTCCTCTTCCTTATCATAGACATTTTGACCAATGCATTTGATCATGCATTTAAGAACTTCCTATTCATCAACCGACAACATTGCAAGATCATACTCCCAAGTTATCCTTGGCACATGTGGGTTATCCAACCAAGACTTGATTTGCCTTGATCTCTTTCTGCCTGGTGGTGGTGAGGCTCTTTCCACAAGTTACTTCCATTTGCATTTTTATTATTGTGGAGGAGCTATAGATTTTTGGGATGAGGCATGTGGTTTTGTAATTGTCTATGGTTGTTCTTGCTCTTTCTAGTGTTATTGTGTGAATAAGGATATATACCTCCATACTTTAGCTTTTTCTTCAACCATTGTGATTAAAAATGGAATTAGAGTCATAGTTGGCATGGCCAACTCATACACCTCGATTTGAATATCATTATACAACTTGGTTACCAATACATGCGACCCCAAATATTACATGACATCCAATGGAATTTGAGGGTGTGACCTAATCAATGCTAGATCCTCAAACCACCATGTGTTAAAATTCCCCAATTGCTCATAATATTTCCCTATCTTAGTCTAAGTGATTCTTGTAAGGGAAGTAGTAAGCCAAAAATCTGTAGTAACTTTAATTTGGCCTAGTAGGGATTTCTATTGGGTGAAGCATAACAACAAAATTAGAAACTGATATTGGAAATTTTACAGGATACCTAAAATTACCTTTTTGATATTAGTGGTAAGCTCATATGCAAGAAACATATAATAATTAAAGTTCTCATTCTTGTGTATCATGTGATACATAATGTCAATTACTTTTTTTGTTGCCTACTTGACCTACTTCATTATCTACCAAAACCTCTTTGCAATACACTAACATTGCAACACCCTCAATGTAGTCAATTGGGGTTCCTCTACTTTCCCAAGTGGGAATCTCTTCCTAAACATATGGATGAATTGGAAGTGTAGTGGACTTGTATGGCAATAAGGATTTTCCATGATTCAAAACGCCTGTGGCTCTTGCCATGGTCTATACACTGATCCAAACAATGATATCTCAATACAAATGAATAGAACCTTAGTTGTATCTACTTAACAAGGTATGCATGACCTCATCTAGTTTCCCAAATGTAGGTAACTTGATTAACTTCTCTAAATTGAAACCCTAAAGTGGATGTTGAAGTGCAAGAGCTCCTACTTATGCACCTGGTTGTGTTGATAGGGTGAAGAGAGTAACTTTGGCCATTTACACAAAGTCAAAGGGATTTGGGTAATTATATTTGGTTTATTGAAGACATATCCCAATCCCCATTTCCACCTTCTCTAAATCTATGAGTGAGATCAACAAATTACTCCTATCCATGACTAAACTTGTAATCTACACTTTTTGATTGCTTTGTTCTACCAAAATCTGGGCCTCATTTTTTTTTACATGAGTATATCAAGAGAAAATAGTAGAATAATCTTGTTCACCAATTTTTTTAAAATATTTTTTCATTGTTCCTCACCTTTGTTTTATGGCTTTTAGCATCCAATTTTCTCTTTCCAACCTCTTTAAATGCACTAATTGCCTGTGCATGAGCACTCTTCCTCATCTTTAATATTTTGTCTTTATTGGTGACATTTTTTGTCTTGAAAATATTTAAATTACCCCATAGAATGTGTTGAAATCTAAATCATTAATCTCAACTCAATTTGCTTCGAACAAGATGTAATATTTTAAAATGCCATGTCATTAATGGTCTTCCATGAACATTGGTGATCCTTCTTCCATACCTATCTTGTCACCACCACTTTTCAGATATTAATTTAAAGACCATCACAAAAAAAGTATTGATGGGTAGGGGTTACTATTAAATTTAACCTATGCAATTCCCCATGGTCTAAAAATTATATGTATCCTATTGGGAGAGAATAAAGAATGTGGTCACAAACTTGAAGCCAACACTTGGGTTCATCACAAACTCACAACAACTGAGTGCATAGGTGAGTGTGTCCATAGACTTGAAGTATGTATCCCTTTTGTTGAAGACACATGTCATCAAAATGCTCCTTAGGAAAGAAAAGAGTTCTTCTTTAAAGAAAAGGTGTATTATTGGCTGAAAGAAGTGAGACCCATTTTTAAAAAGAATTCCATAAACATTTTGGAGGGAGACATGTGTCACCATAATGATTCTTACACATCCCTAAGATTTAATACATTATGTTCGATCTATCAGTCTCTACATAAATGGGATGGAAACAATTGGCATAATCATAGAGAGTCATTTTCTTGGTGAACTTGAAGTATTTTTTGAGTACTGAAATGTCATGGGTTTATGGGTGCATGCCACATGTCCTTGACTATTTAAAATTTAAGCCTTAAGCTTAAAGTCATGGTTTACAATTGAAGGTATTACAAGGCACTTCAAGATATCACCCAATACTACCTTCAAACTTTCAAGGGTACCCATACGTATGTTTGAAATGTATCTCCTAAGCGATAAATTCAAACTTTTGGGTCCACATCAGAGGTTCAAATCACATATAGGATCCTAAAAAATAAAAAGATAATAATTTTCCATAATTTTGGTCAAAACCCCCATTTCTTAATACCATTTTGTATTGTAATAAAATACATGGTTGAATATTGACTTAATTATCTAGTTTTCTCTACATGGCTATTCTGCTCTGATGCATGTTTGAAATGTATCACCTAGGAGATACCTTAAAATTAGGATGAAGTAAGAATTAAATTATGCAGTATATGATATTAAAATTTATTATTTTTTTGGATTGACATAAACTATATCATTAAAAAATGGTGTACATTACCTTTTTAACATTTTTAGGTTTTTACATATCTCCAAGCTTATGTTCTACTATAAATATAGATTTATCTCCTACATACAGGTATAAATTGGACTAATTTTATAAATAACCTAATTAAAAACTCTTCTCATGTTTTTACAAATATCCAGGCTAAAAAATCATATGTAAATGGCTTTCCAATGTGGAGACTATGTTTCTCTCATAAAAATGGTAAGGTTTTTAGTGAAGGAAGAATATTAATTTGTTATTTTTGGGAATAATGGAGTTTTATTCCTATTTGATAAACAAGTCTAAGTAGGAGAAATTAGTAAATAATATTCCTAATTAAATATACTAACTTGTGAAATTGAATTGGAATTAGACCTTTTCAATAGTGAGAGAGAGAAAATCAAACTTATCATATTTTGGACTATTCTAACTGATACAGGGTCTACAAATTTGTGTGCAAGACTGGAACATTGTCAAAAATAGGATCCTAGACTTTGTTTTTTTATTAGACAAGAGCACTGGAATTAGACACCCTAGGTTTCAACACCAAATTCCTTCTCTGGCTCTTTTATCCTGAGGATTTAAACTTTTTGGGTTTTGTTCACCTGCTCAATGTAAACATGTGTACCAATTTTCAAGTCCTTATTGTCAATTTAAATCCTTGTAGAGATAATTATTTGTTTAATTATATCTTTTATGTAATTGAAAGAAACTTTGGCAAATGGGGAAAAGGGGTTAGTGTGTGTAAGATACACTAGACGTGATTTAAACCCCATGTGTGGTCACACTGCCTACATACCAATACTTTGAATAGGGATTAAGCCATATGTAGTTCTACCTTTAAGAGTGCTTGGTGCAATAGTGAATGATATGAAAGAAATGCTAAAATTGGGTATGATTGAGATGGTTAGGGACTAGTTGAAGACTTTAATTAGCTTGAAAGTGTATAGGATGGTTGTATGCAGAGAATAGGGAAGATTTCTTGAGTGGTCTTACTTGTATTCTCGCTTACTTGAATGATATTTTCCAACCCTTTCCAAATTATATTTGAATGGGATTTTATAGGGATCTATTAGTCATGGGTTAGATGAAATTAGACTAGGCTGACAAAATGAACAAGAGGAATTACAGAAAAATGGTAACCTGGGCTCAAAATGTGATTGAACATGAGTGCTAAAAAGGGGACACCCTAGGGTCTAATGCTATAGTCTAAATTTTTCACTATTATCCTAAGTAGATGAGACCTATGGGGATGGATTAGTCATGAAGAGAAGGTCCTAATTTAGTTGGGGTCAAGTCTAAAAGGCCATAGATGACTAGGAATTAGTGAAAACAAGTCTAAGAAGGTTATGAGAGTAAGTAAGAGGGACCTAAGGATTGGGTGTCTTTATCCATGCTAAATTTATGATTTTTTTCATTTCATATGACTACATTTATGCACCCCCCGCCCCCCCCCCCCCCCGATTCTAGTGATGTATTAAAGCAAAATACTAGGATAAAGGAAAATAGAAAGTGTACCTAAACTTACCTACAAAGGTGAAGCCCATGAAGTTTATGATGTTGAGTAATACTAGATAATGCATAGAGATCATGTTGTGTAAGTGTGAATCTAAAAAAGAAAAAAAGAGATTAGATCAGTTCTTATTATATGTAATATAAAAGAAGAATGTACAAATTTGAGTAAGATAAAGGAAGAGAAAGGAATGAATACACCTCACTGGATATGCAAACCAATACAAAACCTATTATGATACTAAGTAAGGTTGAGTAATGTTGGATGTGTTGGATGATGTTATACCAAAATTTATATCACTAAAGGAGCTAAGTGTTTAATTCCCTTGAAAGTGGACCAAGAATGCAAAGGTTGACCCTTTGGCTCCATCATCACCTACTAAGTGAATTTAGATGATCATGCATGTGATAATTAATGTCTGGACTATGTATCTAATCCCTCTGAATATGTGATTCAAGAATACAAAGGTTATCCATTTGGCTTAATCATTGGACACTAAGTGAAGCCATATGATCATGCATGTGATAATTGATGTCTAGACTATGTTTCTAATCTCTCTGAATAGGTGTCTCAAGAATATAAAGGCTGGCCCTTTCGATCCATCATTGTCCCATGAAGCGAAGCTATAAACTGATACCATTATGAAGAAGTATGTCATGTGAGATGGCTATTGAATCCCATGAATGCTTTGAAAATATGAAAATATGGCATGGATAGCCAAATGCATACTAAAATATAAGCTAATGTTATCCAACTCAGAAAATATGGAGATTAGGCTTGTATGAAAGCCATTCCAAAACTAAAAATTTGGCTTATGTGAAATCCACTCAAGAAATTGATACTCAAGAATGTGGAGGTTAGGCTTTTATGAAAGCCACTCTAAAATGATGTCAACCACCTGTAGATGGAATAAGGCATGCAATTGCTGAGAATGCCTAAGTAATGCTAAAAAGTGAAAGAAAAGAAGCAAAAGTGATGTGCAATCGACCCACAATCACTAGTGTCTAAAGCATGGATTCTGATCTAGAAGTTATACCAACTATCATATCTAAAACTATAAGTGAGAAACAATCATGCCACATATGATTCCCCATATGTTTGGATTCCTTGAGAAAACTATACTAAAATCTATTGATCTAAACTGGTCTAATTGTGCAAAACTATAATTGAACCTACATTTTTACTTGTTTGTGATAAACTTAGTTTTTTTGTTGTTTTGACAAGAGTGATAAAAATGGACACCCTAGTGTCTAATGTTTTAGTCCAACCTTGGTGTTATTATCCTAGGCTAAAATTGTGTTAGGCTGTGGAGCTAAAACCTTCACTGATGCAAACAGGGAAGGAGGTTGCTAGTGGTTGCTGGAGTGTTACAGACACCAGCGTCGGTCAGGCCAACTGACATCGGTAGGATCAGACAGAAGAGAAACCAACGTCGGTTAGATATCATTTGGCATCAATCACCTTCAAGTAGACAGGGACCGATGTTGGTCGCCTGTGTGGTTCAGAACTACAAGTTTTATGGGCAGTTAGTTAATGAACCAAGTGTTTGCATGTCAAGAGCTAAATTTAGACTAGAAGCTATAGATCTAATTATTGTAATTAGGTGTCTAATTATTGTTTGCATGAGATCTACTTAAGAGACTCATAGGTTGTATTGTAAAAGTGTTCTAGTTTGAGTTGAGCAAAGTTAGCTCCTATGTGTGAGGTGAGCAAGGGTGTTCCTCCTAGTTCCACAGCAGTGCCAAGTGTGGGTGCTAGTTTTGGAGAATCAGAAGGGTTCTTCAGGTGTGTAGGATCTTGGTCAGTAGGGGTGCATGGCTACGTTAGGAGATCTACATGGTAAGTAAGATCATTGATCTGTAGGTGTATGTGTGTGCATGATCCAGGTTTACAAGTGTGCAGAACTAGATTGATTTACAGGTGTGCAAGATCAGGGAGGACAACAACACAATAGGGAGCAGGATCAGGTAGGACCTACTTGGAGTACAGTGTGTACTCAGAAAGAGAGCAAAGAGGAAGGCAAGGTAGTTCCTTCCATAAGTGAGATCATTTGGGTTGCAGGCTGTTGCAGTTCAGGGGAGATCTACTTGAAGTATGATTGTGTACTTGTGGAGTGCGTGGAGCACTAGTGTATTGGTATTAGTGGATACTGACTAGTTGGAGGCGAACACCAACTCTGTGTTTGATTTGTGTGTTGGGACCGTAAGAGAGAGCTTTGAGAGAAGATTTACTGTTTATGCCCTAGAGGTGTGGGAGCCCTAGAGGTGTGTAAGGAAGAAGAACAGTGGCAATCTTCTTTGTTGTATTTCCTTTTGGAAGAGTTTTAATACAAGTTGTGTATTGTCTCTCATATTCTGTGTTATTTTTGAATTCTAGTTAATTTTTGATTCTAGTTAATTCTGCATATTAAGTTGCTTGTATTTGGTAATCAATTGTGTGCTTCCATATTTCCCAACAAGTGGTATCAGAGCTAAGGTTTCAGGGAGCAGGTTTTGTGCTTGGTTACAAGTCACTCTCAGGGGTTTCTGATTGAGTGGGAGTAGAGCAATGGTAGAAGAAAGTAAGCTAAGAATGGAGGAATTGAAAATCACGAATGGTCACTTACAGTCTTATGGAAAGAAAGAGCAGGGAAAAAAAGATTGATGGTTGGTAGCAGATCAGCATGAAGGAACTGAAGAAATAGATGTTACAAGTGTTGTTACACAGGATGCTCTGGTATGTTTCTTGGATAAAGTAAAATCTTGTTTTATAGATTCTGTTGCCTCTTTCCATGAAGTTTGAAATAGAGTATCTTTTCATGGTAAGGTCTTTGGAGACTTTGGAAAGATTTATTTAGGGGCTGGTGTGCCTTGCCATAAAATTGGCAAAGGGGAAGTGAAGCTGAAATTGTAGGCATCCAACACATGGGTGTTGAAGGAGGTCATGCAAGTCCCAGGCTTGGAGATGTGGCTAATTTATTTAGGAAAGTTGGGTGATGAGAGATGCACAAGAACTCTCACAGTGGATGCACTTGAATTAGCTGGCGGTAAGAAAGCAAGTACTCTTTATCTACTTGCTTATATTATTGATTATTCTTCTGTTGCAGAGATGTGGCTTTGTAGGCTTGGTCACATGAGCAAGAAGGAGATGCATGTTCTTAAGCGAGAGATAGATGTGTTTGATAGACTTAAGAACTGGAAAGCCTTGGTGTTCTTAGAGGAGATGACGGATAGAGTTCAGTGGATGGGGCTAGATACTTCTGAGCAAGGCAGTTTGGACAGGGTTTTGATCCATGGAGAGCTCGCGGGTAAAAATTCATCACTCACAGGTGAACATAGGTACCGACATCGGTCAAGGGGAACCAACGTCGAATAGATAGGTGCCGATGTTGGTCATGTGCAGACCGAAGCCGGTGATGTCAGGCAGGGTAAGACTGACGTCGGTCAGGAGGACCAACATCAGTAATAGGTAAGATTGACATTGGTCAAGAGGACTAACATCGACAGCAGGTAGACACCGACATTGGCAGAGTTGGTAGTCAGAACAGGTGCATGTAAACTGATGTCAGTCAGATGCAGACTGTGTAGTGATCGAGGTCAGTCACTGTAATAGATTTTAGGCAGACATCAAGCTATCAAAGAGTCTCAAACACCCATATGGAGGACTGAAGTGGTAAGTAAGCCTCAAATTCATTATTCCTCTTCTTTATACTCATTGCTTATTGTAGAGCAAGAAGGATCCAGGAAACAGTGGGAGCTTGGCAAGAATATGATGCAGAACTAAATAGGAGATTTGGTAGGGTTATCAGCCAGTATGAAAAGCACAGACACAAATGGATTCCTTAGTTGAAAAATAGAGAGAACGGACACGTGAGATAGAAGACCAGGTCATATGGTCTTGAGGAAGCTGTAAGATAGTGGTATAGGGCTGACAGGTGGTACCAGGTGGATGACAAAGCAGGGCTTTAGTCAATGTCAGTATAACCATTGTGTTTGTCTTACCAAGTGGATGATGGTCGCAACATTATCCTATTATTGTATGTGGAGGATGAGCTTGGTTCAGGTTCAGACATACAGGGTTTTGCTAAGCTAAGGGTAAGGTTAGTTCAGTGGCATGTCATGAGGAATTTGGAGCAACAAAATTCTTTGGCATGAGAGACATGGAAGATCACAGGGTGATTTTGTCTCCAGTGGGAACTGATGTGAATCAGGGGTTGGCAAGGTTCAGGATGCAAAATCGGAGCACACTAAGGGCTGGATAGTTCAGTGTCCAAAATCACATGAGGTCTGGTATAAACCTGAGTTTGCCTAAGCAGTGGGTGATGTCAGAGAGTTAGGAGCCAATTCAGGGAAGTGGGTTCTCAGGTATTTGAGAAGGACCAGCAATAGGGATTCATGCTATGCAGGGTCAGGACTTCACTACATGGGTTTGTAGGTTTGGATATGGCAGGGTACTTGGATGACAGGAGGTGCACCACAGGTTGTGTGGTGGGTGGTCTTCAGGATTGATCTTGAAGAGGGATACAAGATAGGAAACAAATTAGATGGGGTACAAGTACAGGTATAGTGTAGCTATTTATCTCCAAGTGGGAGATTGTTAGGTTGTGGAGCTAAAAGCTTCACTGATGCAAACAGGGAAGGAGGTTGCTAGTGGTTGCTGTAGTGTTACAGACACTGGCATCAGTTAGGCCAATCGATGTTAGTAAGATCAGACAGAAGAGCAACTGACATCAGTCAGATATCGGCTGGCGTCGATCACCTCCAGGTAGATGGGGACCGACGTCGGTCGCCTGTGCGGTTTAGAACTGTAATTATTATGGGTAGTTAGTTAACGAACCAAGTGTTTACATGTCAAGAGCCAAATTTAGACTAGAAGCTGCAGATCTAATTATTGTAATTAGGTGTCTAATTATTTTTTGCATGAGATCTATTTAAGAGACTCATAGGCTGTATTATAAAAGTGTTCTAGTTTGAGTTGAGCAAAGTTAGCTCCTTTTGTGTGTGAGGTGAGCAAGGGTGTTCCTCTTAGTTCCACAGCAGTGCCAAGTGTGGGTGCTGGTTTTGGAGAATCAGAAGGGTTCTTCAAGTGTGTAGGATCTTGGTCAGTAGGGGTGCATGGCTACGTTAGGAGATCTACATGGTAAGTAAGATCATTGATCTACAAGTGTATGTGTGTGCATGATCTAGGTTTGCAGGTGTGTAGAACTAGATTGATTTGCAGGTGTGCAAGATTAGGGAGGACAGCAACACAACAGGGAGCAGGATCAGGTAGGATCTACTTGGAGTACAGTGTGTACTCAGAAAGAGAGCAAAGAGGAAGGCAAGGTAGTTCCTTCCATAAGTGAGATCATTTGGGTTGCAGGTTGTTGCAGTTTAAGGGAGATCTACTTGAAGTACGATTGTGTACTTATGGAGTGCGTGGAGTACTTGTGGAGAGCGTGGAGCATTGGTGTACTGGCAGTAGTGGATACTGACTAGTTGGAGGTGAACACCAACTCTGTGTTTGAGTTGTGTGTTGGGACTGTAAGAGACAGAGCTTTGAGGGAAGATTTATTGTTTATGCCCTAGAGGTGTGGGAGCCCTAGAGGTGTGTAAGGAAGAGCTGTGGCAATCTTCTTTGTTGTATTTCCTTCTGGAAGAGTTTTAATACAAGTTGTGTATTGTCTCTCATATTCTGTGTTATTTTTGAATTCTAGTTACTTGTTGATTCTGGTTAATTTCGCATATTAAGTTGCTTGTATTTGGTAATCAATTGTGTGCTTTCGTATTTCCCAACAAACTGATCACTGATATAAAATCTTGATTGTCTACCTAGTTTGTTCTGAGTGGTTTGATGGTTGGTTGCTCTAAAATTAGGTTTTTCAATTGATAAGAGCTCTGATCTCTATATAAAAACTCCTACTTTTTCCCCCTCTTCTGAGAGTAGGAATAGGTACACTATAATGACTTCCCTCAAAAGAAGAATCTTTACAAGTGTGTTAATCTAGAAATATACATGATATAGCAATGATAATCAATAAGTTATATCAAGATATAACATGGTTTGAATTGAGAGATTATTGGATCAACAGGGGTATGCCTAGATAGATATAATAATGTAATAACATGTGTAATGTGCTAAATTGAAATTTAAAGCAGGAAATTTTAGTTATTAGTTTGTTATTTTTTTAGTTTGGTCAAGGAGGGATGGAGCATGATGTCCATCATGGCATTCAAGAAAATAGGAAAAATGCATGATGTGGATCATAGCATTACAATAATCAAGAAGAAATCAAGCAAAAATCACACAAATAAAGAATCAAGAAGCATACATGAGTGGCCAAGCAGCCATGCAAGCAAGTGACATGGGCACATGTCACTCAAATTGGAAAGCAAGCATACAAGGCATGTTCAAATGCCACATACACATACAAGTGGAGAAAGCAAAGTTGGAACAAGGGCCACATGCTCATAGAAGATTAAAATCAAAGGACATTGGTAAATGTCCTAAGGCACACACATGAATAGAATCAAAGGACATTGGAAAATGTCCTAAGGCAAATATAGGAGACAAGTAAGAATTGGAAATACAATATAATAATATATGCTAAGCAAGAAGAGAAAGCATGTAATGACTAGAAAGATAGAATCACATTTAACTAATCAAAGCAAGAGTGAAAGTATGTAAGACATGTTTTGTCAAAGACTAAGTATATGCTAGGAGATACACATGTGCTAGAAATTAGTGAAATGTCTATATGGTAATCTGTGTAATCTAGTAAGTAATTGTGTCTAAATCTAGACTGGAGGAAGAATTGTAACAAGTGGAGGAGTTGAAATTGTATCAAAAGGGGTGCTAACCTAAGTGAAAAAGCTATAACCATGGGTGTAATAAACCTGTCTATCTTCATAAACTTGGGTGATAACATGTACAACATGATCTACTATAGGCATATAGTTGGTAGTAGGTGCAGGATAAAAGCTAGATGAACCAAGTTTGAAGAGAGGAGGGATAGATATAATCACTAGTGTTTGCTTGTGTCTAGTAGTGACGGGGAGATACTTGAAAGTAGCCAAAGAGTTAGATACATCTAAGTAGAAACCATGTATATAAATATGATTATAAAGATTATTCCAAATGATAGATAACAAACAAGGGATAAAGAGCATGGAATTGTGCAAGGATGCATAGAAAACTTTGGCATGTGCTATGACATTTTTAATGTGTTTATCATGATAAACTTGAAAAAATTTCCACATGAGAAATATAAAGTAAAGGGTAGAGATCAAGAATATTTGCATAAAGGCATATAAAATTTTGACATGTAACATAACATTTTGAATGCATTTAGTAAAATGGAGTTGGTAATTATTTCATATGAGAAAAAGAGAATAAGCAGAAAGAATTTTGAAAATTTGTATATTTTTGGCACTAAATTTTGTAATATTGTCCTATATAATGAAACATAAGTATGAAATGCAAAGGATGAAGCTTTGTACTAATGTATGATAGACTTCATCATTCATGTACATGATAGGGCCCATTATGGTTTCCTTGTTATTTGCAAGAAATGTAAGAAATATTTGTACATAAGTGAGAATCATTTTTTGAATTTGATTATGAATGTAAGGTGATACCCCAAGAAGCAAATAGGTGCTAGAATATGAAACTAGGGATTTAACAATGATAGTTTTGCAAAATACTATGAATTTTTTAAATTGAAATTGATTTTTAGAGTTAAGTTTTCAAGCAAAAATTCAATTTTTTTTGGGAAAGTGTTTGATTTAATGGGACCTAGTACATGCAACTAGGGTTTTGAGAAAGATACATTTTTGAAAAATACTATGAATTTTTGAAATTTGAAGTGATTTTATGATTTTAATATGCAACTAAAAATTTAGAAAATGATTGAAAAATTACTGGGAGCTAATTGATGCAACTAGGGTTTGAAATAAATTTATTTTAAAATTTGCTAAAAAAATTTAAAATCTAAGAGGAATTTCTAATTTTAATATTAAATAAAAAAAATTATAAATTAATGGGAAAAATTATCTAGGAATTTACCCTAGGGTTTCTAGGGTTTTTATGCAAAATTCAAAATAAGTTAGGTTCATCAACTGATTTGTTAATTTTGGGAATAATGGAGTTTTATTATTATTTAATAAACAAGTTTGAATAGGATAAATCAACAAATAATATTCCTAATTAAAGCTATCAATTTTTGAAATTGAATTGTAACTAAACCTTTTCTAAAAATAGCAGTGAGAGAGAGAGAAAATCAAACTTAGCATATTCTAGACTATTCTAATTGAGATAGGGTCTATAAATTTTTGTGCAAGACTGAGACATTATCGAAAACAAGATCTTGAACTTTATTTTCTAATTGGATAGGAGAATTGGAACTAGACACCCTAGGCTCTAGTGCTATAGTCCTTTGGTTCTATTATCTTGAGGATTTAATATTTTTGGGTTTTGTTTGCCTGCTTAGTGTAAGCTTGTGTACCAATTTTTAGGTCCTCATTGTCAATATAACTCCTTATAGATATTTATTTTTATGTACGTATATCTTCTATACAATTGAAATAAACTTTAGTAAATGGAGAAAAGAGGTTAGTGTGTGTAAGATGCACTAAACATGCTTCAAACCCCATATGTGGGCACATTTCCTACATACTAATACTCTAAAGAGGGATCAATCTATATTTATTTCTCTTTTTAAGAGTGCTTGGTGTAATAGTGAATGATATGCAAGAAATGCCAAAACTAGGTATGCTTGAGATGGCTAGGGAC
The DNA here is from genome assembly GCA_037957365.1 of Torreya grandis. NCBI lineage: Eukaryota > Viridiplantae > Streptophyta > Pinopsida > Cupressales > Taxaceae > Torreya > Torreya grandis. The sequence continues at coordinate 1,389,179 of JARHVA010000458.1, forward strand.
TAATTTGAAGGCTTGAATTAGCTTGAAAGTGTATAGGTTGGTTTTATGTAGAGAATAGGGAATATTGCTTGAGTGGTCTTGCTTGTATTCTTGCTTGCTTGAATTATATTTTCCAACCCTTTAAAAATGATATTTGAATGGGATTTTATAGGGATCTATTGGTCATGGGTTAGATGAAATCAGACTAGGCTAACATAATGAATAAGAAGAATCAAGGAAAAATAGTAACCTGGGCTCAAAATGTGATTGGATAGGAGAGCTAAGAAGGGGACACCCTAGGTTCTAGCACTATTTTCCTAAGTAGATGAGACCTAGGGGGATGGATTAGACATGAAGAGAGGGTCCTAGCTCAGCTGAAGTCAAGTCTAAAAGGCCATAGATGACTGAGAATCAGTGAAAACAAGCTTAAGAGGGTTATGAGATCAAGAAAGAGGGACCTAAGGATTGGGTGTCTTTAGCCATGCTCAAGTTACCAATTTTTGCATTTTATATGAATACAAATACACAAAGTGGTAGGTCTAGATGTTGATTCTCTATAATTCATAAATCTCACTTCCACATGCCACAATGAAGAAATACCTATTAAATGTGTAAGTGTTAATGTGACTAAAGATTTTGATCTGAATCTATCACTTCCATTTCTTGCATATTTTGTGGATAATTTTGGGGAAGTAGTTGATAGTTTTACTATATGGAACACAAGAATTATGCAACACATCAGAGACGAGTTTTCTAGAGACATTGACATGGAACAAAGATAAAATAATGTGAGTTTAGTTCTACATATATAACCATTATAATAATAAAACCCTTTCTTCAATTCATTTATCTTATATATCTATGATCCTAACACATTTCAAATCCTAATAAAAACTTTTCTTGTGAAAATGGTATATTTGTTGCACAAATGTATAGCTCTTACAAATGATGAAAAAATTACTTTTAGTTATGTTGAATTTGCACAACCAGGGGATATTTTTGGTTGCGTTCTTGTCCCAATGTTAGAAAATGAATAAGAAATTTACTTAAGGCATGTTATACAACATTGTGAGACTTGCAATACAGATGTAACTAAAACATCTATCATTAGATGGACTTCTAATAAAATAGTGGACACTGAGACTTGTAGAGTAATCAATTTACCATACATGACACCAAAGGAGAAAGAAATTGGAAACATTTTGGATGTAATGGATAATGAAGTCACTCCTTTCCTGACATTCCTAATGCAAAGGCATCCAAAAAAATTAGATCATACCTAAAAATTCTTGAGCTAAAAAATAAGTTAGCCAAACACTTCACTTAGCCAAGTGGAGTTTGATGAAAGCATAGATAGTGAGATTTCAATAATATATGCAGATAAATGTTGCACCAAAAAAAAATTAGTCAGGATTATCATTTGAGATTCTAAAATCTAAAAAGATAAAGTTTCTTGATTCCACCACAACAGATAGGAGGCAACATGTCTTAGATGCCCTTTCTACTAGTTTGTTTAAGAAAAATAAAAGCAAAACTAGCATTAACTTTCAGGGTATAGAGATATGTTTTGAAGCTTGGATTAAAATATGTCGATTGAAGAGAAGTAGCTTTTTTGATGTTCAAAATTATCACAAAAATGGGGAACAAAATGCATTCCATGCAGGGAGATTTTGACAAAAACCACATAAGAAGATAATGGTAGGTAAAGATTTATTAGACCAATTGGTGGATGATTTTGCAGATGTTTCTCCATGACTAACATGACAAATAGATATAGGTGGCTCATGAGAAAATGTTCAACATCTTCCAGCATATTTCACTCAAAAATTTATGAGGTGCCACATCAATGCAAAATTAGTGGATGTTGAATATGAGCCAATATTCTAGCTAAAATTCAATAACATGTGAAGAACTCATTTTCATGATGTGACCATTACCACATATGATGAATTCATTAGGAGCAAAAAAATGCATCTTGTTGACTCAACAGAAATGCTCTGCGTCCCTCTCTAGAGATCAGGAAGAGCGTATCGATTAAGAATTTGTGATGCACTCAAATCAAATACTTTCTATAAGACAAATATATTACACACATAAATGAATGTCAGAATAATACCTAAAGAATCTCTTAGTGTCATTCATGACAAGGGGGAACATCAAAAAATATTTGTGCTGAGGATAGTGACAAAATCAAAGTAGTTACTGACAAATATATAAGAGTTTTCAATGGTAGGGATTATAATACATGGTCATGGTGCAGACAGATATAAGCATTTTTTTACCATACATTTTTGGAGGGTCTAAATTTACTATCACTTCATTGAACAAGTGCTTCAGGGATATAGAAATAACCATGCTAGATACTTATGTATTTTTACTATATAAAATTGGAACTTAAAAATATCCATTGTATGATGTAATTTGGTCTAACAACTACTACCCTGAATGCAAGAAATATAAAGAAGAAGCATAATCAATTGGTGCCTTCAAGAAACTTCCTTCTAGACTATACCTTCAACTAGACAACTATTATAGGGATAATAAGAATAGTTAATTCCATCCATAATTATGTTTAAAAAATGTTGAACCTTATATGGAACTAATGTTACATTTACAAATTCATAAAATTATGTTTTTTTGTATAGGTATGTGTTGTAATATTTATCTCTCCTTGTATACAAAGGTGTTTTCCTCGATGTCGAGGTCATATTTCTCCTTATAGGACATACCCATGAGGACATTGATGGCACATTTGGAAACTTGTCTAAATGCATAAATAAGAAAGATGTATGGAGTGTGTCAAAGATAATGGACACTTATATGACGTGTGAAAATACAAGAAACTTCATGCCATATTTGATTAAAGAGGCAGTGGATTTAAAAGAGTATGTTAATAGCTACCAGCTAAAGGGAAGAAATGAAATAGTAGGCTTGACAAAAGGTCAATGCTTTCTTCTATGCATGGAGCAAGGTTAGCCCATTATGCATTGCAAAATATCTATAAGAGATATAAACTAGTCCACTCGATTACATTATGGGGAGCACAAGAAAATGGTGAGACAAATGTTCCAGAAGGTAATCTGACAAAAATATATTTCAAAGACTTGAAAAAATAGAGAAATGTCTAAAGATGTCATTGTTGTAAAATAATTATAAATAAGTAGAAAAAAGAGTGAAAAAGAAATCAAATATAACTTGATTAAGTATATACAACAATTTAATGAATCTGGTTTGACCAAAAATAGTAAGTGGAAGGATCTAGCATATTACTTCTAAAACATCCATGACATAATGAAAGAAGACATATTCCCTTATGAAGTTCAGTGTACAAGATATTTTTGGCCTATAACTTGCCATGACATACCCCTACATAGATATTTGCATGAAATGGTTTATGACAATACCCTTGATTTTAGAGTGGCATCTACAGATATATATGTTGGTCCAAGAAGAAAAAGAACAAAAATTGCATTTGATCCAACTCAAGATGTGCAAGTTGGAGATAAGTTATTGTCAGACCTAATTAGTCTACAAGAGTTGACTACACAATATGGGTTTTTATTGCTAAAATTAATACTGAGATACTAGAAAATGTATACATCTAATTACTAATACCATTTGTGTTGAAATTGTCAATCTTACTCGAATTGCACTCAAATGCACATTTTAGGTCAAAATCCATAAAACATGCTAAATGGTTCAAAATTGTCATTTAAAAGTGCCAATTTAGGTCAAAGTATCCCTAAATAGGGCAGTGCAATTTATGGGTTAGCTAGTTTTGATTAATTCATTTCGAGTCAAAATGATGATTTTGCATTTTGTGTTCTAGATCACTCTTTTCTCCTAAATTCAGTAGTACACACCACATACCTTTATTATTTTATGTTGGAAACATCCTAAATTGAAATAAATTTTCATTGCATCTAACGCCACCTTATAATTCCTCTTGAGTTAAATTACAACTCATTAATATGAATTTTTGACCATTTTGATTAATTGAGGGCCAATTTTCAAATAATTACATAAATGTTGATTAACCTTATTTAAGGCTAATTAATCCAAATCAAGAGCTTAAGTGGATTTTCCATGAGAGTTGTTGAATATTTATTTTTTTAAATTGATTCTTATTAACTGCATCATCAAGTGACATCATTTCTTGGGAACACATCTTTAGGCCATAAATGTCACAAATATCAAGATTATAGGTCACCCATGCCTAGTTAATGCCTCCCATGCCTCTTCAATGCCCCTTATTCCAAAGTCATGATGAAGATAATTATAGATTTAATTCCAAATATTAGGATTATCCATGTCCACACATCTCAATATTGAGATCAAAAATATATAAATAGAGAGGCCATGGACATGAATTTTAAGCTTGAATATTTCAAAATTATAATGTTAAATTATTTCTATAATCTTTTTCATTTGATCATTGATTTTTTTGCAAGATTCATTGATAGGCTATTGTAGTGATTTGGAATCATGAGCCTAGGTATTATGGAGTGTTATTGAGACATTGGAGGAGTTTGCCACCATTGTTGACAAAGACAAGGATGCTTGATCAAGGGAGAACATGCTTTTGAGCCACATGGGTATGGTGAATCCCTTTGGGAAGGTAATATGGTGTTGCTTTCTTTTATTTATTTATTTCTATCTTTTGTAATTCCCATAGGAATAGATAGGCTTAGTTAGTTAGTTCTTTATGCATTTTTCATTATTTATGGACTAATGCTTGACTAACTTGCTTTGCAATCCTCTCTACATCTTGGCATGCTTGCTGGGACTAGATGCATCTCACACCTAAAGAAGATCATTTTACAACTTTAAAATATTCATTTGAACCCTTAAAACTCTTAAAAATTGATTTTCTAACTTTATTTTTCCATTTTTGTTTTCCACAGTTTTACACAGTAATCAACATCAGAAAGTAAGACCGATATCAATTGTATAGCTTAACCGACGTCAGTTAGCAAAACCAACATTGGTTAGATACCTGTTGATATGGTCACATTGGTATAACTAATGTTAGTTAGATAACCAACATCAGTTAGACAAATTAACCATCATCGGTTGTATATAATCAATGTCAGTCACTATATTTTTCTTAAAACATAGACCTGAGAGCTCTTTTTCTAAAGTTTATTATTTCAAACCCAAAAGAGATTCAAAGCTAAAGGATATGCTAACATTTTTATTGCAGGACCAAGATTGAAATTTTCTAAAAACATGTTTAGATCACCTTTTTCATGCTTAAAAATCAATTAGGAACTTTATTTTGGTGCTAAAAAATTTAGATGCTTTAATGAATGTTTTCAAAGTTCACAATCTTAAGACCACGGGATCAAATGAATACCACCAAATCTTTCATTTGGTTTTAAAATTAAACACACTTGTCAATTATTTTTTTCAATAGTTGTTTAATTAGATTTTTCTTGGCAAAAAGATGGGTGTTTCATATATTCTCTTCCATTTATCCCCTTTAGGGAACCCTTGGAATCAAAAGAGCCATTTCTATTGCAAATAGCCTAGTCCAAGGCTTAGAAATAAATTCATCTAAAGCACTCCCCAAAAACTTGTCAAAGTTTGGGTGACCTTGAAAATGACCCTAAATTCTTTTTATTTTATGTTTTCTTTATTTTTATGCAAACTTGGCATGCGAGGGAGATGCCATTACCTCCTAAAAGTTCTTTAGGGAAGCTTTGACCTAGGGTTTCACATCCTGATATTGACTTCATTTGGCTCCTAATTGGAGTTTCACATGAGATGTATTTGCATTTAGACATCGCACTACACTAAGCAAATAACAAGATGTAGTGGTTGTAAAAAGGACTAAACCTTTTTATAACTAGACAATATCGTGGTCACCAAATTTATATGCTTGTCTTTTCAATCATTTGATGTGAAAGTCATTGTGCAATTCATTCCTCTAGAATGATTGAAACCAATTAGTTTTAGTCAACCCCACATTTCCATATCCTTTCTAGGATTTGGACAATTATACTTAGTGTATTTTGGCCATTATTTTCTTGGTATGCTTTGAGGCTAAAACTTGTTTGTTTGTTCATAAGCCATGTAAAAATCATGTATTTGTGTTAAGAAGGGTAGCATTATGCTACCCAAATCATGTCAAATGTTTTTACCTTTAAGTCTTTGAAACATAACAATTGACCACATCATTCGAGCATGATTATGCCATTAGGATACTCAATTTATTTCAAGAACTTATTTACCATTGTATCAAAAACCATTTGTTTCAAACCATGTCATGTATACCAATTAGACCTTGTTTATGCATCATTATATCTTGTCTAGCTTGTTTATGCATGATTCACATGGATCTCGATTATTTATATCTTGATCCTATGTTATTATGTTGTTCTTGGACCATTTTGTTTATTTGATTGTTGTTGGTGTCTTGTTTTATTATTTGATTTTTCTTTTCTCTTTTGTGTTCAAGAATGCCTTGATGGTCCACATGGATCTTGATTATTCATATCTTGGGCTCATGTCATCAAGACATTCTTGACTTTTGTTTTTAAACATTTTGTTCCTACTTGAGATCATACCTTGATTTCAAGTTAGGTTCATTAATGTTTATCTTTTGTTTTGTTTTTTATTTTTTGTTTAAATGTAAATCATTATAACTTTGGTTTTGATCATTATTTTACCATATCCTTAGTTATAGATATTCAAATTTGAAATGGCGCAGTGCAATTGGAATCTTATGTCATTCTAAGTTATTCATGCTTATGATGCCTAATTTATTTTGCTATAACAAACACTTTGTGCTCAGGTCTCAAAGTCTTAACATCAACATCAACATCAACTTAGATGAACGATTCTCAAGAACACTTTACAAAACTTAGGCTCATGATATGGAATTAGGCTTCTAGGTAATATGCATTTTATGATTATTTATTTATGATTAGATGTGCATCTCTTTTCATACATTATAATTCTAATCAATTCTTGGTCATTTTTCATCATTCCTCATTCCATTCTCTTCCAAACTTGGGTGAACTACATTGCCTTGAAGTTCATGTTGGAACATGAGTCCATGAAACTATGTAGGCAGTGCTCAATTTCTATTGAGGTCATCTCGGCTATCTTCATTATTCTTTTCATCTCTCTCATCACTTTGTGCATTTTCATATGCTTAGTTTTATATGTCTTTCTAAGCCATTACACCATCGCATGTATGCTTGCGCCCACTCAGTTTAACCTATCCTTTCCATTATATCCTTGAGCTATTTTTACTTGCCAATTGCCCATGTTGGGGCCCAACATCTGAACCATGTCTGAATCAAATTAGTTATACAGGGGAAAATCATTATTTATTCTTTATCAATGATCAAAATTTTCCCTACTGGGGCACAACTATTTTATCATGATCACATTTCCTCTACTGGGGCACTTATTAGTATCTTCTCTTTGGAGACCCTAATCTAGTGGTGTTTCCCTTCTTGAAGTAGAATGTTCTCCCTTTTCCTCCAATTCTAAGCTCTCCACATTAAAACCCATGATGGCAATATTTAGTGTGCAACTTGTCTCGGGATTGATCAATGCCATAAGTGCACAACTTATACTCTCAAATTGGGTACGTTTACAGTGTGTCCCTTACATTTATGGATTGTATCTTTCCCATTCCCCTATCTTTGGGGCCTATTATACTTATAATTATATTTTGATCATTGATGGTAATCACATGTGTAAGCGTTAACTCATCTGGATGTGATCTATTCTATGGTTTAACCTCTCACTTTCTCTCTCTTTTTGAGAGTTCCTCCTTCTCTTTCATCCTAGTATGTCTTTTCAAGGGGGTATCATGGGTTTGTTCCAATTTCTTCTTAACAACTCTTTTATTTAAAAATATCTTGCTTCATCTGAATGTCTTGATATGCCTTCTCAAATAGGGGCACAATGTAGACATCTAATTTGTAACACCATTTGTGTTGAAATTGTCAATCTTACTTGAATTGCACTCAAATGCACATTTTAGGTCAAAATCCATAAAACACACTAAATAATTTGAAATTTTCATTTAGAAGTGCCAATTTAGGTCAAAGTATCCCTAAATAGGGCAATGCAATTTATGGGTCAGCTAGCTTTGATCAATTAATTTTGAGTCAAAATGATGATTTTGCCTTTTATGCTCTGGATCACTCTTTTCTCTTAAATTCATTAGTACACACCACGTACCTTTTTTATTTTATGTTGGAAACATCATAAATGGAAATATGATTTTGATGCATCTAACGTCACATTCTAATTCTTCTCGAGTCAAATTATAACCCAATAATGACTTTCTGACCATTTTGATTAATTAAGGGCCAATTTTCAAATAATTACACAAATGTTGATTAACCTTGTTTAAGGCTAATTAATCCAAATCAAGAGCTTAAGTTGATTTTCCATGAGAGTTGTTGAATATTTCTTTTTGAAAATTGATTCTTATTAACTACATCATCAGGTGATATCATTTCTTGGGAAGACATCCCTAGGCCATAAATGCCATAAATATCAGGATTATGAGTCACCCATGCCTATTTAATGCCTCCCATGCCTCTTCAATTCCCCTTATTCCAAGTTCATGATGAAGATAATAATGGATCTAATTCCAAATATTAGGATTATACATGACCACACATCTCAATCTTGAGATGGACACTCATGGTTGATCCTGACCAATCTCAAAAATCTATAAATAGAGAGACCATGGACATGAATTCTAAACTTGAATATTGTAAAGTTATAATGTTAAATTATTTCCAAAATCCTTTACATTTGATCATTGATTTTGTTTTCAATCTTCATTGATAGGCTAGTTTAGTGATTTAGAATAATGAGCCTAGGTTTTATGGAGTGTTCTTGAGACATTGGAGGAGTTTGCCACCATTATTGACAAAGAAAAGGATGCTTGATCAAGGGAGAACATTATTTTAAGCCACATGGGTATGGTGAATCCATTTGAGAAGGTAATATGATGTTGCTTTCTTTCATTTGTTTCTTTTTATCTGTTTTAATTACCATAGGAATAGATAGGCTTAGTTAGTTAGTTCTTTATGAATTTTTCATTATTTATGAACTAATGTTTGACTAAATTGCTTTTTAATCCTCTCTATACAAACAAATGGGGATATATAACTAAATTTTAATGTAACTTGGTTTATACCAATTCATGTAGGGGAAAAAGATGCTGAAGAAGTAAAAATTTATTCAGGCTACTTGGTCAAGAAATGGAAGCTAAACCCAACTGACACATGTTTAACATCCATACTCATAGATAGTATAATCTACACTTGCAAACCAAATAAAAATTAGAGAGGTCATACACTTGTTCTCACTAATTTTTTGAAAGGCATTGTAATAGACTATTCGAATGCATCATCCCACTAGGCATTAATAAAAATATTGATAAAAGGATTGAAAAATTTGAAATGGTGTTTCCTTAATTTTGGAATGAGAAATATGAATGTTTTTTTTTTCAAAATTTAGTCCATTTTTTGAGAATTTATAATGTTTTATTTTTTTTTAATTTATAGTGGCACTTCACATTTTGGGTCTTGGAAAATACACTTTGGCATTTAAGTTTTATATTTTCTATTAAAACAATTTAGTATTTCAGTAACTATGCATATATTTAATAGAATTTGACTATTGGAATGCCCACTTCACATTTTTGCATCCTTCAAACTTGTTTTTGGAAAATGGTATTCATGATTTCTACATCTAATAATTTACACTTCAGCTTTTATGTTTTACAAAGTACACTTTAGCATTCCCTTGTATGTGAAAAGGTCTTCAAGGTTTACACCTAGGAATGTCCCACTTGTGCATCAAGATTTGTTCTTTGACATTTGCATATCGACAAATGTTATTTTTATTTTTGTTTTTTCAAATTACACTTCGTATAAGCACTTGAGATTGTGCCAAGTGGTACAATCTCAGTGACTTGGCTATGTAGAAGGATGACCAATCCAAAAAAAGTCTTGATTAATATGAGCACCTAAGATTACAACATTCATCACAATCTAAGTAACTCAACTATGTGGGAGATTATATTAATAATATAATAATATAAAAACATGATCAACATGTGGTAGGTACAAAAATATGAGATAAACTTTGACAGTCATGAGGACGTCACCTAAATCAAATTAAATAGATAGTTCACAATCCAATCAATCGATGACATGTGGTATCCTAATCATCTCAAGTGTTTTAAAGCACATATCACCTAAGCACTTGATTGATGTATGAATCATTTTTCCTTAAGAAATAAACTGCCAAGTCTTGTTATCTATAAATGCATGGTCTATGAACCAGTTTGAATGATCGTATAATTTGGACTTATTACAAATATATATTATAGATGTGATTTACTTTTAATAAGTCTACGTAATTCTTGATGAAGTCCAATTTATTTATAATAGTTTTTAACTACTAATTATTTTTGATGATTTCAAATAGTTTGGACTTATCACAAATAAATTAAATAGATGTGCTTTATTTGTAATAAGTCCAAATTAATTTTGATACAGTCCAATTTATTTTTGATAATTTTCAAAAATTTGGACTATTGATAAGTCTAAATTATATGAAATAGTCCTTTGTTAATTTCTATCACATTGAATGAGCTTAATTATACATACACCAATTTTATTAAAATGTTATAGCTTAGTGATAAGCTTAATGGTGCCAAAGTTGACTCCATATGTAAGTTATTGACTCAACATGAGAGATAATTTACAAAGAAGAAAAATACACCTATTGAAGATGCTCACTTTGTAAAGAATAGGGCCCAACATAGAGAACATTTCCATATACAGTGATAGTTTTAGAAGCATTCTTTGAAACACTCTCAATGACATTCTCCACATCATTCTCGATGATCTCCACAACATTCACATCATCAATCTCTAGGGTCTTCCAAATGTAGACATCACCATCATCATTCTTCTCACTCTAGAAAATTTTCTAGTGATTCAGCTTCTTATGGATCTCGTCATCAATGAAAATAGCCAAAATATTTCAAATGTGGTGGTATTTTACATCTTATAGATGTATGTCCTTCTCAATGATCCTACTCTCCACATAAAAATAAAGATGAGGCTATTTATGTGGATCATTCTAGCGGTCAATCTTCTAATTACTCTATTTTTTTAGTTATTCTGACACATACTCTAATTAGGAGGCATCCTATATGGCCAAGTTCTATGGTCCCAATGTACCTAACACCATATTTTGAGTGATTAGTGATTCACCTATCTTGTGCAAGCTATTAAGCTCAAGACTAAGATTTTTTATAGTAGCAATATTTTTTCTTATGTTCTTGATTTTAGTTCCATTTTTGGATTTCCATACCCAATATTCATGTCATGGAGTAGAGAGGATTATTTGATTGTGTTTCTCTTGATGCATAGCTTCTCACTGCTCACCTGATATGGGGAAAAGATATTGCATTTGTTGGTCTTCAATTAGTCATTGGTGATAGTACGAGTTGACAGGGGTTGTTATCACCTTCAATGTTGAGAAAAGGTCATCATCATTTGTTGGACATAAGGGAGATGTGCCATGAATACTACAATTTTTTATTTGGACATGTTCCTATGTGGGACCTAATATGGATTGATATAGTTGGACATGTTTGATTGTGTTCCACTATAGTATGGTACAATGATCATCGAGGATGAGCAATCTTTGATCATGTTCATCTACCATTTTTTTCCAAACTCATAAGGGCAAGATTTTTTATGGAGTGGCATCAATTTTTGGTCAGTGTTATAGAGGTACATTACACCACTTTCAGTTGAGGTAGAGTTTCTTTGATGACTTTAGAGTCATTTATCTAGTTATTTCTTCTTATATACCCCTTTGGATCAAAGGGGAGTTTGTTGGATAATTTTATGATCCAAAAATATTTAGTTTGTTTTTTTAATTTAGTTTATTATTGGTTGTTGGGTTAGCTATACCTGTGAGTTGGTTTTCTTTAACCAACTTCTTCTTTGTAATATTTTTAAAGCTAACCTTGTACAAAAATAAAATAATGTTTATATTGAATATATTTTGTTGAATTATTTCTCCTCAACTTGGTTGTAACACCCCCTTGTATTATACCATCTTTTGGTAGAGGGGAATAAATATGTTAATAGTTTTAGAGGGATAAAATTTCTCTTTCAAGTACTCTAGTAGGTTTACCCTTAAGGCAATGGTTTCAATCCCTAGAGATAGGTTGTTTAGAGACTACTGGTGCCAAATCCGAATCCCCCTCTCAGTAATTACTCTATTTTATTTTAAAACATTTGGATTCTTTTCCAAATCTCATGTCTTTGCCTCACTTTCATGTGTATTATATTTGGGGTTTGGGTCCAAAGGTTCATCCCCTAAGGCTTGTAGTGTCTCAACCTTTCTATATTCCTCCTCTGATTCATTTTAAAAATAATCAGGACCCCAAACTAGCATAAGATTAGTATAATAATTATTCCATTAGGTTGTGGCCTTTATTTTGATGAGATTTTTACACTCAAAATTCAAATGTCTAGTATTAAAAGACCCATACCATATAAAAGGTAGGCCTTCATAATCTAGTGGTGGGGTTCACACATAATCCTCTACTATTAGGTTAACAAAGTCTAGAAGAATAATAAAAGTATCAATTATAACTAGTATTCTATAAAAAGTGGTGTGGGAGAATGAATCAATGACATTATTAATTTTCTAGAAGGTACCAAATGAATTCCAAATAACCTTAAAATAAGGATCAATTGAAAAGTGGAGGGGAAGGTGAGGTTGGTAAACCCAAATGGGTTGAGTGGAGAAATATTTAGTGAGTGGGTTGAAACTTAAGAACTGATGTTTCATTAATAATTAATGTTGATCGTAACTCCATAGTTTTTCTAGAATTAGATCCTTATCTGAAATAATGTTAAAAATAACAATGAAGAAACAATTTACACTAAGGTATAGATTTAAATTACCTTTTAAGAGAGGTTACCACTACTTAGAGATCCATACATTCAGATCTAGAAGATGTGGTCAGAGGTTGTCAAATTGATAGATTACTCCTCTACTTGAATAGTAACTTATGTTTTTTGGCATAGATTTTAAAGATTCATTGTCCAAAGAAATGGATGGATTTGATGAAGATGGGTTGAGGGGATTCATCCTTTGCTTTGGCCTTAGGGAAATGGGAGCTTGCTTCGATATCATCCACAAATAATTATAAGAACTATTATTTGTACTTAATTACTCCAATTTCATTGTAAATCACATAGATTAAAATTAAAAAATAATTTATGAGTGATCGTTGTAATTTTATAAAAATATTATCTATATTATCATAGGTTATGTTGATAAAATGTACATGTTTCCACTTCATATGCATACAATTTTATCTCTATAATCTTCCTGGAGGTCAATAACAATCAAACCTACTATGCTTCCAATGTCTACCACCTAATTTTGAACACTATTTTTTTGTTTTTTTGATCCTAACATGATCATAAGATGATATTAGTGAAGATATGATTTTATTCCATGTTCCACTTGACCACCATCACAAATAATATATATGTCCTTAATGGGGTGCTTAGGAATCATTTGGCTTCTCTACACACACACACACACACACACACACACACACACACACACACACACACACACAGATACCACAACATATTTCCATTTAGTGAACTTTTGATTTACTTAACCAATGAGCTTAAATGAGGAAGGGTCACAAAAGGTTGCAATTAATACATAAAATTAATATCAAAGTGTAAAATCATAAAGATAAATATAAAATAAATCCAATAGTATGGTTGTTAATTCAATAAAATAATCTTAAAAAATGACATGAAGCCATAATAGAACATTCAAAAGATGGTAGAATGTCACATTAAAACAAAGTCCCCAAACCCATAGTTGTCTGACATGCAATCATTTTCACATGGAATGTAAACAAATGTTTAATTAATAAATAATCTTGCATGTAATAGGAATTTAAAACCCATCAAATATTAGCATTAGGACTTAACCACCTCTCTTAGCACCCTGGCAGAGACCTCTTAGATTCATACTAATGTAGTAATGATTCCACTTGGACAAGAACATACTTACGTATTTAAATATTTATTTTTATCTTTATTCTAACTACCCAAAGAAATTACAAAGGATACAAAACATAATTCAATGAGAAAAATAGTGTGAAAATAAATAAGGCAGTCCAAATGATGTCATAAAATGTAAAAATTCATAAAACTTAATTTCCATAAATAAATAAGATCCACATATCATTTTATAAAGCCAAATTCTTCCCAAAAAAGGATAAGTCATAAAATGAAACATAAAAAAAGATCCTCAAATCATTAAATAGATCCACAATCTTCAACAAAAGGAAAATTGGATCATCAAGATAGTAATAAGAATTACCTTAATGTGAAGCTAATTCTTCCTTATTTCTCACAAAGTCTTTTATCTGATTTAAATATGATCCCTTTTCTTTATTATATAACTAAACTCTCCTCATTCCAATTTTTTTAGATATGACAAATTGATCCTAGATGAAAAAAAGCCTTCTTGGGTGATCTAGATATCTTAAAAGGATGAACCTCCTCCTTTTTCAAACTACATTCTATATATAATTTTATTTTTCATTCTAATCTGTGCTTTGGTGGCCATTAAATTTTAGAACCCGTTCTTGTCATTTGATCATGTCAAAATTAAATGAGTCATGGTGATCCTCATGTTGTTATGAATTGAAGGTTTCTTATGGCCACTTCTTCCACTATTTCATTTACTTCTTTCAAACTCAATGTGTTTAATTTATCGAACTACTTTTATATTTTTTACACATAGAGATTACTTATATATTAAATACTTGGTAGCCACTATGATCTCATTTTATTTCATTAGAATCTTTATTTCATTGGTCAATTTTTTTTAATACTAATTGGGTATTCCACCATGGATACCATTGGGGTGATAGATCGATCATTTCTGTATTATATGGCCATATTTTATATTAGTTAGATGTTTATTAATTTTCCACCATGGTTACCATTATGTGGCTTATCATTTATATGGAAATCACAAATCTACTTTACAATAATGTGACCCTTTTCAAAACTTCACCTTTATGCTTTAGTAGCCATGAAGTATCTTTATATTAAATTTTGGGAATGTGAAGAATAATCCAAATCAAAATATGTTGTGTGCATTTGTATTTGGACTACCCAAACATAATATACCAAGTATCCATGAGGTTAAATTTATACATAACCTAATTGTATACATAATGTCTACCATAAATAATCCAGCTACTAGGGTCCATTACTTATTTTAGTTTTTATTTATTGGAGATCCAACTATGTCATACCCAACTAGGTACCACTTTGATGGACATTATGCAAACCTTGAAAACACATCTCATCATCAATATATAGTAATATTAGAACATATCTATAAACCTATGTTTTTTTCACATAAAATAGACTTATCATGACATTTCTATGATATGAAGGGATATAACCAAAATCATGCTAATAAATTGGTCATTTACCATAACTTGAGTCTCTTTCTTTGAGATCCAACATGAGATAATCAAGTTTACGTGAAAAAACAATGATCCCAGTAATTTTTAATAACTTAATCAATGGGTCGAACCCAAAGAATGCTTAGCCATTGGCCTAATAAATACTAATTATGTGCAGGGAGTAACAATCTATTTTCCTTTTAATTTAGCTACCCAATGTATAAATGAAGTGTTTTTACGAGGGGTCAAAATGAAATCATAACCAACAAGATAACTCCTATACACCATTACCATAGCATTTGAGACATTGTAGAGAATAAACAATAAATAATTTGCACACTAGTCTTTCAAAGTGTATTCACATCTCTGTATGGGTCTACAAAACTGACTAAGTCAAAAAGTACATGGGAGTGCCTATTAAATAGGTGAGGTAGGTTGTTTCATGCAACAAAATATTATTACATGAATAACCTATAAAATAAGATTATTTATTACTATTGTAAACTCAATAAATATGTGCACAAAATAGAATAGTATCTCTAATAATAAAACAATTAACTCCCAAAATAAGCTTACATGATTTACTCCAACACCCTCCCTTAAGCATAGAATAGGCAGTGAAAAAAGATAAATTAAAGAGACTGATGGGTCCTGATAACTAGGCTTGATCAGGTGCCCATGTATAAATCATAGTGAAATGCAAAGTGTCCCTATGGTAACTAATCCATCTTATCGGACTACATGATGAATCACTGTAACCATGAAATCAAATAGAAACTAGTACTCTGTATGAGGCTACCTCTATAAAAACACTAATCTCAAAACACTAGGAAAAAAAAGTTACTAAGGATGAAATGTATCACCATAAGGTACCCAAAAACTAGTAACAATAGTTAAAGTCAAGAGAGTAAAAAACATATGTTGCAAGGTGTCCTAAAAAAGTAAACAACTCAATACTCAAACATAATATTGAAGAGGTACACTAGATGGAATGAATGTCATCAAATACAAATGCACTCAATAGACTTGAAATTCTTAATTAAACTCAATTCTACATAAGTGGTTTAGATCTATTGCTCGATCATAAAAAAAGAACTGACATTAGAATTCACCAAAATAGCTCTTATGAAAAGAGATTGTCAGAGGTGTTGATAGTGCAAAATGATTCACCATATAAATTCAATCTACTGCCAGAAGATGTGTTGTACTAAGGATTATCAAGGAATATAACAACTGAATAAGCAAGATCTGCACCATACCCCCTACCTCCCCACATACTGTTGACTAGGTGGAGTGATGCAAACAAGTTTATATGAGTGGACTAAATCAACTACTCGAATAATGCTAACACATTAACATTGTATTCACCAGAATAGCTACTCTTTAGAAGGAGATCAATTTTCACAACAAATATGGAGACAATCAACTATCAATATAATGTTGAAGATAAAAAAAAAATATCTCTCAATAAGATGGTCCTAGTGGTGATGGGATAGTCAATAAATAAAGAGTAATGTAATTAATATGAAGCATACAAACATGAATAAAAAGATCCATAACTCTCAGTGTGACTATAAATAAAGGTCCCATACAAAAAAAATACTAGATGATGCATAAAATCCAAAATGCTATCAATCTGTAGAAGACACCATCAAGAACAAGAGAGTTACTTTGAAAATAAGGGAGCAGTGTGCGACACAAAACCGTACTCAAGAATGCAGGATATTGAGTTCTATTGAAAATCCATCCATGAATATAAAAATGACACAAAAATACAATGCACACTCAAAACGAGACATCAGACTACCAAAACTGCATCCATGAGTGTAAAGTATGATGATAAGGACAACAATATGAGCTAAGAAGGTACAAACACAATAATAATGACCTACAAGAAATGAAGGTAAAGAGAAGTAAGAACAAATTTGTTTTATTTGTGAAGGGCTCTGACCCCCTGCCAAACTAGATCTCACCTTCCATCTTTGAAAATTGAGAGAAAAATAAACTATAAATAACTAAACAATTAAAATCTCATTTATAATAATGTTTTTAATAAAAAATAATTATAAAATACTCTCTCACTATTAAAAAATTAAAAAATGTTCCGTCTTTAATAAAATCACCGGTTTGAAATGAAATGCACTCCCTTTTTAGGAGTTTAGGCCCATAATTTCAATAGCCCCTCTTAAAATATTTGAACCCTAAAAAGGACCACTTTACAAAACAATATCCCATGAGAATTAAAAAAATGGCCACCTTGAAACTTTAGCCCCACCAAAGAAACATGTCCCCCATAATAATAAAAGGCACCACCATGAAATAAAAGTCTACCACTGAAAAAATGTTAGAAGCCCCATTCAAAATTTATTTTGAAAAAATAATCGTTAAGAGGCCACGAACCTTTTACCTATTGGTCTTGAGGGTTTTAGAAAAATGTGTGGGAATCGTTCCCCCTATAATAGGTACCAAACAAAATTTCCTCCCCACGTTAAATAAGTGTTCCCCACTTTACATACTCTCCACCGCTTATAAATTTTTTCCACATTAAAAATAATGAGCAGAAAAAATTAGAAAACAAACCCTGGTTTTGATAAAATTGAGGGCTCGGACTGAAGATGGCGGAAAGGAAACTAATGGTGGGTGAATACGTGGTAGTGAAGGAGGTGAGCCTACGGTGGTAGACTATTTGGTGTGAAGCAAGTCGTGTGGGTAGCAGGAGACCAAGTGGCATTGGCTGGTGAGCAGCTGGTTAGACACTGTGAGGCTTATTTACGTGATGATGTGTCCATTATCAACAAATACAACATTTAACAACTCTATTTTAAGCAAATCCATTTTACAAATACCATAAGCCAGAGTTGTGCTCGTGATCTCATGTAACAGACAAAGCAGGTTCAGGTTAATAATAGAAGCCGCATCCAAAAACTACACTGCGCTCAAGGTCCATGAAGTAAATGGGTATTCCAATACAACAATTCACAATCTATCCCTTCAAATTGTCCTTGGCAATCTGCTTAATAGTTAACAAAATCAGCGCAAGAATCTACATGGGTGTAAATACACAACTCTCGCTTAATTATTTCCTGCTACAAAGAGAAAACTCTCGCAAGAAGCGGGTTCTGATAGCAAAAAGAAAACTCTCGGGTTCTTGCTACAAATCGGAGTCGAAAAATTATTTCCCTATTAGCCGCTTAATCGGAGAAATTGTGTTCCTAGGATTCATCAACGACCAAGCTTCCCCAGCCGTGGCAACAAATCTCTATTTCTCACTGAAACAAATGATTATATGAGTCTTTCACTTGGATTCGTTATTCAGCATGACATCAATGCTACGTTTCCTATCCATGGCCACAATACAACTCTCGTTACCAACATCGAACCCCCAATGCTCATTTTTACCCTTTTGTGCAAGAGTCAACCCTAAAAAAACTAACAGGCGTTTATGCTTTGGTATCCATTGTCTAGACCATCAATGGAGTCCATATGAATTAATTCATAAGACCATGAAAATTGAAGGTGCACTCTGAACTATCACGTGGAGAGGAAGGAGCAAGTTAAGTAATGGCTACATGAGGCAGCGCTGATACCATATCGAAATACACAATACATTCATGAAACTGCAGGATCTCTCTTACAAACCATTAATACAGAAAAACCATCTCAGACATTATGTAAACAGATAAGTCTCTTCATTATTTCCTCAAAGAATAATACAACCCGCAAGTTTCTCTCTCCCCCAGTCTAGGAGAAGTAATAGGAGTGCCTATTAAATACACATAAAAGATTATTAGGCATAAAAAATAATTTGTTGTGTTAAATAAATATTAGTTGATATGAAATATTTTCATGTACAAAATAGGGTTGCAAATATTTGACACATAACAACTAATTGACTAACTTCCAATCGAGCTTAACTTCTAAGTGAGTGCGAACATGGCTAGAAACAAAACTGGTTTGGTAAAAGCCCAAACCACTAACTAGTGTGAACATGTCCACTCCAACAACCAATCAACCAATCAAGTGAATTTTTTAATGGTTGCCCAAATCAAATTATTTTTTCACAATTATGTTAAAAGGGCTTGATTATGCCTAATTGATTCCTTGAATAAATCAAATAATTGATTAGTTAAATGAGGAAATGAATTAGGGCCAATTTAGCTTCAAATCATGTTATGTTTTTTTAATTTTTAAAGGGATTAATTTCAATTAATGGAATGCATTACCAAAAAATTGTGTGACTAGTTGAATGTGGTGCTTAGTTACGAAAAATATCATCCCAAATCACATTATGTTATCACAAGTAAATTTGTGGGTCTCCATCTTTTATAATTAAGTGCTCTAATCAATAAATTGAGAGATTATTTTATTATGAAAATAAATAAATAAAGAGTAATCCATAATCACATCAGGTTGGCACAATTAATTTGTTTGAGCTAGATTTTACATAATTGGGATTGTTATCCAACCAACCAAGTGATTTTTGAATGTGGCAATCAATTATGGAAAAATCATACCTATATGACATTAGGATTTCATATCTATGTTTACGATTCTTGATTTTAAATAACCGAATGCCCTAATTAAAAAATTGAGTGATTGGTTTAATGGGGTAATCAATTATGCAAATTTAAGATCAAAATTACATTAAGTTGTCAAATTTTAGTTTCTATGACTTAATTTTTCATAAGAGTGCCCCAATCAACTAATCCATTTATTATTTTAATTGGAACCTCAATCATGGAAAACCATTCCCCAAAGCATATTACATTATCATAATGAGGTTGACAACTTGAGTTTCATAATTGAGTTCCCCATCCAGCCAATCAAGTGATTGGTTGAATGAGGCCCTCAGTTAAGGAAAATAGTAGCCCAGATCACATAAGGTTATTTTAATTAGGTTTGATTGGCTTGATTTTTCACAACTGAGTGTCAATTAGCTAAATAGGGCACTCCATTAGGGAAAACTAGGTCCCAAATGACAATAGGATGTCACAAGATCATTTTCAAGGCTTGAATATCACTAATTGAGTTCCCTAATAAGTAAATATGGCGGTTAGATTAATGGAGAACTCAATTAGGTAAAATTAACCCCCAATCACATATTATTATCATAATTAGATTTATATGGCTCAATTATCCCTAATTAATTTCCCCAATCAACCAATTAATTAATCAAATGATTGGAGAACTCAAATAGGGAAAATCAACCCTGATATAACACTACTTTTTCATAAATTTATTTTTCATATTTTATTACCCCATCCAACCAATTGATTGATTAGTTGAATATGGAACTCAAATAGGATAAATTGAGGCCTAAATCAGATTAGGTCATGAAAATTAGGTTTATAGTGCTTTACTTTCCCTAATTGAGTGCCCTAATTAACTAATTAAGTAAATATCTGAATGCATAAGTCAATTAGGGAAATGTGGAGCCCAAATCACATTAGGTTTTCATAATTATTTTCTCAAGGCTTGATTTTCCATAATTTAGTGCCATAGTCAACTAATCACTAAATTAATTGACTAGTGAAATCAACTAAGGAATATTGAGCCCTAAATCAATTTAAGTTGTCTCAATTATCTTTAGGGAATTATTTTCAATAAATGAGTGATCTAATATATAAATCGATTGATTAATTGAATAAGACACTCCCAGTAGGGGAAATTGGAAGTAAAGCCACATTACGTTATCGTAATTAGGTTTATAACACTTGATGTGTCCTAGTTATTGACCCCAATAAACTAATTAGGTGATTTATTGAATGATAAATAAATTAGTGATAATTTACACCCAAATTATAGTTCAGTATCATAAATATGTTTACATGGCTCAATTTTCTATAATTAAATGATCTAGTTTACCAATTCATTGATTGGTTGAATGGTGAACTCAATTATGGAAATTATAACTCCAAATCACATTAGATTATTATAGTTAGGTTTTTAGGGCTTGATTTTCCCTAATTAAATCCCCCATTTGACCAATCAAGTGATTGGTTAAATGAGGCACTCGATTATAGAAAATCAGGCCCCAAATCACATTAAGATGTCATACTTACTTTTATATGGCTTAAATTACACTAATTGAGCAGAAAATCAACCAATCAAGAGACCAATAAAATGGGGAATTAAATTAGAGAGAAAAAAAATCCAAAAATCATTTTAGGTCAACTTAGTTAGGTTTTTAGGGCTCAATTTTCCCTTATTGGGGTCCCAATGAACTAATCATGTGACTAGTTAAATGGGGAAATAAATTATGTAAAATTGATACCTAAATTAAATTAGGTTGTCACAAATAGGTTTATCAGGATTGATATTACCTAATTCAATTCACCATGCCAATAATTAAGTGATTGGTTGAAATAAACATTTGGTTAGGGAAAATATGGGCCTAAATGACATTAAGTTGTCATAATAAGGTTTATAGTTTGCTATTTTCCATAATTGGGTTCTTTATTTTCCAATCAACTAACCAAATGATTGGTTGAATAAGGCCACAAATTATGGAAAATCATGCATAAAATAACATTAGGTTGTTGAAATTAGGTTTATATGGATTTAATTGAGTTAATTTAATGCCCAAATCAACCATTTATGTGATTTTTTGAATGGGGTACTTAATTAGGGTAAATCAAACCCATAATCAAATAAAATTATCCCAGTTAGTTTTATAGGGCATGGTTTTCCCAAAGTAAATACCCTAATGAACCAATTGATTAATTAAATACATGGGGAACTCAACTAAAGAAAATAATGCCCCAAATCACATTAGGTTGTTAAAATTATATTTTTTCAGATCAATTTCCCTAATTGAGTCCACCATCTAACCAATAGATTTATTAGTTGAATGGGGCACACTATTACAAAAAATTGGGGCCAAATCACATTAGGTTCTTGTAATTAGTTTATGTGTTTTGATTATCCGTAATTGAGCTCCCAAATCAAGCAATATATTGATTGGTTGAATGGGTCACTCAATTAGGTCAAATAAGGGCCTAAACAACATTAGGCCATCATAATTACATTTACGATGATGAAATTTACCTAATTGAGAGCCTAAATCAAACATCACTTAATTGGTTAAATGAAACACTCAGTTACATAAAATTGAGTCCTAAAAAACATTGGGTTATCATAATATGTTTTTTAGGCTCGAATTTCCCTAATTGAGTGCCCAAATCAAACAATTGAGTGATTAGTTAAACGAGGAACATAATTAGGTGAAATTGGTGTACAAATCACATTATTTTGTCATAACTAGGTTTCAGCATTTGATATTCCCTAATTGAGTGTTGCAATCAGTAAATTCAGTGATTGGTTGAATGAGGAACTTAGTTAAGGATTATATTTCCACAAATCACACTAGTTTATTACAATTAGGTTTTCGTATCTCTGTTTTCCCTAACTAATATCTTAAATCAACCAATTGATGAATTTTATGAATAAAGAACTAAATTATGTGAAATATGATACAAATCACATTATTTTATCATAATAGATTTTTTGAGTCTCAATGTTTCCTAATTGAGTCACTCATTCAACGAATTGAGTGACTAATTGAAAATGATGCTCAACTAGGGTAAATCAAGGCCCAAATTACATCATGTAGTATTAAAATTACATTTATGGGAATAATGTTATCCTAAGTTTCTTCCCCAAATCAATCAACAAAATGATTTTGTTAATGGGAAACTCAATTAGATAAATTGAACCCCGAATCACATTAGGTTCTCACAATTAAGTTTATAGGAATCAATGCTCCCGAATTGAGTACCCTGATCATCCAATCAATTTATTGATTGAATGGGGAGCTTAATTATGGAAAATACAGCTCCATACAATTTATCCTGGCATAATTAATCTTTGGGGCTTACTATTTTGTAATTTTGTTGTCCATCTAACCAATCAAGTGACAAGTGGAATAGATCACTCAATTAGGGTAAATAAAGACCCATATATAGTAATTTTGTTAAAATTTGGTTTACAATGATTGATTATCCCAAATTAGTTCTTTAATCAACCAATTTAGTGACTAGTTGAATAGGGCACTCAATTAGGTAAAGTCAAGGCTCATATAATATTAGGTTGTAACAATAATTATTCTAATGATCAATTCACCCAAACTAAGTGCCTTAATCAACCAATTTAATGACTAGTTGAATGGAAATTTAAATAAAACACCTAATAACATAAGGTTGTTTTAATAAGGTTTATAGGGCTCAATTTTCCCTATTTGATTACTACATTCAAAAAATGGATTGATTTATTAAATCAATAAATTAATAATAATATAATATATCCTATAATCACAATAGGTTGTCATAATTAGGTTTTCATGACTTAAATTTTCATAAGCGATAATTACATCTAATTAATTGAGTGTTTGGGTGAATGAGGCACATAATTATGGTAGATCAAGTTCTAAATCACATTAACTTATCACAATTATTTTTATAGGGATCAATTCTTCCTAATAAAGTATCCTTATCATCTAATTTATTGATTGGTTGAATGGGTCACAAATGTTGTGAAAATTTGGGCCTAAATCAATTATGCTTTTATAATTACATTTACAAAACTAAAATTTCCTTAATTGAGTTCTCCAAACAACCAATCACTCAATTGGTAGAATGGGGTAGTCAACTAGGGATGATTGATCCTTAAATCACATTAGTTTGTTGAATTAGGTTTACACGGATTGATTTTACCTAATTGAATACCAAAATTAGGAAATTGAGTGATTGGATGAATGGGGAAATCAATTAGGGAATATCAATCTAGAATTCAAACTAACTTATCCCAATTATGTTTATAGGGATCAATTTTAATAAGTGAGTGCTTCAATCAACAAATAAACTTATTTTTTGAATTAGGAACTCAATTAGTGAAAATCAATCTACAAATCACATTAGGTTGTCACAATAATGTTCATAAATTTTCAATTATTTATTCCCCCACCTCGTCAATCAAATTATTGGTTCAATGTGACAATAAATTTGGGCAAATTAAGGCCCAAAATACATCATGTTGTCAAAAAATTACACTTTTCTAGCTTGAGGTGTCCTAATTTAATGTCCACATTAATCAATTTAGTGATTTATTAAATGGGAAACATAATTAGAGAAATCAAAATATAAATTACATTAGGTCATCTTAATTATATTTATGGGGCTTGATCTTCCCTAATTGAGTACCCCAATTATCCAATTGATAAATTGGCTAAATGGGGAAATCGATTATGGAACATATATCCCCAAATTACCTGAGGTTGGCACAATTATTTTTTGGGGGCTTGATTATTTATATTTTAGTTTTCAATCCAACCAATAAAGTGACAAGTTGAACATTGAACTAAATTAGGGAAAATCGAGACCAAATCACATAATGTTATCATAATTATATTAAAAGGGATCAATTCACCCAAATTGAGTACCTCAATCAATCAATTAAATGATTAGTTGAATGGATTTTTTTATAGAGAAAATGAATCTCCTAATCACATAATGTTGTTGTAATTGGGTTTCCAAATCTCAATTCCCCTAATTGAGTGCCCCAATCAACCAATCAATTGATTTATTGAATAGGGAACTCAATTAGGGAAAACTAGATCCCCAAATGACATTAAATTACTGAAATAGGTTTATGCATCTTGATTTTCCATAAATGAGTGTTTTATCCAACTAATTGAGTGATTGGTGGAATGAGGAAAAAAATAAGGGTAAATCAAGTCCCAAATAACATTAGGTTATATAAATTAGGTTTATGGGGCTTTATTATCCCTAATAAAGTGTCATAATAAACCAATATAATAAATGGTTGAATAGGTCCCTCCATTAGTAAAACTTGGGGCCCAAATAAATTAGGCTACCACAATTAATTTTATAGGGCTTGAATTTGACTAATTGAGGGATATAATAAAAATGCCACTCATTTGATGTAATGGGCCACTTAGTTTGACAAAAATTGAGCCCTAAATAATATTAGTTAGTTGAAATCCATTTTATGATGATATATTTTACCTAATTGAGTGCCCCAATCAACCCATAAAGTGATTGGCTGAATGGGGTGAATTATAGAAAATTTGTACAAAAATAACATTAATTTGTCATAAATGCATTTATGTGGCTTAATTTTACATAATGGAATGACCAAATTAAATAATCAAGTGATTGGTTGAATACAAAACTTAGGTAAAATCTAACCCTAAATCATATTAGGTTGTTAAAATTAAGTTTTTGAAGCTCAATTTTCCATAATTGACTCCTCCAATAACCAATCAATTTATTGGTTTAATATGGAACTTAGTGTTGTAAAAATGATCCCCAAATCACATTATTTTATTGTCATGAGGCTTTTGGGGCTTGATTTTCCCTAATTGAGTCCCAAATCCAACCAATCTAGTGATTAGTTTAATGGGGCACTCAATCATGGAAACTCAAGATGAAAATAACATTAAAGGTTATTACAATTATATTTATGGGGATATATTTTCCCTAATTGAGTGTTAGAATTGACAAATCAAGATTTTGATTGAATGAAGAATGCAATTATGGTAAATCAAGCCTCATTTAAAATTTTGTAGATGAAAATATGAATACATGGATCAATTTTACTAATTGAGTGATTGTATGCACATTCATTCGAATCCTAGAGGTTTGGATAAGGAATTTGATACAATGAATGGGTTATTGGTTTGGTTTTTTATTTGGTAGACTGGGATTTGGGATAGGTAGTGGTAATGGTTTCTCATGATGGAACCAAAATACCTTAGAAATATCTTGATGCACATTGAGAACCTCAAATTGTGATGAAACAAAGCTCCAATGTCCTTAAGTCTCTTATATCATAAGAAGGTAAATCCCCTTGTCAATATTAGGAGCAGGGAAATGATGGATATCAGGTTGGTGATGGGTGACATTATTACCACTTCATTTAACCAATGTATTTTGGTGTCTATCCTTACCAGGGCGAATGCTAAAGCTATTTACAATAAGGTACTTTATTGATTTCAGGTTACCAGTACTTATTTTTGGGTTTTTTAAATATTTTGTGCTAACCTATATCTACTTCTAACTTCTAATCTACTATTTGGAAAGAAAAACTCTTTGTATAAAATATAAATAACCCATCTAATCTAATTTACAGAATCTGGGAATGCTTCACAAAACTGCAAAAAAAACCTATTCAAATCACTTTTGAAAAATTAAAATAATATCAAATCCTCACTCACTGATTAAAAACAATCATAAATATATATTCTCAAAATCTAAAAGAATAAAATAAATGCTTATGCTAGAAATAATAGATTAACTATTCAATATACCTTGCAGGTTTTCAATCTAAATTATACAAACATATATCTATATCAATCCTAAATTGAAATAAATATAAAATCAACTTATGAATACCAAATAAATCTCCTATCTCCTTGGGGAGTGGGACCTTGCTCACCCTTAGATCTAGGTTCAAATCAACTCAGCTCTATGATATTTCTTCAACACATATATTGGGAAAGGAAACTTCTACAGTACTTTGTATTTCAAAAAATCACCAAAATTATAATATCTATGTATGTAGGTGTAAAATTTATAGATAAAATCATGGATATATCTATTTATTATATACCAATAAATTTTTTAACCCTCCATCATAGCTAACAACTTAACTAATTTGAAAATAGAAGATATTCTAAATAGATTGACGTAGTTAGAATAGAAAGTCATTGTAATGAGATCTTTAAGGAGTCAAAGAATCCATAGATAAAAATTTCCACACCTAAATATATCAACCAAATATTTACATATATTGATACTCCTAGCTTCTATCTTCATCGTTGCAACCTAGATTAACAACTCTCAAAATGGAAGACTAACTAGAAATAGACATATATTTGTATACATGCACAAAAATGTAAATGTTTAAAAGAGTTATCCAGATTGTCATGAAGAAGTTAGAGAAGCTATCTCAACCCTTTAGAATGTACTATGATCAATTCTAAAGCAAAATAGGTCATTCCATAGCAAAATTGGTATAATATATAGCTTGCTATTGAAATCTAAGCTAACTATCAAAATCCATATTTGACTATCAAAATCCACAGTTGCCTATCAAAATTGACAACTGACTATCGAAATCCATAATTGACTGTCGAAATCCATAGCTGATTGTCAAAATTTGTAGATGGATCTTATATAGTTCATTATTAATCTTGGATCCTCCTTGTCTTCACAAAATCTTGTCAAAACTCATATTAATACTATTATTGCCTATATATGTCAAAATGTGGAGCCTAAAACATGAAAATGTTAGAACAAAATGAAAATAAGATAGACTTAGAATTTACATTTGTTTATATAGATAAAATCATCTATTTTATACCTTATGTAAGTTCTAAATATCAAGATTACATACAATGCTCAACCATTTGATATATTTAAGGCCATAAACTATAGTAATAATGAGTTATTTTATAAACTCGTCATCTCCCCCACTCCTTACCTTTTGCAAGTCCCTTTTGCAAACTATATCCTTAATCTCTATAGTTATGAACTATTTATTGTAGCTTCGAACTTAAATAATAAATGGAATACATAGATTTTTGAAGTATCCTCGAATTATGAGGAATGAAACCCATATCCCTTTGCACAAAATGAAGCCAAATATCAAATTGTTCCTAAAATTGAGGTCCTATATTCTATTAAGGGGACATAGGAGAAAGTAGTAAGGGATGTTTGATCCTCATTCTTATCCATGAATTTCTTCCATCCCTCTCTAGAACATCTAAAATTATCTTCATAATAACTTTAGCTCTTCTCAAAGCCCACTAAATGGTAATAGGTGACAACACATATCTTTGTCTTAATGTAACTAGTACCATATAACAGCATTGTCTACAATCCACCACTACATCATCAAAATTATGCTAAACAAATAACTCAAAGTTGGGAAGGTTATCCTGTAAGGTGGAAATATAATGATCAAAAAAATTTGGCTATTGGTAAAACCTATGAAATTATTGTAATATATATTATGCATTACCAAATTTAGGCCTAATACATAAACCAACATCTTATGTAATATTAGTGTGATCATCATATATATCCTGCAAAGCAATTTGATTTATATATGCAGACAATGGAGCTCTCATATGAAGTTCTCCCAAAAATAGATTTACCAATAAATTATTTGTATTACCTAGAATAATGTCACACAAATAAAAATCACAAAGTATCTTTTACATGTCAGGAGTATTATTTTGGAATACTATCATGAAGTCATCATTGGTATTTATCTCATGTGGTAAATCACAAGATATCTGTAACAATTTCCATCTGAAGAACTATTCATGTAAAAATAGGTGATATGCAGAAGAAGGGACTTTGCAGGATAACAACTTTTCACTTAACTGATAGGTAAACTAAAGAGTTTGTTTAACCTATTGTTCTTTTTATTGGACTTGAGTCAGTTCTTCGTACATTTGTTATTTCTCTTTCTTAAGAAGATGATTTTCCTTCTTAAGTAGATGATTCTGTATCTTCATTTCTTCCAGTTATGAATATACTTGGTCCCATTAATTTTTCACTTCTAAAATAGACAAAGTAGTCTAATAGGTTTTCTTAATCATGAACCTAGGAGGAACATTAGAAGATCTAAAATCTAATTGGGTTCTTAGCCTAGCATTTTCCATTTTAGTTTTTATAAAATTCCTCCTCAAATAAATGTTCTCTTCTTCAAGTGATCTAGTATGACTCCATACATCAATAATTTCATATTTTAACTCATATAATTTCTTTAGGGATTGCATTTCCAAATTTTTAATTTGTTTAATTAAATGAGCAATCACCAAATCTTTATTTTGAGATGCAACAATTAATTCAACTATATCCTCTATATTTTTTTTAACAGTGGCTTATAGCTAGGACAAAGCTAGATCATGTTAGAGTTCTACATCATCTACTTCCCTTAAAGGTTATCCCTCCTCTTCATTCATGGGGACTTTTCCTTTATCCCTCATGTGTTGTGTAGGAGGACTAAGACTCTCATTAGGAATAGTCTCAATAAAGTCATCAACCAAATCTTCATGTGGAAAAAAGGTTTCCTCCTCTTCTCTATTTTGAGCTTCACTAGTAGTGGTTGTGGGGTTTTGTCTCAAGCTATCTAGTGTCTCTACAGCAATGGTCTTATCACTGTAAACTACTAGGATCAATATTATTATTTTACTAAGAGGGGAAATATCTTCTATAGGTAGGGTTTCTTGAGTTTTTAGCTAGGAGGTAGGTTTTACAGAAGACTCTACTTCAAAAATTTGAATGGGTTTTTAGACTTGAACAACTTGAGAACCATATTGTTGGCTTGTAGTAGAGAATTAGAGTCTTAATTTTCTACTCACTGGCTCAGGAGGAGAGACTGTATGAGGATGACTTAGGGTTTCCAATGGAATAGTCTTGGATATGGATCTTGTGCTATGGATGAATTTAGAGGCAATTTATTTAGAAGAACTTTTTGGTGGGGTTTTTGAACTGGAAGCATGCATGTGTGTAAGAGTTTGTTTAACAAGTTTAGGGTTTTTATTTTTCTTTCCTTCAAGGAAGGAAACCCAAGCTTCCATTCCATTTTATTGATATAAAAAGTGGTGTTGAAAAATGCATTGAATCAACCCATGATGACATATGGTCGCATGGTTTTTGGCATACCTCATGGCTATGACCTAAATAGATCCTAAGAGGAACGAGGGAAAATTTATATTTTGTTAAGTTTGTTGAACACCATATCTTAAATGAATTAATATTATTAACACCATACAACTCAACACAATATATTGTCCCTCACAGTTAAATATTTAATGAGCCAAAAGGAAAATGACCTCTATGGTTTAGGTAGAGACTCTTTGCTTACCCCTTTTATTTTGCCTTTGACATATTCAACAAAAATTCATTTGGACTCTCATTCAATGCTAAAAATTTAGACAAGATCATGAAATGAATTTCTCCCTACTATTCAAGCTCCTTCATCTAGAAACCCTGACAATTTGCTAAGGACTTGCATGGAGAAGGGTACTTGAACACCTCTGACTATGGAGAAATTAGGTTTCATATGAAGGACAAATTCTATTACCAATGCCTCATCAAAACCCTAGAATTTGATAAATAAGTCAAGCCATTCAGCTCTAGTCAATATCTCTTTTATTGATTCATTCTCTAAAGATCACTTGCATCCTCTGGTTCTAATTTTTTCTTTAACCCCATTCTTGGTTTACACAGAACATAGTCGATTATTTTTTACCCTAATTTTAAAAGGAAACTAAGTTATGCTTTCAAAATGATTAGATGGTAATAATAACCCTTGAGGGTTTAGACTATGGATATTACTTGAAGCATGTCGAGTAATGCTGATAGCATCAATTAAAAGTAATGATGATGTACGTTTTATTTTATTCTATATAAAAATCATTCCACCCTCAATTCCTTTTAACCCTCACTTATTATCTTTATATAAATGACACATTATTATAATTATGTGTCATTATGAAACACTTTTTTTATGACCAAAAAGGATATTATTCATAGAACTTGCATTGAATTTTCAAAATATGACCTTTTGCAGTAACTCTTGTTAACATTATGAATCTTGACCTCTTATATCACCATATGAGACAATTTTATATCAATGGGTTTGAGCACATGAATGCAATTCTTAGTCATATCAAACTAACACTTAGCATAAAAATAAATAATTTACCTTACAAATCTTAGTATTGTTCTTATTAGTCTTCCTTATCTATTCTTTCACAAAACAAATTACATGAATTAGTCTTTGAAAAATAGTATAACAGATAATAGCATTATATTTATTGCTTTGGAACCAACTGAATTTATGAACTAACTTTTGTTTTTTTTTTTGGTTTTTGTTTTTTTCCCTTAACCAACCCTTTGTTTGTTTTTTTGTCAAGGTTCATTATTTAGTGCATGAATAACTAGCAAGTTGGTTGTTTAAACATGATTGTCAACAATGTCCCGAAAGATTTTCATTATTGATTTTTTATTTTTTTTAATCTTTTAAATATTATTAGAGAAGAGAGGAATCCTCTTCATTTATTCAATTCAATTTTGTCTTCAAATATCAATTACCATGGAAGACTTAAGTTCTTCCATGGCACCAAAATCATTATGTAATAACTAAATAAAGTCCTCTTTGATGGTAGTTTTTTGATGGTAGTTTTAGATGATGTCCATTTACAAGAAGTGTTTTTTGATTTCCATCTATAGGAAATAGCTGTACTAGACCAATATCAAAAATATTTGCTATCTAAAATGGTCCTAACCATCTAGTTTGGATCTTACCTTTGAAATGTTGATATTTGGAATCATATAAGACTGCCCAATCTCTTTCTCCGAATTGCCTTTCTTTGATATGCAAGTCATGCTATTATTTTCTTTGATACTATGTCATTTTTATCTATTGCAAGGCTTTTTTCCTCATCTCATCCAATTCATTAAACTATAACAATATTTATTTTTGTGCTTCATCCAAATCAATCCCTACTTCTAATGAAGTCCTCAAAGGTTGCATTTCAAAGTCAATTGAAAGTAGAGGTTTCTTACCATAGACCAGATCACATGGTGAAAAACTAGTAGTGGTCTTACACATAGTGTTGTATACCCAAACAGCTTCTGGGAGTTTGGCTACCCAATTCTTTCAATTGTTGTTGACTATCTTGGTAAGGATGTTCTCCAATTCTTTATTAGTGACTTCTACTTATCCATTTACTTGAGTATGGTATGGTGAATATTTATAGTGGTTCGATTGGTAGATATCCATGAATGATTGAATCATATTAGACATTAATTGTGGTTCTTGATATGATACTATCTCCCTTGGTGCTCCAAAACATTACATGACCTTGGAATAGAGGAAATCTACTACTATTTCTTTTCTTGTAAAAGAAAGAAATTGAACTTCAACCCATTTAGTTATAAAGTCCATACATACCAAAAAGTACTATTTACTTTTTAAAGGTAGATCTATGGGCCCAATAAAGCCCATACCCCACTTTTCAAAAGGTTCTAAAATTACATGTGGATGAAGAGGCATATTAGAGGATAATGTAGGTTTCCCCATTCTTTGACATGCATCACATTGACAAACGTAGGTCTTTATCTATTTGTGAAGAGTTGGCCAAAAATATCCATCTCCAAAGATTTTATGTACCATATTTTTTAGTCAGTAGTGTCCTCCTCCAGGTTTATCATGACATGTATGAATGATATCATACTTCTTATTTTCCTTCACACACCTAAAAAAAACATGATCAAGTCTATGTTTAAATAGTATACCATTAATCCATTTATAAAAAAAATTATTCTAATTAAACGTTTATTTTCATTTTTGATACATTGAAAAGGAAACTTTCTTGTAGCTAAAAAAATTTTGATATCTAAAAACCAAGGTGTTTGTGATGAAACAATAAAAAATTGTTCATCCAAAAAGTTGTCGTCTACAGGGTCTTCATCTTCATTATGTAATATAGAAAGAAAATCAACAACCACATTAAACTTTCCTTATTTATCAATAATTGTTATGTCAAATTATTGCAGTAAAAACAACCATATGATAACTCTTCCTCCTACTACTGACTTATTCATCAAATATTCTATAGTTACATGATTAGTACATACAAAGATTTTATAGCCAATAATATAATGTCTAAATTTGTTTATGACATAAATCACAGCAAGGAATTCCTTCTCAGTAATTATATAATTTATTTTAGTTGAAGTTAAGTTCTTGTTTATGTAATGTATGGCATACATATGACCATTTTCATCATCCTATCCCCAAACAACTCCCATAACATGATTAGATGCACTAGTATAAATATGAAAGGGCTATGACTAATTAAGTCCTCTTAAGACTAGTGCAGTATTGAGATTTTCTTTTATGGTTTCAAATTCTTCTTAATAGGCTAAATTCTAGACAAATTCACTTTCTTTTGTAAACAGAGCAAACATTGGAGCACCAATCTTGCTGAAATCTTCTATGAATCTTTTGTAATACCCTGCATATCCTAGAAAAATTTTAATGTCAGTCTGATTTTGAGGAATAGGAAAGTTTGAAATGACTTCAATTTTCTTTGGATCTACTTGGATTTCTTTTGCAGAAATATGATGTCCTAAAACTATGTATTCTTCTACCATAATCAAACATTTTTCATGACTTAGAGACAAATGGTGGTCCTCACATCTTTGTAATAATTTTTCAAGATTTCTTAAAATTTCATCAAAATATTATCCATGAATAGTAAAATCATCCATATAAACTTCTACACAATCATTGGCCAAGTCTAAAAATATGGCTAGGACAACTCGTTGAAAAGTGGCAGGTGCATTGCATAAACCAAAAGGAAAGACCCTATAGGAAAATGTCCCCCATGAGAAGGTTAAGGTTGTTTTTTATTGATCCTTAGGTGCCACTTGTATTTGGTTGTATCCACTAAAGCCATCTAGAAAATAAAAATATCTTTTTCCACCCAGATTATCAAGTACTTGATCAATGAAGGGTAGAGGGAAGCAGTCTCTCATTGTTTCTTTGTTTAGCTCTTTATAGTCCACACATACTCTCCATTTACCATGTTTCTTGGGAACAATGACCAAGGGAGAGACCCATTGGCTATCAAAAATGGGATCAATAAATTATACTTCTTGTAGCTTCTCAATTTTAGTTTTGACAATGTCTCTCAAGGCAGGATTAATTCTTCTTTGAGGCTACCTTACTAGCTTAATGTTCTCTATGTAAATGTGGTGTGTACATATGATTAGATTAATTCCTTTCATATACATATATATATATATATATATATATTCCCATGCAAAATATTGAGTATGATCCCTAAGTACATCAAAAAAATTCATTCTCTGATCATTTTTCAACCATCTATTTATGTTGAGTGTCTTCCCTGGTGCCACTATGATTTGTTTAGTGCCTGGATGAGAATAATCTATTTGTTTAAATTCACTCATCAGTGAGTTGAAAGGACAAGTATTTAAAATTAATGCATGAAATTTAATACGATATTTAACAAATTTTTCTCCTGTGGGAATGACTACAGCTAAAGGACAATGAAAGGATGTAAGAAATGAGTCATGACTTTCATATGCCCATTACATCACACTATTTTGAAATTTTTTATGATCATATAATGTATTTGAAGAGATGGAATATGATGAATAATTAGAATAATAGGAAGTGCTACTTTGAAAATGTCTTCTATTCAAATCTGTAATGAGTCTATTACAATCTGTAACTAGTCTGTTGTAATTTGTAGCTAGTTTATTGTAATATGTAGCTAGTATATTACAATCCATAGCTAGAATATCAAAATCTATAGTTGGAATATCAATATTTTTAGTTAGACTATTAATATCCATATCTAGACTATCAAGATCTTTACTTGTTCCAATACTTATTAATAATTCATCATCTACTTCCTCTACATGATCAGTGATTGTAACATAACTATAGAAGAGATGTGATCACATTTTTCATCAGGTTGGTCAACCCACAACTGTTTGATATTATTGATTAATGGTTGAGTAGGTGGATATAGATTATTTCATTTTTATTTAATACCATTTGAGATGGTCATATATCCTAATCTATAATCAATCAATGCTGCTACAATTGCTAACCAAGTTTTTTCCAAAATCATTAGGTGTCTAATATATTTATTTTTAGGTTGGAGAACAATAAAATAAACAGGATAATCCCATGACTCTATAGTCAACATTGTCTTCAATGACAAATTCTATTTTGGTAGCTGAATGATCTACCATTTTTAGGATTGTGGTGGTTGGTTGCATGTCCTTTAAGAGAGATTTGGCATGGTGTCCATAATCATCACATTAATAGTAGCTCCTAAGTCTACCAATACATTTGGTATATCCTAATATCTAATTTTTATATAAATGAAAGGACTTCCTAGGTCTCCATATTTAGGTAAAAATAACTTTCCTACTAATAAATTAGTAAGCTTACCATCAACCTGTATGGTCTTAGGATATTGTCTTTTTCTACTAGGTGTCTTGATACATAGACTTTT
This sequence comes from Torreya grandis, assembly GCA_037957365.1. Taxonomy (NCBI): domain Eukaryota; kingdom Viridiplantae; phylum Streptophyta; class Pinopsida; order Cupressales; family Taxaceae; genus Torreya; species Torreya grandis. Next base: position 1,424,788 of record JARHVA010000458.1, read on the forward strand.
GATCACCTTATTTACTTCTCAGATGTCTTTGATGTCTTGTAACAATAGAATATCTATGTTTAGTTTTCTAAGTTCTTGGATTAATTCAGACTCCTTGCTCTTTACTATGTCCTTTAATCTTTCTGGAAAAGGCACAGATGGAGGTGTTATGATAACTTCCTCTATTTTTTTATTTTCCTCTTTAGACTCTTTTTATTTTTGTGGTTCACTTTATGGACTTTTTTTTTCTTATGGTACTTCTATTATGATGACATGAGGTTCTTTCACTATTCTTCCTAATCTACAACGAATGTCATTTAATAGCTTCTACTCCCATTATTTCAACCTGTTCATTTACAAAAACTTGTCTATTTTTTGGATTTTATAGTGGTTAAGTAGGTAGCTAAGAATGGTTTAGTTATTATATAGGGGTGGCTTGATTTCCTTGGGAAGCCATTAATTCTTGTTGTTGTTTTTGTAGATTCTTTTTTTGGTGTTATTGATTATAGTTTGAACTAGAATTCCAGCGTTGATTTGTCCATGGCTATTGATGACTTTGTGGTATCCATGTTTGTTAAAAAGGTTGGGGTATCATCCACTATTGTAGCATCCATTCCTAGGTGCCCCATGGTGGTACAACCCACACTTATAGAGGTGCATGTCATTATTGATAAGGAATTCTTGAGTCACACTATTGAATTTGTTAAAAGGTATTTCCTTATCTCTATACATAATTGATTTCTTCTATGACTTGTGCATTTTGTTTAAACTAAATATTGAGACTAGGTAAGTGACAACAATTCTTTGTGTCATGATCCTTAACATCACATATTCCACAAATTTTGGTTTTATCTAAAGGACAGCCTCTAAGTACATGTTTCAATCTGTATTTTGGGTAATAGATTTCTAATGGTTTAGTATTTGATTTGGCCTTGGCCTAAAATCCATCCAATTTTGAATTCAATTGGATCAATATGTCTATTTTAAAGTTTGATAACTCTTCCATGAGCTAGATTACATCTTTAGATTTTCCCATTTTCCCTCTTCTACTGCTAGGTTTTGTTCTAGAGTAGTTTACGCATAACTATGTGATTTCTTAGAAATCTAGTTTAGTAACATCTCCTTTTCCCATAAGATTCAAACAGTCCCTAGAAAATTCATCCAATCCCTTAAGGAAAACATTTTTTCTATCAATTCTTTAGGTATCTCATAACCACATCTATTGAGAGCAAAGGCAAACCTATCTAGGTAATCCTCAAAGTTCTCATCTTCATTTTGTTTGATTTTGAAAAAATATTCTTTCTTTTCCTTGACCCTGTAATAGTCTCGATATTTATCCAAAAATGTTGTTTCCATTTTTCTCCAAGTATGAATAGAGTTATCTCATATCCTTATGAACCACCTCATTGCTCCTTCTTTCAAATTGGAAGGAAAAAGTTTTATTTTTTGGCTATCTGAGGTGTATTCATAAGTCTGAAAAAGAGCCTTAAACTCAAAAATAAATTGATTTGAGTCTTCAGTGGATAAACCTCTAAATGTTGGCAGATTGGCTGGAGAAATATTTTTCATTATTCATTCATAATATTCAAATACAATAGGATAATATAAGGTCCTATTAGGAACATTCCTATGAGGGTTCTCCACTTGGCCTACATTTTATTCCATGTCAAATAAAATTCTACTGAAAGGAGGGGATTTTGGTTGTTGTAGAATAGGATTCTTTTGGTCCTTTAGAGATATTTATAAAGGATTCTCTTATCTCTTTTTACAATCTATCTATTTTTTCTGTGACTATCTTGATTCTTTCCTGTAAAGGATTAGAATCTTTTGGAATAAATCTACCTTATGAATCCTAATTCCTACTCATATACTTAATTTTCACCAGAGAGTGATTTTATTCTATTTTTGTATTTTTATTTTTTATGGATTGCTATCTTGAGTTATTACCTTACTAAAACCTATAAGGATCCCCAGTAATGGCACCACAAAAGATGGGTGTCGTTATTACCCCTTCATTTAATCAACATATGTTGGTGTTTGTTTTTACCAGGGTAGTACCTAAAGTTGTGTGTAGTGAGGTACTTTATTGATTTCAAGTTAAAAATATTTTTTTTTGGGGTTTTATGGGATTTTATGCTAATATATATCTACTTATAACTTCTACGCTACTTTTTGGAAAGAAACACTCTTTGGAAAAAAATATAAATAACCCAATCCAATCTAATTTGTAGAATCTAAAAATGCTTCACACAATTACAAAACAAGCCTATTGAAATCACTCTTATAGAATTAAAAGAATATCAAATCCTCACTAATTGATTAAAATCAATCATAAATCTATATTTGAAGAATCTGAAAGAATTAAATAAATGCTTATGCTAGAAATAATAGATTAACTATTCAATCTACCCTATAGTTTTTCAATCTGAGTTATACAAACATATATTTATATCAATCTTGAATTGAAATAAATACAAAATCAAATTATAAATACCAAATAAATCTCTTGTCTCCTTTTGGACTGGTCCCTTGTTCACTCTCAGATCTAGGTTCAAATCAACTCAGCTCTAAGATATTTCTTCAACACATAGATTGAGAAAGGAAACTAGTGCAGTACATTGTATTTCATAAAATCATCAAAATATCAATATCTTTGTATGTAGGCATAATAGTTATAGATCCAATCATGGATATATCTATTTATTCTATAACAAGAAATTGGTTAACCCTACATCATAGGTAACAACTTAACTAATTTGAAAACAGAATATATTCTAGATAGAATGAGTGATATAGTTAGAATAGAAAGTGTTGCAATAAGATCTTTGAGTCAAAAAATCCATAGATAACAATTATCAATTAATTATATCAACCAAATCTTTAAATATATTGATATTCATATGTTTTATCTTCATCATTGCAACCTAGAGTAGTAACTCCAAAAATGGAAGACTAACCATAAATAGACATACATTTATATATATGGACATAAATGGAAATGTTGAAAAGAGTTCTCCAAATTGTCATGAAGAAGTTGGAGAAGCTATATGAACCCTTTAGAATGTATTATGATCAATTCTAAAGAAAATTGGGTCAATCCATTGTAAAATTAGTTTAATCTATATCTTGATGTCAACATTTGTAACTAACTATCAAAATATGTAGCTGACTATCAAAATCCATAGCTAACTATCAAAATCTACAGCCAACTATCAAAATCTATAGCTAACTATTGAAATATGTAGTTGTGTCTTAGATGGTTCATTCTTTGTCTTGGATCCTCCTTGTCTACATGAAATCTTGTCAAAACTCATATTAATACTATTATTTCTTGTACATGTTAAAGTGTAGAGCCTAAAACATACAAATGTTATAATAAAGTATAAATAAGATATAATTAGAATTTACATGAGTTTAGATAGATAAAAGCATATATTTACTACCTTATACAAGTTCTAAATATCAAGATTATATACAATACTCAACCATTTGACATATTTAAGGCCATAAATTATAGTAATAATGAGTCATTTTATAGACTCATCAACTAGATGAATCATGGAAAAAGTAATACTCTATTGGGTTGACTCAGTGTGATCAATGCCACACACTAAGTGTGAATGATATAGGACAAGGCTAGACTTGAGGAGAAAAAGGAGATAAGGATGTGAAGCTAGGATTGGATGGCATTATGATAACAACCTCTTTTTTAGGGGAGAATAATAGTTAGTGGATTAAGAATATATTCTTATTATTATAATATAATTAGGGAGTCTATAATGAGATTAGGTATGGGAGTGGAGCAAAAGAACTCACATTTTAACTCCATGCTAATATCATATTGTGCAATAATGGTGGGACCAAGTGATCTAACCCCATATAATATATCATGATGGATAAGTCTTAGTGTCTCAAGAAGGTTCATCTAAAGAATGCTAGGTATAAGTCAAAGGAAAGTGTATGAACCTATTAAGTAAATGGCTTATAATGGGTGTTTGATGTAATGTTGAAGTAAGGATTTGTATAGGATGCTTTAATGAATGGGTAAGGATCAGGTGGAATGTGTGCTCTTTCACATGTTGTCAAGGATTTCAGTATGATCTAAGGTTTGCATGTGTTAGCAAAGTTTTTTTGACGTTTATTTTTGTTAAGTTTTTATTATTTGTGGCTTTTCTTGGTTTTATGAGAATAAATGCTTGTTTGCTGAAAATGAAATGCTAAAATTAAAAGATGAAAATGCTAAAATAAAATGAAATAAAAAATCCTTTTCAAAATCTATTTATAAGGTCAATAAGGAATGTAATAAGAAGAGAAGGAACCTACACTATTTTTCAAGATATTGATTTTTCCTAGCTTTGTTTGTATGCAAACTAGATGATGATGCTTTCATTTGATTTTGTTTGTTTTATATGATCTGGACTAAGTATGTAAATTGAATCTAGATATGTAATAAATATAATAATAAATATGATCTAAAATAGAAACAAAATAACACTTTCTTCTAATTTTCTTTGTTCACAAACAAATAAGACTAATTTTTCAACTTCTCTAATTTGCTATAAACAAGCATTTTGAATGAATTATTGAGATGGAAAGAAGAAATGTAAGATTTAATTTTTTGTTTTAAAGAGGAGAATTATAAATCTTTTTAATCACTAAAAAAATTAAATCAAAAACATGATAGCCTTGTATATGCACCTATGATTGTCTAAATTTTTATGATTGGTAGGTGAGTATTTGGAATACAAGAAACATGTCTAGATATTGAAACGGAAATGTTATATTGGATGGAAATGACTTGAAGATTTTATAATATTTACCTATAATGATTGATATAATGTTTTACTAATTGAAAAAAATCTAATCTACTATAATTCAAACACAATCAAAGCTAACTATCTTTCTTTGCAGCAAAGATAATGAAAATAAATAGATATCTTTCCCTATCAATTTTGCTTTTTTTTTTTAACTTTAATATGGAAACTAATATATTACATTAATTAATACACTAATCTAATTTAATAAAGAAACAAATGCTAAAAATAAAATAGAAATCCAACCTAACTAAAACATAGATTAGCTGGAGTGTATTTGATGTATTTGACAAGAGAAACCATAATATGCTAGATCATTATGTAATTTTATAAATTTGGAAAAATCTCTAGATGGAGGATGCATAATATATGGAATAAGGTGGGGGAAATAAGAGACACAAACACAAATGGAGAGCAATTGAACTAAGGTTGACTAATTTCTTATCTTGCAAAGTCTAAGTTTCTTACACCAACAACACTTCTTCACTTGTAACAATACGGTCAACTAAAAAATAATATAGGTTGGATATTCAAGTAACTATAATAGGGTTGTGGCTATAAATGCTTCACAATAAAAACTTCATGCCAAAATTGGCCTTCTTTTAGAAAGAGTTGGAAGCCTACATGAGGGAGTTCAACTAAGTCTAATGGGGATTTAAACTTGAGAGAAATTGAATAAGATCAAAAATAGAAGAGGAAGTGAGGAGGCCCTAGTTCATGGCAAACACAAGTGATAAAATAATGAAACACGAGATTAAACATGTAAAATGTGTCAAAAATGCAATCACAGAAGCTAATTTTGGAAGAAATTTAAACTATGATAGAACCTCCCATTCTTCCATGGGAAATTGTGTAACCACCACCCCAAAGGACAAAACCTCCCTCAAGCATCACATAGCTACCGTACATTTGAAAAAATACCACCCATATGTGATATATTATCCAAGGTAGTTTAGTAAATTGCCCTGATGAAACTATCATGGATAGGGTGGTTTCTTTACTATGAATGGTGGTTCTCTCACTTGAAGTGGTGACTTCATCACTAATGGAGGATTTTATAAATTATACTTAAGTAAGCTGAAAAGGCAACTAAAATGGGGGTTCTAGGTGCCTAAGAGATAAATGGAAGGGGGGGGGGGAATATAGGAATGAGAGTGATAGAGTTCCCTATGGAACAAAATATAAGAGATCATTGAATCATTGTCATATTTGTATTGGGAATGTCACACTATGTAAATTTTGAGTGCATAAATATTTCCCCCTTAAGAGGGTGCCTTATCATGAGTTTTTAAGGTGTAGTCCAAAGTAAGGTGTGTGAAAAGGAAACAATAGGTTAGGAATACTTACCTTACTTACCTAAGTAGTGAAGAAAAGCTAGTCAAGATTTCACATAACATGTAAATAGAAGACGAGATTCAAGTGAAATTTTAATGTAAATAAAAAATGGAAAATAATACATATCATACTTGTGAGAGATGTCATACTACCTAAATCATCCCATTAAGGGACTAAACTTGGTGTCAAGTTGTCACCTACCCACAAAATTGTAAAACTTTCTATAAATAATAGAGAAACTTGTCAAAATGTTGGTTTAAAAGCATTATTTGTGAAATACAAGATAAATATAAATTAAAAATGTGATAATAAACATTAAATAGAATAATATGCCAAAATTATAAATTTTGAAATATAACAGCTAGTTTGGGGCCTAAAGTATTAAAAAATGTACCAAAGAGAATTCATTTATGTCATTTCCCTTGAGAGATTTTTAAGCTCTAGATTGTCGGTGACTATTTTAAGTGAAAAAGTATCCAACAGGATGAGGATGGTGAGAGGATGGTGAACATACTAGTGGGAAGAGTTTTTGGGCATGATCAAGTCAGTTTTATTCACTTTTTTTTTTCATTTTTGCCCCAAATTTATAATTTTAAGCAAAACTTATCTAAAATCCAATTATTTCAAAAATTTCATCTTTGTAGTGATTGGCAGGGGGTAGATTAGGGATTTGTGAGATTTATGTCACATCGAGTGAATTTTATGGTTTTTTTAGGGATTGAGGAGGTCATATCTTTAGTGAATAAAACTATCAATATTGTGATAGAACCACTACCCTTTACAGGTTGGTGGTTATGTAACTACCATGATGGTAGCATAAACACCATAATTCAGTTACACCATCACCACCATAGGGTGTAGTGGTTATACTATATCCATTATAGGGTATTTATAGAATTTTTTTTGGTGATTAATTTAAAAGTATAATGTGGTTTCATAACCACCATAGGGTGGTTTCATAACCATTGCATAGTAGTTTCATAATTTCCACCTTCAAATTAGGATGGTTTTATGTACTACAAATGTTTGTGGAATTTGACTTATTTGTAAAGTAGAGTTGGTTTTCTATCTCACTTAGGGTTTTTTTTCATTTTTTTAGGTTCTTACATGCAATGGAGGAGAGCCTATGATTAGGAGCGGTTCCTTGAGTTTTGGCACTCCTTATGGCCAATGAGTTATCCCTTCTTGATCGAGCAAGGATACTTTGAATAACATGAGTGGGGATTGTCCATACCGCTAGCTAACTATTGTGTGACATTTTGACCTAAAAGGATCCTGATCAGAACACTTTTGTATTCCCCTAATCCCTAAGAGAGATGATCAATCTCTTAGATGTATATTAGATTACCAGTCTTCCCATAACTAGTCAATTGGTATCCATTAGAGATGTTGATAGATACCATGAGGCCCATAACTAGGTAGATCATTTTGGAGACCATAACAGACCTAACATGGGTGTGAAGTGTGGGGTAAGACTTTCTTGAGTTGAGGGATTAGTGATCCCCAATCTAAGGAAGGTTATCACTAGTATCCTTACCTCCTAATTAGTGGGGGATAAGGGCACATACATGATTTTATAGGGCTA